>CM063497.1:66633687-66690112 GCA_032207245.1 Pardosa pseudoannulata
TAGAGTCCCATGTTAAATTTAAGGTTCAATAACAAATTCGTAACAATATGTATATAAAGAAATATGTATATGTAATAGTTATTTTTTTATTTAATTAACTTAACTAAATAAGAAATTACCCAAGAAATGTATTTATATAACTTTAAACTTTATCTTGGAGATTAAGGTCTTTATTTTAACAAAATAAGTGGTTTTTTTTTTCAAATCTAATATAAACATTAGTTCAAATACGAAATATGGATACTCTATTATTAAAATAACTCTTAGAAATCCTTTTTTATTGTTATTATGAAACATTTACAGCTCGAGCATTGAAGCAGCCATTTTTTATTGTTTTTCACTGCCGAAACCAGAAATCCTTTCGACCAGGGAAAGAATATCGACTTCATCAGAAAATTATCTACATGGGAACTATCGATAGAATTATTAAAAAATTTTCG
Source organism: Pardosa pseudoannulata (assembly GCA_032207245.1). Classification (NCBI taxonomy): domain Eukaryota; kingdom Metazoa; phylum Arthropoda; class Arachnida; order Araneae; family Lycosidae; genus Pardosa; species Pardosa pseudoannulata. The sequence continues at coordinate 66,634,128 of CM063497.1, forward strand.
CCCAGAGTAGCAATTATCGGTTTAGTTCGGTACCCGCTTAACTCCCTTTACCTACGTCATAAGGACGACGTAGCCAGTCGAAAAAATCGATTATTCCGATTGTTTACAGTCGCTGTGAGTAGTTCTCGACATGCACACTATTCATGACAGTTCACCTAATATTTAATCACCTAATATTTATTCACCTGACTTATCTTTCTATTTTGATTTTCATTGGGGGTTCGTAATTGGTTCATTCGTTATTAGTTATTTTCAAGATTTGTGTATCGATGTCACTGGTAATTGCAATTTGCATTTAGAATTTCTTTCCTTTATAATTTTATTTCGTTAATGTAAGTATGAATTGTAAAAAGATTTCTTAATCGATTTTGCCAGTTATTCTTTATTATAAACTGTGTTTAAATATCTGAATTGCGGGGTTAATGATCTCGTAAAATAGTAGATAATAGAACTTAAAAAACAATTTGGATTAGAATATTTTTACTACTATATCAAACAAACTAAGGGATTTATTATTGTCATTATTTTGTTGTTCTACAACTTTTAGCCATATTTGTTTAATAATACAAAGTTTAATTTGCTTTTTGTTTAATTTTACTGTTCACAAAATCCCACATTCATAGTTTTTGTTTTAATATACTTTTATATTTATATTTTATTTATATTTTGTTTTAATTGTAAAGTCGACCAGCATAAACAGAAAAATGGTATTTCCTTCCCCCCTCTTATTTAACTTAATTTTTCTACCAATTTTTTTTTTTTTTTTTTTTTTTTTTATGTATCAATGGTTATCATAAGCTAGAATAAATGTTAATAATATTTGTAAAGTCGACCATCATAGACAGAAAAGTGGTATTTCGCCCCCCCCCTCCTATTTAACTTGATTGCTTGATGTTTAATAAGTTCTGATATTAAATAAGATATAGAAAGAGCTGTAAGCTTTCATTTCATGCTAAAGTGATATCTTCATTTTACGATTTTTTTAAAGCCGTAATTTTTTTTTTTAGTTTCGTAGTGTATTAAAGTTTAAACATTTAGATATCTTAGATTATAGGACGAATCATGGTAAATATATAAATTAAAAAATTTATTGATATTTCTGGTATTTTTTATTTGACCGATTGAAATGTGTTTGTTCCTAAAACTGGATTATCCCGGAAAATTAATATTCTCTTTGTTTGCATATTATCAGTTCTCCTTCTAAGTAGAGAGTAAACAATGGGTAGGGGTATTTTCAGGCCTATACATAGACCAATTAGAAAAAAAAAGTCCATAAACTATTGAATTTTATGACAGACTTTAACTAATTTTTTTTTTTTTTTTTTTTTTTTTTTTTTTTTTGCTTTAAAGACTTTTAAGCTAATGCTTCTGTGAACGTCCACCTTATACAGAATATCAATCTTATATAACAAAAAGGTAACAACTATAATCTTTTTGTAGTCTTCTAGAAAAATTAATTCTCAGTAATTGACTAATGAGAGCTTAAACTTCTTTTATGTCAGTAATAATATAAATACTATATTTTTATTATGAATTTCTTATCCTGTCTTAACTCATACTGTTTTGCTTTAATATTCTTTTCAATTCCTTCTGGTAGCTGAAAACCTTTCGCAAAATGATTCACTATAAATTTATTCTTATGTACTTTTAGAATTTTTTTACGATTTGTGTATCATTTGCAATCACCATTTGTCTTTGTAACTTTCTTAGTTTAGTATTTTCTTCAGTTCATATGATCTGTAAAAATACTTACCACACATCTGGATGTAAATTTATATATTTGACCTAAAAAGTGTTTTTCAGTGCTAAAATTATAATCCTTTCCTTTTGTTTCTTATTGAAAATTTTTGATGCAGGGAGTAAATTAGTTAATGATGACCCAAATCAATTAAAATTAATATGTAATATAGTGAGAATTTAAGAGGCAATTTTTTTGTCCATTTATTAATTTATTTTATGTAGTACTACTATTTATGTATTATCTTCTTTTGCATTTTTATAGCAAGCCATAAAATTATAGACTATTTCATGAAACAAATGGCTTCAGTGTTTTAGAAACTGCTCACTTCAGACATTTCTTGGAGATTATGCAAAAACCAAGGTTGAGCGATTTAAATCAGTTGATTAAAAAAAAAAAAAATCAGTGATTTAAATCAATTTTTAAAGATGGAATCTCTGAGAGAAAACTGTTAGTAATAAGCACAATAAGAAAATATTGACAACCCAGAGTTGCTCCCAGATGGTTTCAGGAGGCTGCTGCACCCTGCCTGTTTTTGTATTATTAAAATAGCAACCTACCTGCTATTCATTTCTTCTCCCCTATCTCTTTCTAATCTCTCAGTCGAATGTTGATTTCGTCTTTTGTATTAAAAAATTACTCGCGCAGTAAAAATTTCATTATCATACCTTGAAAAGAATGTCCTGACTTTTTAAATATTAAGTGCTTCTAAAAAATGAAAACAAATGCTCCCAAAAATGTAATAAGTATTATCCCCCTGCTTTTATTTATTCATTTATTTTTATGAACCTGGGGATAATTATGGAATTCTGAAATGACAAAGCAGCTAAACTTGTTTTTATTTATAAATCATTTAACATTTAACCACTGTCACAAAATAAAATGTTGGTTGTAAAATTTTCATAAAAAATAAAAATTGTGATTTCTTAGCCCTTAGTCTACCCTCATCTTTCTAATAATTCTATAGTTGAAGGAGTAAAATGTGTAAATTAACATGAAGCATCCTTTATTTAAATTATGATATAGATAATTTAAACAAGCAAAAATCCCTATATTGCAAGTAATTATTTTCTACTGATTTATGAATTATTCTTATATATTATATATATTTATTTTTTTAGTGATATGTATTTTTTATTGTATATAAATAAAGAATTAATTGATTTAGACATCTAACTTGAACAATTTAATTTGTTTGTATCAAATATTAATTTAAATATATTTAACCCATCCACCGGCCACCCTCCCCACCTTTTTCCCTTTCAAAACAGTCACCCTTTTCGTAAATTCCAGACGGAACTTACTGTACCATACTAGAGTTGCCGGTTTAAAAGTTGTCAGGCTACTTTTAAATTATTTTCCCTGCAAGGTAAAGGAGTTCCGTTACTCAAAATTAGTTTCTTTCATTTATTATCGCTTTGCAATATTTTTTTTCCTCAATAGTGTGCGATATGAGTTATACGAGTGTGAACAAGAAGGGGTCGACAGGTCCGTTTTCAAACAGGAATTCGCTGTCGAACCCCCGTCGACGCGTCCGTTCAGTGGGTTAAATTTCAAAAATCCTATTTAAATTTAAAAAAATTGATTTAAATAAAAAAAAATACCATTTAAATAAAAAAAATCTGACATTTTTGATTTAAAAAAAAATCTGATTTTTATCAACCCTGGCAATGACTATTAAATCTTTTACTTTATTTAGACAAACTGGTCATGCTTTATTTAGATATTGGGTTTGGTTTTGAGTGATTTTATTAAATTTCTTAAAGCAGTGAAGCTCTTCAGATTGTTTAAAGCATATTCCAAACAGCTATGAACATCTATGCCAGTGGTGGATTTGAACTTACATACTGCATATTCTGATATTAAAAAGCAGTTCCTTACTTAGTTAATTGTCTGGCAAGTTTATAGCCAGTAATATAAATCATGATTTGTATCATTGTGATATAAATCCCTAACATTCTCTAAGAAGGTTACATTCTAATATAGCAAAAACATATGTTCACCCATGAATAAGTACAAGACATCTGCTATTTAGAAAATAATAAAAGTTTTACTCCAAAAATCTTATTAATGTAAGATGAACAAAAAAATATGTAGAAATTATAGTTACTTTATAAATATATGTTACTGCTATGCAACAAGGCTATAAATGTTTTGAACTGTGTAAAGATTAATATATGAAGGAAATAATTTTTTCAATATCATGGCAATTTATTACAATATCTAATGAATATTACAATAAATTTAGCATGTTAGAAAGCATGTACCTTTAATGTTACGTACTGAAACAAACAATTATTAAACATGTTTGACATTTTTAAATTTTTCATATTTTTTCATTACACAGGCCTGCGAAATTGAAATTTTTGAAAAATACAAGAGAAGTTTTTTTCTTATTTTTAAGTTATTTAGTATACTGATTTCGAAAATGACCTTCATTTGTTTCCATCACATCAGGATTTTTTGTAAAATTGATGTATATATTACTGGTAATTTCCTATATGGAAAAAATGCTCTCGAACTGTTAGCTTGTACTTACTGGCAACATTGGGTTTTATCTATTCATGTGAGTTTATTTAATCTGTTTATGATTAGGCATATTAATTTTTAAACAAAAATTAAAATTAAAAATGTATACATTTTGTATATAAAGAATGAAAACCATCGCAACCAGAACGCATGAGCTGCACCAGGGCGAGACAAAAAGTTCCCTCGTTATTAAAGTTTTTACATTAATTTTATAAGAAAAACACTCCCAGAAAACCCCCAACTACCTGTTTTTACGTTTTATTAAGGTTTATATATATAATAAATGTAAGTTTGAAATATATTTGAAACTCAATACGAAACAAAGACATTTAAATTTAGTTACGTACATTTTTTCCGTTAAAATTTCTTTTTGACGTTCTTCTTTTACGTTCAATCTTATCTTCATCTCTTGCTAACATCCAACAATAGTCGGCAAGCATATTCTTATTCCACCTACCTTGATATTTTCTCTCCATATCCTTCATGTCTTGGTGGACCTTCACCCTGTTCTTCTCTGACGGATCCTAAATTTTAGGGAAAAAAGTCCAAATGCGATTGGAGGAAATGCAATTTTACACTCATGGAGCAGCCCATCACTTGAAATTTTTTCTATCATGTTGCCAACAATTGTTTTAAATTTGGGATCTCTGTGATTGCCCAGAAATTTTTCCGCAACGTCTTTGAAGGCAACCCAAGCTCCATCCAGCCGTGGTTGTCATATTTTTATTTTGTTGATAACGAGAGCTAGGTTTTCATACCTTTCTTTTAAATGCACCGAGTATTCAACTGCGCATACGCCCATTGGTTTCCTTAATGAAGTAGGACAGCTTTAAAGTTCCTTTTTGACGAATCTATAAAAAGCCTATTCATCTTTATTGTAGATCTGTAATTTCTCATCAATTCAGGAACATCTGAGCAATAAATGAGGTTCTCGTCTTCGTCAAAATACTGAATAAATTCCTTTTCACGATTCCTGTACCAATACAAAGTGGTTCCTTTGGCCAATAAGTTTTTTCTTTCAATCTGGAGCCTAATAATTGAGTTATCTCTTTCACAGACTAAGTACTGGTGCTTACATGAGGTCACTGATACGGATTCGAGCGTCGCTATAGGTTAACAGCGATTGCGACGGGACGGAGGGATGATGAAGAGGGACATTGCGCGTTCCTAGGCTCTTCCCAGGCTCGCGCGCTTCCAGGAATCTGTCTAATTGGTGATCTGGATCAACATTGAAGCTTTAAAAGCCCTAAAATACTAACTGCGCTGTTGTAGTTTACCACAGAAGGATAATTTTGAGGGTTTCATCACGGTAAAATGTCAAAACACGAAGGAAAGTATGAAAGCAAAATACGTGAGAAATATTCATAAAAAACCACATAAAATTCAATTTTTCAAAAAAATGTGACGTGATAGACATTTTTGATGATTCTTTTCAAAATCAGTACTAAAAAATACGTTAAGTTTAGATGTCACATCCCTTGTATTTTTTTCATCGCAGGCCTGTGTTATTAATGAAATTAATTTAAAATTAATTTAATCTTTTCAATGACTTAAAAATTTTTTTATTTTTTCAAAATGAAATATGTTTTGTAATTTTAATTTAATAATTTTGGTTCAATAGTTTTATCTACATCATGTTTAAAGCCTATTCAAGATTTTTTAACAATGATATGTGAATTAGATTTGTATAACTCCAGAGTTGAAAATTTTATTTTTTTTTTTTTTTTTTTTTTTTTTTTTTTTTTTTTTTTTAAATTTAACAGGGTTTTTCTATATTAAATTTAGATGCTTTTATTTAAAATTATTCAAGTTTTTTGTTATGTAAGTGGACAGAATATATAATTAATTTTATGATTAAAATAAATTTAAAATCTTAAATCACTTTTTAAAGTTAAAAATTTATCAATTTTAAATCATACAGAAGAAATTTTTGTCTAAATTAAGAAAATTTTGAAATCTTAAAATAAATTATTTTACATATTCTGAAATTTTTCTAGCATCAAAAAACTAGTTTTGGATGGCGATTATTTTATACTAAAATTTTGCATTGAAATAGGTGCATTTGAAGTTTTTCTTTTCAATAGAATGTATTAAATTATTGATCTATATTAATTAGCAGTATTTGTTATTAAAGCATTCAGAAGATATTTTTTTTTCAGTTAATTTGTAAGTTTATATGATAAGTAGCAGAATTAGCTATATATATGATCATGTTTACTTATTTGCAGTTGTTATACATATTTTTTTTAATATTTCTTGTCCATTTTTCGATTAATTTTATCACATGAATACTTCAATATTCTTTTATTTTATTTATTTATTTATTTTTATTTATTTTGACTAATTTGGTCAAAACTACGAAACAGACTAGGGTGTGATACTTTAATCTTTTTAGATATTTAAGATATCAAAAGAAGGGGAAAAAGACTGGTAACTTTAAAGGACTGAAAAAAAAGATAATTTGTCATACATCATTATTTATTTAATAATCACATTTATTGTGCTTGTATCTATATAAGAGGTAAAATTAAAAACAATTTCACAGAAGATTAATGTTTTTATTTAGAATTTTACATACTAATTTAATTTTATATTACTAACCTTGTTTCAAGATAACAGTTAATCGGTAACTTGTTTGTATGAACAAGTTTTTCCCTTATATCGTAACAGCTGATAAAGAAACATATCACTGACTAGATAACATTTAGAATAAGTTGTATATAATATAGAAAGTTCTTGTAATTTATGTTCTTGTAAATATACTCAAGCCCTCTGGGTAATTCTTTTTTATTCATATTATTTCTTTTTAATATCGGCTGAAAGACGTCAGTTTTCTTCATCTTGGCAGAAATACTGGTTGTTTTGTTTTTGTTTCTATAATTTTTTCATTGTATTTGTTATACAGATAACTTTTTCCCTGAAATGTTTTAAGTTTTTGTTTTTTCTAACAGTTTAGACCCCCTCAAATTAAAAAAAAAAAATTCTACGCTCATTGTCAAAGATGAAATATACACTATATTATTATATATATATATATTATAGATTTAACTCAATATTTTTTTTATTAGTTAATTATGTGGAATTTAAATAAAGTTTTTGAAAAAAAACCCGCCCGGGTTTTTTTCTGGTTGGGCAAATCAAGCCAACCCTGAGTGAAACACAAGCAAATAATTTCACAAAAAGTAAAAATATATTCACTCTTCTATAAGTATTTTATCTGGTATTAATTCTATGGGTAAGATATTTATCTAATAAAGTTCTCTTTAATTTTTGCCTTTTCTTGAAAGTAGTAAATATTGTAGAAAATTTTATTTAAATATATAATGATAAGAGTTTAGTATACAGAACTATTCATAATTCCCTTGAATGTTTCAGAACACTATAGTAAAAAGACTAAAAGGAATACAGTAAAAATGAACCTTGCTTTAAATACAAAACAATTAAAGTTTTTATAATTGCAATTGTACTCACAATTATCTTGTAGTTAGATTGAGCAAGCTGCCAAAAGTAACATTTTAAGCCATAACCCTCATGCTTACTCTTACTCGATTTAGCACTGTGTGACTTTTTCTTATGAGGCTGTATAAAAGACTATTTTCTTACCATCTTTCATGTGGGGTTTAACAGAATTGTGTGGAGGTATCACACATGCTGTGAATATACTATTGGTATTACCAAATTGAATAAAGTCTGGCAGGAACTTGACTATTACATTGATGTATACAATAGTTCTTCAGTGACTAAAATGTCATGCTATGATTGCTATGTATTTTTTAATGTGAACATCTAATTATTTATGTAAATTAGGGTTGGCAAGTTTTTGCCAAAGGTGGGAAAAAACCAGTGAACCATCCTGGCAAAAATACATTTTTGCCACTTTTTGCTAAGTGGCAAAAATGGATATGTTTTATTTACGGGGATGGGATGTAAGTATTTTAAGTTTTACTAATTTTAACTCTAAAGATACATAATATATAATGTTTTTTTTTTTAACATAGAATATTCACTGTGTTATAGAAACAGTAATGTAACTCTAAAGTTATACCTAGAGATACAAAAAAAAAAGATAAAATGAAGATTGATTTTGCAAGTTTTTATGTGTAATGTTGTTTTTAACTTAATTATTAGCTTTTTTTCCCTTACAAACTATAGGTTTAAACATTTTTAGTATGTATATAATATATATATATATATATATATATATCTTATAAGTGTATATATACACCTTACAATTAAAGACAACATTACTATATTAAATTGATAAATAAAGAAAACATTTTTTATCCCATGCGTCCATCATTTAAGTTTATTTACAAAAATAGAATATGGTATTTTGATTGCTAACATCAGTGAAAATTATTTTAAATTCTTTAAATTGTCAAATCAACACTAATGAAATACCTAATTAATATTCTGATTTAAGTCTCAATTGTATTATGTACAAAATAATTTATTATTTTGTTATTTATTAACTATTTTGTACATTTTTAAAATCCAGCCAATTTTTCTATATTTTGCCATTTTTGCCGGTTTTTACCAGGTTTTTTCAAGGTTCCCACTGTACTGGCAAAAATACTATTTTGCTGGCAAAATGACCAACCCTAATGTAAATGTACATTAAATTTTTGGATTGAATTTTTTTTTAACTTAAATTTTTATTTTCATTAAATTTTTTTTTCTCTTATATTAAATTTTAGTTTATATTCTAGAATGCCCAAACCACCTGGTGGTACACTGGATGATGAATCCGTTTATCTTAAACAGACAGCACTGTATGTTGAACCAATAAATTACCCTTTGGATGAAAATCACTTTCCAACAAATGGCCATGAATACATTCATTTGGTTCAAAAGGAGCGTGCAGCTCTTTTACCAGATAAAGCTACAGAAGATTTTGTTTATTTTTTACCTGAAACTAACCAAATCCCAAAAATTGACAGTAAATTTAACCTCAAGAGATGGAAAAACTCTGAAGCAAAATTCTTTGGTGAATTAGCTAATGAACTAAAATCAAGAAAAGCACAGTTAATTAAAAAATTTCCTAAAAAACCTTTTCCATCGGTACATAATGAAAAAGACTGTTGTCTTTTTTGCCTTGGATCAGAAGTGTACAAGAAAATATTTAAAGATGAAGTTGAAAATGTTGGGAGTTATGGTCCACTTTTAAGTTTTGTTCTGCACCTGAGCCAAGAAGATATATTAGTTTTGCTGACATATCTCAATAAATGGTCTACCATAGTCGGTATGAACCATGAAATTTGTGAATGGATATTTGGACTTTTGGCTTGTATACAGAAACCTATTGATGATACAATGGATGACTTCTTAGAAGATTTGTATGATAGCTGTGTAGAAAAGATTGTAAGTTGTAAGGAAAATGAAAAAAAGCAATTGCATCTTGTATCAGCAATAATTAATTCTTATTTTTGTATAAAATCATATCAAATTGGACCACCATTGTCCAGTTTTAAGAGACTGCATTAGTTTTTTTATGACTTTTTTTTTTTTTAAATTCTAAACTTGTAGAATATTTAAATTCTCTTTCTCATTATATCATCAAACTATACAAAGGTTTGTTTGTTTTTTTCTTACAAGTCTAAATCCACTTAAGATGCAGTTGATTTTTGTTTTGCTAATCATGTGTTATTTAGGACTTATGATGAAGGAAAAAAATTGACTGCAACTGATTCATTGATTAAAAATATAATCATTTAAGACTGAAATTATATATTTTAAAACATATCATTCATTTAAGTTCTTTCTTTCTTTTTTTTTTTTTTTTTTTTTTAAGTAAAGATTTTTAATTGTTACATATTGGCATACCCAGCTGACAACTACTTTAAGAAAACTTCTCTTTCAGGGAAAAGTCATGCATTATGTGATTGAAAAGAATATTAAATATACTTGGAGAATAAATTGTGTTCAATTTCACTTACTACCATTTTTAAAAAGTACTTTTTACACTGCTATAAACTACTTTTATAGTTCTGAGAAAAATACAAATGCATTTCATTTCTTACTTGTATGTTATTCATGTATGACTGAAAATGATTAATGTATCTGGTACAAATTAAATTGTTTACTTATTTTTAAACATCTTTAAAATTTGAATAAAAGTACCTGTTACATTGTTGTTAGTTATTTTTCTGCTTATCTTCTATGATACATGTTTCAAACACAAATTCTTTCATTTTTTTTAACTGTATATTTATTTTAAATCAGTGTAATAAAAATTATATAAATCTAAAAATCTTAATGAAATATTGGTGGATAAAAGACAAATGGTAATGTGCAATCTTTTTATATCATATAACAAAATGGTAAATCATATCACCTTAAATCAAACATTAATGCATGCCTGCCAAATTTTTTTGCATTACAGATAAAGATTATGCATTGTAAGCATTCTTTGTATGTTAACTTATTTCCACACAATTTCAACTGTTTGCTCACTTTTTTTTTCTGAAAGAATATTTTGAGTAGGATTTTACCAAGACTAAGTAAAGAAAAAAAAATTTACTGTTATCCTTAATTGAACATTAAAAGATCATACCAGTAGTAATTTTCTAATAAGTTTGGTATTTTACTGGTAAATATGTATTATTCAAAATGTTAAAAAATGATATAATGCAAATTTAAACAATATCATTCTTCTCTAAACTTTTGAAGTTTGTCTTTTTATATCATAAATTTTTGATTGAATATTATGAAATCTACTAGCATACACCCTGTCATATGACAAGATTAGCAAAATTTTTAATTTTCCAGAATTGTAAAGTACCCTATCAGGCAGGTAAAAAAATGGTTTGTTTTTTGGCTGAGAATTATCTTCATACTCCTCTAATGTCTCCTGATACTATGAATGCAGTTTAGAATCACGTTGAATTCATTTAGTCAAACCGTGTTGTTATAAACACACACACACAAATGAACAAACTACTTAATTTTCAAAGATATATAACTTAAATGCTAGATATTTATCAGTCCGTGAAATAGACTCTTAGAATTTTCTGAAAATTTGTTGTAATACCGGTGATAAAATTTTCCTTGCAATAAATTATAATCGATGATTAAATTGAAAACTATCACATATGTACCTAATCTATTATTTATGCCAAATATGAAAGAAAATTATTTATGTAATATCTAAGTTCAGTGATAATGCAGAAATTTAAATTTAAGATAAGAATTGATTAAATGAGATGGTTAAAGGAATGATGTCATAATGCTAGAAAAAATGTTATTTTTACCTATTTATTATGTGATAATCTTAATAACCTGATCTAACCAGGGAAAATAGGGTTCAAAATAATTTCATTAAACGCTCGTAAAGGGGGGGGGGAGGGGGATACTTTTAATGTTTCAATGATTTGCTTTGAATTTTGCTAATCCTAATTCATCAAGAATCCAATATGGATGCCATATCCATACCAGGTCCAACCGCTTCATAAATTCAAGGACAGATAATTTAGGCTATTATTATATAGGGTAAGTTGCTGTTATTATTTATCCTCTGGTGTAGAAAAGCTACACCAGGTCCAAAAGGCCCCTATGTGCCAGATCCCCCTTTCACAGCTGCCTCCAGGGGATGCCAAGACAATTAACCCTCCACATATGGTTCTGCTGAATGATGGCCGAGTGGTTAGTGTGCTGGCCTTCGGAACCGAAGTTCGTGGGTTCGAATCCTACTATGGCACGGATGTTCATAGCCGTTCGGAATAGGCTTTAAGCAGTAGGTCCTGTTCTCATTAGCCCTCATGTTGCAAAAAGTAGACCATAGCGCTCCAAAACCACATATGGTTCTCATGTTTTGAGTGGGGTATCAGTTTTGACCTGGACTACAGATCACAAATTGACGTCATAGAAAGGTTTTAAAAAATATCATTTGATGTTTCTTTTCTTTTTTCTGTTTTATTACAAAATATCTGTAACATTTTTCAGAACAAAATGTTTAAAAATTATATTAATCTAAAAATAAAAATATTGCATGAATTTTTTAACTTTAAACCGAGTGCCATTTTATATATTTTTTTGAGAACGTAAAAGTTATTAAAATTCTTGTATTATTTTAAAACAACTGATGAAGATGTGAATTGTAACATATGTAGATAAAGAAAATATAAAAATAATTGACCTGCATTTCAGGACCAGAAAGTATAAAATCTGTATCCATTTATAAAGACCATAAATGTAATGACTACCATTTTTTGCTACCAAATGTATTATGAGTAGCTGTAAATAATTAAGTAATTTTTTGTAAATAATAACATGTTGTGACTGGTACTGACCTTTATAAAAAAAAATTGTAACACAGATAATAAATAATAAAAAATTGAGAACACTTATTTGAACATTTATTCTCAGCACTATTTATAGTACTTGTAACAATAACTAATCAAGCATGACACACAACATTTACAAAGAAACGAAATTTAAATAATGAAAATCTTTGGCTATGAAAATAAAATATGCAATAAAAATTATATTTTCTATCCAATTAAATATATTCAATACATTAACGATTAAATTGAACGTTGGGATATCAATAGGTCTGCTCGTTTGTCTCTTCCAATGTAAACCAACTTTATTTATACAAGAACAAACCTGAAGTTGGTAGCATAAGGCATGTAAATATTTGCCATAGCAATCAGTAAATTTATGAACTATATTTTGGTGCAAACAAGTACATACAAACAGATGTTTGTTTATTAATCATATGCATAGAATTTCTCCTTACTTTTGGTTAAGTGTTTTAGCATTCACTGTTTTTAGAATAGTGCAATTTTAATTTTGCTAACAATTTGAATATAGACTCCTCTTGATCTTGAGGCTCTAGGCTAAAGCCTAATTTAGTTAGTCTATAGGAAAATCCAACCCTGCACTCAATGTAACAAAACAGCTGTGTCTTATGTTCTAAATTTGTGCCTTATTTACATTGGCATTGCATTTTATGCTATATTCCAGCACAATAATTTTTACCATCTTGTAAGAAGGTTGTCTGGCCTATTTTGTAAAAATTTTGTTTGCATAAGCTATTCTGTGGTTGACAATCATTTCATTAAGGGAGTGGTTTTTTGCATGCTAAAGTATAGAAATTTAAGCTGTTTTGTAGGCATTCAATGTTTTTATATAGTGGTAATCAGCATACCTTTTAAAAGGAAGAGTAAAACCATATTTGCTGATATTGATTGTGATTAAATTGCTTTCTTTAAACATGCATGTTGCATAACAGTGCAAAAAGCCTTTATTAATAATAAAAAGTGTTGGTGTAAATTAAGGTATACTTATCTATAAAGTTGTCAAAGATCTTGACTACAAATTTTGTACAGACCTAATAAATACATAATTAAACATTTTGAATATAAAGGAATTATTTAAATTGTCATAGAAATTTATTTTAAAAATTATAAACTTATAAAATCGGAATATGCATACAATTTCTTAACAGTAAATTTAATTTAATTTTTTTTTCCAAAAATTTTTTGTCAAGTTCAGTGAGATGATTCAGAATGCTTAGCGATCATATATGCATACATACATACAAACTATTTTATATAAAGAGACTAGCTGCTTTTTATCCAGTCTTTGGTCTGGGTATTTCAGGTTCCTAAATAAAGGTTGTGTTTATTTCAAAATTTAAATTAGTGTTTTGAAATATGTTACTAAGAAAAGGAAAAACAAAACAACTGAGTTTTACAAAATGAGTAATACATTTTATTTTAATTTCTGTGTTCTTGACACTAAAATTTGTTAATTTCCTTTCTACTTTTTTAAAAGAAAAGTAACTACATTCCTTGCATGATTATTTAGAAAGAATTAAGTTACCTGTACAAATAAAAATATTTAGACCCGATCTCACTAAAACTAATAAATTTTTCTTGATCTGTATAGAAAATAATTGTTCCTTAGCTGTAATCGACTTTTGTGAGACTACTCTAAATGAGAGGCAAAAATGCTTTTAATTTTCCAAGCCCAAAACAATAATTCATATGAAAAAATGGACAAATTCCTGATGAAAAGATAAAAATATGTTAAATAAAAATACTTAAATAATTCACCCACTTATAAAATCCTAAAACGCAATGTTTTATCTTAGAACATCTTTAAGTTACTTAAAATTTTAAAATTATTAGAGATTGTGGAGGCTCTGCAAAGGTATGGGACGAGTGCAGTTGAAGTGATATGGGACCCCTGATACGTCTAGATACGACTGATAGGTGATATGTACGTATGCATCTTGTCTGATTCTTGTTCCAGCAGGACAATGTGACACCCACACATCCAAAATGCCTTCAGAGTGCCTGCAGGAACACTCTTCAGACTTTGAACACTTTCGCTGACCACTAAATCCCCAGACATGAACATGATTGAGCATATCAGGGATTCTTTGCAAAGTGCTGTTTAGAAGAGATCTCCACCACCTCCTACTGTTAGAAATTTATGGATGGCCTTTCAATATTCATGATGTCAATTACCTTCAGCACTACTTTAGACATTAGTCAAGTCCAATGCCGCGTGGTGTTACGGCACTTCTACGTGTTCGCGAGGACCCTACATGATATTAGGTAGTATTTTTTGGTTCTTCAGTGTATATATATATATATGTGTGTGTGTGTGTGTGTGTGTGTGTAAAGGGTGTTTTACCCACTACAAACTTGGAGTATTGTCCATGCTAGATACAGTACAGTCGTAAGCAATGAAAGAACATGCAGAAATTTAAAAATAAAGCATTTTGAGTTTATTCTGAATATTCCTTTTGGCGTTTTCCTCCAGAGAGTTTTACATTCGCTTATATAATGCAGTGAGAGTGCAAATGAACCAGTCAATCAGGATATTAAGATTTATCACATAGGCGAAGTTAAAAAGATTAGTTGATCTAAGCAAATTCTAGTTTTGGTGATGTCGAAGTTGCTGAAGGTTGCCACAGTTAGAGGCTGAGAAAGATATTTTGCCGAAGAATGCAATTTTAGGGATAGAATCGCCGAATAATTTATTTAAGATAATTATAATTATGTTAGTTGAATTAAAATATCATTACACACATATAAATATGCATATATGTGTGTGTGTGTACACACACGAACGCATAATAAGCTTCATGGTGGATAAAATAATTTGTTAAAATTTTCACTCGGTTTATCTTTGCACATAAACGTGAAAATAAATTCATTGATAAATATGTTAAGCCCTTTGGCAATTTGCAACGGATTGTCAAACCTGACGGGGGTGTAAGATGTTTATGCTGTCAAGCTGGATATATTACCCTCAATTTTGATAAGCCTCAGAAGGGAAAATTTTTGTTTCCATTCCTTCTTACTTACAGGCATTCCTGTGAGAGGACATCCAGATCCACAGATTTATCCTGTCCGTTCTTGGTGTGAACATGTAGGGCCAGGTTGGGCCCTAATGCCTCTGGATTTTAGCCCCAACATCTGACCAATAAGCTATCTTGTACCCCAGAATCGTCCTCTGAGGACGCGAGGTACAGCCAGAAAGACAAAATACATTTTCAATGGGGGGAAGGGCACACAATGGTTCTTCGTGTAATGCATATAACCCCCGGCCTTACTTTGCCAGCTTTTGGAATTAAGGATTGGAAAAAGATAAAACTGTAAAATATTGTGATTTAATTCTTCTAATTTAAATACTAATATCTAGTTGTGTAATATAATGTATAGGACTTTCATACTTTGCTGTCATACTTTATCAGTATGTACGACTGATCAACTAAAACATTTCAAAATTTAATGATTTTGACTAAATTTTTCTTTTCGATTTTCCAGAAAAAAAAAGGTGTATTGGGATCCTTTTTTTAATCACCCATTCACTTACAAAAATATCAAATGTTTCAAAAAGTCTGGAACTATTAGCATTTTTTTAAACATAAAGTTTTTAAATTTCACTTATTTGAGGAAAGTAATGCAATGACTAGTTAAATTTTTACATTTTTACCACGCTATGTAGTATCAACACTAAACCGTACTACAGAAATCTAAATTAATGTACTGAAATGCTTATTTTTATAAGTTGTCTACTCAAGTCCAAAACAAGTTGAGGAATGAATACTTTTAGAGATGTATGGTTCGCGCACGTGCTGTAGACAATCAATGAAATAGGGAACAAATGTTTTTATAATTCAATGTGCACCCAGATGCAAAAATAACTCTAAATTAAAGGTGTATAAGGCGATTTCACGCGGTAGGGCAAATTCTCAAAATATGACAATTCTGGTTTTAGGTTCAAACTGAAGGGCAGTTTATTGTTTGTCTATTGGCTGTTGTAAACAGAAAAATGAATGGGAAGGGCATTATAGTAG
The DNA here is from genome assembly GCA_032207245.1 of Pardosa pseudoannulata. Taxonomy (NCBI): domain Eukaryota; kingdom Metazoa; phylum Arthropoda; class Arachnida; order Araneae; family Lycosidae; genus Pardosa; species Pardosa pseudoannulata. The sequence continues at coordinate 66,650,711 of CM063497.1, forward strand.
TTCGTGACATTGCGACAAATTGCCTTATTACAGAGTGCAACCATATTCTGGTCCAGAAATGTCACAGGTGACACCTGCGTCATAATGACGTTAAAGAGGAAAATGTACGGACTAAATTTCCATCTCTGTCATCTTCTGACGTCAATATGACGCGAAAGTCACCAGTGACATATCTCGATAGCCATATGGTAGTAGCTAAAGACTGTCATATGAAAGAAGGACCTAATTTACCGAGGGCCAAGTTTTGGAGTCCTAAAATTTAGATTTACCTTCGCGATTGTAGAAATAAAAATAAATATCGTTATCGCATTCTAATGTATGATCGTTGATTTCAAGATAATTATTTTCACAATATTAAAAAAAGTCTACTTTTTAAAAGTCTACTCCCTTCGGGACCTCAGTCAACAAAGTAAACAAAGTATTCCCAACTTATATGTTTCTAAACTACCATTACACGTAATTTTTACTATCCCATAATAACTAGAATATTTATTAATAAAACAATACATGCAACAGATGAGAAAGGAAATATTTATTACGGCCAGAGCTATTGAATTAGAAATCGCATGGGCTCAGAAATTAGTGAGGATGGCATATCAATGGAGGATAAAACCATTTTCATTGGTTTTCTTTTTATTTGGTAATCAGTACTTCCTTATTCTTAAGTGGCAACAAGATTGATCTGTGTACTCGTCGCTTTTCTTCGGAAGGAGAGTTAAACTGCGTCTCATTCCATTTATTTGTAAAATTCTGATAGAATATATTGTATTTCATAATTACTCTTGCGGTATTTTTTGCTATTCATTCATATAATCATAATCTTTTAATTTCCGGTAAGTTAACACAGTTTTTCGCTAGTTTTATGGTTAATTTTGCTAAGCCTAAATAACGTCATTTGGTAGCCATTTTGAGTAACCAAATGGTGAATGAAATTTTAGACATTTTATTAATAAATATATAAATTATTATGTATTGTTACTACACAAGTTGACAAGCTTAGATGTATTTGTATTTAATTACGGGATTTAGTTGGAATTTTATTGTTGACTCTTTAATTTGGGGAAGGATCTGTTATTAACGGTCATCCATTAAAATGGAATAACGATTTTCATTATCACATACGTAATAATAAAAATCAGATTTAAGAAATGTATAGATGTTGTGTGAAACAAAAAATGTTTTTTTTTCTTATTCGTTACAAACTATATTCCCTGTTTTGTTAATTATGTTTTGCCGTTATCAGTCGATTTGCTATTCACGTTTAAATTGTCTGATATATGTAGGGAGTTATGCAATAGGAATGTAGTCTGTTACTTTTGAATTATTTTAGTTAGCTGTTCTATGGGGTGTGTAAAGATGTTTTTTTTTATAAAGTTTATAATTCTGGTTTAAAAAATCTGGGTTTTTTCCCCTAAGAAAATTAAGATTTTGACAAATCTTGTGTCCAAAAGATAATCATATTTCAATCTAATCGCATATATATTTAAAGTAATTCTTGATCTCTGTATATCCTTTTTTAAAGTCTTAATTTATACATTATTGCATTTATATGAAATTTGTTATTAGTATATGTAAAATATTAAATGTACAATAGACTTTTCATTCAGTTCTTTAAATGGTATAGTATATAAGAAAACATTTTAGAACCATTGACTATTTAGTCAAACTAGACTTTAAGGGGGTAATGAATTCATTTATCATAAGAAGTAATAAACTCTGATTGGAAGTTACAGTAGCAAGTATGGTTTGGCAACTTTTTCTGTCATCTTAGTTTTACCAAATTACCTTTGAAATGCCAAGTGTGAACCTAACATAGAAAGCTAGTAAAAAATGTGATTAAAAAGAATGTGGAGTAATTCAACGATATAATGGTATCATCTAGCATAACAGGATGCGTCATCAGTTGTGGTTATAAGAATGTCACAAGAAGCTTCCATGTTAGAATTTGTCAGAGATGGAAATTTGGTACCACAAATTCCCCACTTTGTAATGCCATAATGACAGTGTTTGCCATTATTATGGAGATGTCACTGTTGCATTTCTCGACTTCAATTTGGTAGCATCCTAACTGACAAAAATTTGAAAAGCAGTCAGAAATACTCACTGAATGCATCATAATTAAATACAACCAATGAAACTGATATTTCACTGAATTTACACAGGTTGAAAACATTGTTTCTATATCTAACTAATCAGTTTCTGTTAGATTGGGCAAGTTAAAAGTAAAAGGTATGTTTCAATACTGTAACCGGAAGTCAACCTACTTATATTTAGTCTCAGGTTTGTTGTTCTGTAAATCAAGTTGCCAGTCCTGTTTTTTACAAATTAAAGGGAAATATATTTAACTTATTTTATATTGCTAAATGGATAGGTTGATACTGTTTAATACTAGGATCTGTGGCTTCAAATCAATCTTTTGGCATAGATGTATATAGCAATTTTAAAATTCAAATGTAGGCAGATCTATATATTTATGTAACTATATTTTAATTATAGTGAATAAATTTTTGGCAAAGAATAAAACCCCTTTTGGTTCTTTGGCAAAATTTCTATTGTCATTTAACTCTAATAACCCTGTTGGTTAGCACCATTCTCCAATCTGTTTTTTTGTTAAAATCAGGGCTAATTATGAAACCTTTTATTTAGCAAATATATTCTCTGTGTTACCAGAGAATTAACCCCTAATTGGCTAATGCTTGTGTCCCATCAGCCTTTTTTTCTGATTGTGTTATTTCTGGAGACCATCTAAGATCGTCTGACAAATGAAGTTATATAGATTTTTCTAGATGTAAAAAATTTGACTGCATTGGTCTAACTGGACATCTAAAATATATGTATGTGTAACAATTCAGAAATTCAGAGATTGAGTAGTAAAAAAATGTAGGAAGATAGATTTAAAATTTGATATCTATTTTGTGGATCAATGAAATTTAAAAATCCGCAAGGCACAATAGTAATTAAACTCGGACAATTAGATCTAAATCATTTTTTTCCAGGTCACAAAAAATAGCCATTTTTATTTCCCAAAGCACTAGGAATGTTATGTTTAAAGCTCAACCATGCATAAATAAAAGGACAAAATATCTTCACTTCCTTATATAGACTTCTAAAAAATAATGGTTTGACATAAAAACACCTACGTTATACACATTTGAGTGATATATACTTCATTCTTAATACACTTTTACACTGAACTAAAATTAAAAATGAAATTAAAGGTTTAATAATTTATTGTGCCAATTTTTTATTGTTGCATACATACATATGTATATGTTCCTGCAATTTATTTTTCATTTTTTATTAAACTAAAATATTTTTTATGTTAATAATTTGTCTTGTCTGCTAATCTTTTAAGCTTAGTATTTTTTCTATTTTTATGTTAAAAATGACTGACTTTAATTTTCATATTGTTTTCTTATTTGAATTAACTCATTTTATTTCAGTATGCTTTAAACAATGTGGAATACAAATGCATTTGTAAAATTAGAATAATGGTAATTTATATTTTAAAACTGTTCTAAAATTTGTAGTCCTATTCCTGAACATCACATTATACTACACCTTTCAAATTAAGAGCATTAATGTGAACACCAGAATTTTATAAAATAAGTACTAATAGAATAGAAGCATTGATTACAAGTCCTAAGATCTGTTTAAAACTTTATTTTGTATTCTCTTTAAAGATTTTATATTTTTATTAATTGAATTATTTTTTATTTTAGGTAGTTTCAGCTAATTTTTTATTAGCATTCCATTATAAATAAAATGCATCATCAAAGGAAAAGAAGGCGATCTGTGTCTGATAGTGAAGAATACAGTGATCACTATTCTGGAAGACGTCACACACCTGATTCCCATAATCATCATCGTAGACATTCCAAGAGACATCGTTCTCGCAGGTGTGTAATTTTCATGTAATATCTAAACCTCTTAAATTGTCTGCTTATACTAAATTTAGAGGTAATGGATAGTTATACATATGTTATGCATAATAATCACAGTCCGACAAAACCCAGGTGCCAGGTCGCCTTGGCAACTGGCTTTACAATGACCAAAAAAAAAAAAAAAAAAAAAAGTACATAATTTCCCATTGCATAATCTAATCAAATAAAGATTTTCAGTTTCCTGTTGTAGAAAAAACCGTATTTGATCATGAGTGGCCTGTTTCATTCTGCAGTGAATGGGTTAAAATCATTAAGTTGAAGAAAGAACTTGTGCCATTGGCTCCTAAGAATTTTTCTTGGCTCCTAAGATATTACAACTTTTATCAGTCTCTGATAATAATCTAGCCCTTTAAAAAACCTGTTAAGTAGCTAAAATTTAGTCTCTCTCAGGGTGCATGTTGATCAACTCCTTAAAATCAGTAATTTGTTCTTTATAACAGTTTTTTAAATATAAATTGTATCACTACCTACATATTGAATATATCTACCTGGGTATTAATGGTAACTTTTAATGAAATAAGGGAAGTGCTAATTTAAAACCAGACTAGTAGTGAAAAAAAGATGAGAAATGACTATTTCTGGTTGGGTGCCTAAACATAGTAAGATATATAATAAACTATTGTCAGTGTTGTTAATATAGGCAAAGAAAATTTAAAGGATTGGATAATAAACTATTGTCAGTGTTGTTAATATAGGCAAAGAAAATTTAAAGGATTGGTTCAACCTATAGTCTCTTCAATATATCAAAAATTGTGGTTTATAAAATTAAAACCTAAGAAACTTAGTATGTCTAGTTCACTGTAACCCTTTGAAACAAACTATTATTTTTTATATTATTTTAGCTAGAAAGCATTTGAAATCAAATGTTATGACTAGGGTTGTATTTTTGTCAAAACTGATTTTGACTAGGACACGAGATAAAAGTGGTTTTAACTGTCCCAAACTGGTCAGATTTGTTAAAAATAGTTTTAAATGGTCTTAATTTTAATATATATCTTGTAATTAGAAGTGACTTTTAATAAGCAATACAAAACTTGTTACTTGTAACCGTCTATTGAATTCAACATAAATTGCATATAAAACAGCTTGTATAAAAAAAAGTGAAACATTTTTTCTGTATCTTGGTATTATATTTGTTTTTTTGCTGGTGTTATTCATATTATGACATTTTTAACAAATGCAACTTGCCTTTATCATATGCTATTAAACTATGTTCAATTAGTATTACATATATTGAAAAGTAAATTTCAGTGGTTAAAACTGGTCAAAATTGATATTGACCAGGATGGTTAAAACCACTGGTTCAAACTCCCATGGTTAAAACCGATACAACCTTGGTTATAACCCTAGAGACAAATAGATAAATGGTTTTCCCGACAGAGGAATGGAAACACTTGAAATTGTTTAGGAACCCCTGGTATAGATAATTTTTAGTGTTAATATATTTTTTAAATCTACTTTGTGAGTATTTTTAAGGCCTTCATCTACTTCCTTGGAATAATATCTTTAAAAACTTTTAAATTTAGTTGAAAGTCACAGTATTTGTTAGTAGTACTGTTAAATGACTACCTGTTACAATTCTTTAAAATTCATATTCATTACTTCATTATTATCATAATCTAGAAAAATTAGTCCAGGAAATAATTCATATTTAAAAGAAATGTTTTAAAATTAAAAATTAGGTGACAATGTTTCAGATTTTTCAGTGTTTCCTATATTTCGATCAGGAAACAGATTCTTCATAATTTCAGCGATATAGTCTAAAATTCCTAAAAATTCTCGCTCTTGCTTTGGTCTTCCCTCTGTTGATAATTCTGTATTCTAGAGAGAAGTAAAATGTGAATATTCAGTCAAATTAAAAAAAAAAAAAAATCAACTGATTTTAGGCAATCTGTATATTAAAACATTAGAACAGTTATTAATTGTAAAATGCAGTAAAAGTTTAAAATGTTTTGATGTTGAGTGTGACAATTTTTAAAAATAGCAAAATTTTGTAGAACAATATTTGAAAATCAGGGTTCTCATAGTCCTTAAAAAACTCTTAAGAACTCCTTAATTTTAGCTTTCATTTTTAAGGGTCCTTAAAACTACTTAATTTTTGTCAAAGGTCCTTAAAATACCCTTAATTTTTAAATTGGAATGTGATCAATTTCTCCATTGAAACAATCTGCTGTTGTCATGTGATTTCTTATCACTTTTCGCTGTACTGTAAATTTTCTGGTTTTGTAAGTTTGGAGTTAAACTTGCCCCAAACAGGTTCTAAGAATGCCAGTACAGGTGATAAAGTAATGATCAAAGAATATCTAAAATATTTGTTAAACTTTATAACATTTTTTACATTTTCAAGCCAAAATTGCAATATTAATAAGAAAATCCTTAGATACATATCGTTTCAGTGTATTACTGTAGAAATACAAAATTCCTTTCTTTGATATCCTTAAAAAATTATGAAAATACTTTAAGTACTTTTTATGGTTATAAGCTAGAGAACTTTTTTGACAAATAATCTTTCACATTCACATACTGAAAAGGTTTATGAAGTCAGTTTCCCTTTCCTAATAGCTAACAGTCATGCAGCAAAGCATAGAGGTTGAGAGGTTTGTAGATATTTCAGTTATTTATGGAAGTTTAATTTTCCTTGAATATAATAGGAAAGTTGAACTTTCTTCTTTACCAGGCAACGTCGGGTATAATAAGCTAGTATATATATACACACATATGAGTCATTTTTAAATCCTCAGAAAGTACTGTTTATAATAATGTATTTTCACAATTTATTTTTAATTTGGTCACTCAAAAAACTTTAGATGTACATTTTTCAAAATTAGTTTTTGTCAGATAGGTTTATTTTATATTATTTTTTCAGCATTTTTAAAAACTTAATTCTGAAATATTGTAGGGCATTTATTGAACATGCCTTGTCTGGTTTATAATTATTAAAATATGTTTCTTAGGAAATAGGGTTTATGTCGTTATGCTGTGTATTTCAAGTAGGTCCTTATAAATAGTTACTTTGGTCCTTAGATAGTCCTTAATTTTTGATCAGGAAAAAGTGTAGGAACTCTAGGAAATGCTAAAGTCTAATATGTTTGTTTTATATATCGGATAAACAGTATGACAATTTTTCATCATGTTAATTGTTTACATGTACATTAAAAAATGTTATTTGAATAAACAGCATTTTTTTACTTTTAGAGCATTTGTGAATACTAAATTAATATATCTTTTATAGATTACATACACCTTGCCATTTTTCCTGATTTTTCCTTTTTTAACTTTATATTTTTATATACAAACTAAAAATGTTACTATGTTAAACTACACATTTTTCTCTTTTGGAAGTTGGCACCTAAGCATGCAAATTTTCTTAAATACCCTATATTTCTTCAGTTTTATTCTTTTAAGCAATTATTGGCTAATAGAATTAAGTTACCAGTATAAGAATTGTTGACATCGTGATCTAGGCTAGACATGTATGGTAAAATAATAGATGTGCAGGAATTCTGAAGATATGAAAAATCCAATTAAAATTGTCTCAAGCCTTTTTGTGAGTACAGCAGATGCTTTCCCTGCAAAATCATTCCTAAAGTGGACCAATGGAAAGTTGCGTGCCATTGCCAAATTGGCATAATGTTGCTCATCCACTCTACAGTGTCTTGCTACACTTTGCTCCTTGGAAAAAAAAAAAAAAAAAATTCTCATTAATGTGTTTCAGATTGTATCAGTCCAAATATTATTGAAAATGTCCTAGAATGACTTTGCCCTGAACAGGGTTGGCATGATTTAAATCAGTTTTTTTTTTTTTAAATCACTTTAAATCATTTTTTTTTTCACTTTTAAAACCTATATTCCAAAGACAGGATAATTGGTAATCAGTCAGCACAGTAATACCAATAAGTAAATTAGTGTAAATAGATAGTATGTGCTTTCCAAGAATTTAGGGTTGTTATCAGAAAGTATGTAGTAGGGGTAGTACAATGATTGATTGATAGACTTCATTTTCTGTAATCGGAAGTAAAGAGTATTACAGAACTTGAAATCCAGTTTGTCTACCAAATAACAACAGCCGTGGCTTCATCTGCTAGAATGGAAAGACAGTTTTCTTCTTTTGGTATTGTTCATTTTAGCCTTCATAACCAATTAGGAGTAAATAAAACATCAAAGCTAGTGTTTTTATTGAAACAATTAAATCCATATTTCGGTGCTTAAAAAATATTGAAATAATTGTGATTTGTTTTTTTAAATAGTTTGCATTAAAAGAATATTTAATTTGTTCTTTAAATTTACATCTTATTTAGTTCGCACTAATTACAAAATTATGGAATGTATTTAGATTAAAATTTATATATTTAATTTTAGGTAATCAGTGTGTAGAATATACTAGATAGATGTTACTTCTTATAACAAACTATTTTATGTATATTGCAATAAACATAAAAACAATTAAAATTAGTATTCAGAAAAAAATCAAACCTGATTTAAAAAAAAAAAAAAAAAAAAAAAAAAAAAGATTTTTTTCTAATCATGGCCTTGAATGAAATGCTGTAATTTTCAACCATTGTAATTGATGTAGCATTTTTTTTTTTTTTTCGAAGAGTAGCTGCAACTCTAAATTTTTTCAGTAGTAATTTTTCTGGCTTCCTAATATTTCACAATTTGGAATGCAAATGTGTTTGTTGTAAAATTGCAGTACTTGTAATGTATATTATAAAATAATGCCCTTAATTAAATTTTTCAAGTGTCCTGAAATGTGATTTCTATTTAATACCAGTGTCGATACATGTAGGGTAAATAAAGGATGACTAAATGACATGCACTCCATTTAATATATTATTGCACAAAAATTTTTTTTGCTCAAACAGTTCTTTCTAATCAGTCCTAATCATTTGGTAAAATATCTATAAAAGAATAAGCGTAGTTTTTTTTTTTTTTAATTTAGTCAGGTAAGCATAAAAGCTTCTTGTCTGTTTATTTCCTAGGAAGAGCATTTCATGTTAGAATTATTTTAAACTCTTTAAATGGGTAAAGGTAATCACAAGATGTTATATTTGTCTTTATTACCATGTTTGCATTATCCTTAACCCTTTCGCAATGGGAAGTGCAAACGTGCACTTTCCTCTGAGGCCAGTAGTCATTTTCGCGAGTGAGTATCGTGGGCCAGAGGGTTTTATGCTATTAAGTCTAAATTCGTGAAATTAACGAAGGAGCAATGCGTTATTTAATAATGCCGCGTAAAGTATTTAAATGGAATGGGATTTATATTATATGTTTATAGATACTTTATTTACTTAGTCTATTTCTTATTTAAATTAGAAAATTATTTTTTTGTATGAAAAATTTTAAAAACAGGGATCTACACACAATCCTACGTGAATTCTTAGTAACTCATTTGCCGTTTTGGAGGATTTTTTCTGGAATGTGAAAAAACGAAGCATCATCCTGATCTTTGTCACCAACGTCTTCCTCATCATTAGAATCACTAGATCCATTATGAACAGAAAGAACAATCAGAATATATTAAAGTGTCACTATTACTACTATCCTAAAATATTTCAGAATCAAAATCTGAAATATTTTGCGTCATTTCAGCTATTTCAAGTTCAGTTAAACACTTTCAACTCTTTGAAAATCTAACAATAAAAAGAGAAAAAAATCAAGTCTGTCAGATCTAATTCTGTACTAAAAACTGGACTGCAAACCGAAATACACAACGCTTTAGCAAAAAAATAAAACTCCCCTGCTTACATAAACAAACACTACGTGGGAATTTGGGAATTTAAAGAGCCGTCATAAAACATATCAATCGGAAACATTCTTTTACCCTCATGTTTATATAGTCAAAAACAACTTGTATGTGTATCATACTACTTACTCTCCTATTGAGTACAAGGTCAAATTTCCATGTATCTAAATCTATATGGACATACAATGCCATCTTGTGTCAAAACTTAGTTTTTAAAATGTTCTACAACACTGGCACATATATGTGACAGTCGGGGGTGAACGAGAAAATGCTCTGGCACGCCAGTGTGTCTGTCGGTCGGGAAGTGAGTATGTTTCTTGCTGACACGTATTTGTGACAGTAGGCGCAAAAGGGTTAATCTTTTTTTTTTTTTTTTTTTTAGATTTGCTTTGGATGTTCTAACATGAACATTAGTAACAGTAGGCAGATTTTTTTACTAAAGTTTTTTTTTTTTTATTTTAGCCGTGATAGATATGATGGAGAAAAGAGTCATTACCACAGAGACTACAGTCCAAAGAAGGATGATCACCGTAGAAGGCATCACAGAAAGTATGCTGATGGAAGTGGTTCCGATGAATCCTCGAATAGCAGTTTTGCACACTCTGGTAGTGTTCATAGGCCACAGTGGAGAGAAGATACATCTAAAAGGAAGTATCGTAGTAAGAGGCCGCATCGTTCCCGGTTTCATGGGGGCTCACGGGTTAGTGGTTGTTCTTAATTTTATTACTTTAGTCTATTGTTTTTTGTGTACTCTCCTTGAGTTGGTGGGAAATTTTCAGAATTAGAGTATGGATGTTAAAGTTTTTTTGGTATGAATGTGTATGTCTCAAGCAAGTGTTTGACAAAAATATATATGGAAGGAATGTTTTTAATTTTTATCATATTAAATTTTAATGAATTCACTGTTCATAGCTTGAAAGTTAAAATCAGATAATGATTTCTAATTATTTTTCTGAACTATATATATAAATAAATATTACTTGTAAATAAAATAAGAAAATAAAGATTTCTTAAATAATTATAAAGAAATTATAAATATGTAAAAAGTTCACATAAAAGTGAATGATGAAAAGTTACTGTATTTAATCTTATTTAAAGTTTTAGCTTTTGAAATTTTTTTTTTACATTTATATAAATAGTTAATTCCAAACTGTTTATTTATGAAACTGATGCATTTACTTTGAATTATTATGGAAGTTCTACAGATGTATATATCTTCAAGCTAACAAGCAGTTCATAGATTTGCTTACATTATAGGTTCTTTAATTGACCATCAGTATTTATTCCATACAAAAGTAATTTTATTGGAGTATTTACTGATTTATTTCCTTGGCATTTTTGCAAGAGCTGAGATTTATTATGAATTGTTAAAATGCAAAAGACATTTAGACTGTGTAATTTTAAAAAAATAAATTAGTTTTTCTGTATAAGGTTCATGGGAAAATATAAATGATTCTTATTTTTGTTTGTATATTTTTAAATTTTGAAAATGTTTAGTTCTTTTATTATAATTGAAATAATTCAATTTTGTTATTTCAGTTAAATATATTAAAACCAATATCATATTAATAACAATTCTATGATAATAAATTTCTGTATTAAGTGAAATACTTCTATTGGAGATGCAGGAATAAAATATCAACTTCGAATGCAAAGAACAATTCATGTATTACTAATTTTAAAAAATAAGTTGCCGTTTAAGCTATTTTTCTGTTATAAAATTTTTATTGTTATTTATATTTGTCATTAACATTCAGCTCTTATATGTAACTGTAGGATAAGGGAAGTATTTAATTCATGGAAAATAAAAGCATTTACATCTTACTAAACCTCTATATTGTAATTAGTGGTTGTATGCATTACCAGATGATAAAGTGGAAAAATGATTGCTTATTGATTTAATTTATTCTGCAGTAATGAGTAATTAGCATTTGTCCATGGCTTATAAATTTACATAAATCACTGACATCTTGCTTAATTTTTACATAAAAATTCTTGCATAAAATTAAACTTAAGAAATTATGTATCTTCAAAAATTGTTTTGTGTTTCTTTGATAGTTTTAGATAGTTTTAGTAGATGTGTTATAAAGTTTTAGATTATAAAAAAAAAAAAAGTACTGGGTGAAGGTTTTAACCCTTTATTGTAGCTGCTCCTTTAAAAAAGGCCCATAAAATTGTTATTTTTGAACAAATTAGTAATTTTTATAATGCTAGTTTTATTGGTAATAAATCCCCTTAAAGTGAAAGCTGAGTAATTAGCATATACCAAGAAATAATGTTATTTGAATCATTGCAAAATTTTAGAGCATTAGATAAGTTAGTTCACAAAATGATTTAGAATACACGTTGCAATGTGCAGACACTGGTAATTTGGAACTGAAAATATAGTTGCATTGGTTAGTTTCCAATATAATTTGTTGAACAGTGCAAGAAAGGTTTGAAGAGAAATTTATCTTAATTTTTAGTAGTTGTTAGATTTTGGAGTTGCTTATGAGTTACTACTGATTATTTAGTTATAATTAAGAATACTTGAAAATTTAAAAAATTATATTTAATGAGCACTTTTGTAAATTTATTCTTCATAAACTACATAAGTGATTTTCTGATTTTTGGTATATTTTAAACAGTTAAAGAATCTAAAAAAAATTAGTTCGCCTTTTCCTAAATATTATTACTTATTATTTTTTATATATTACAAAGCTAACACACAGCTTGTTTAAAAAGTATAATTCTTGTTTTAAAGAAATTTTATTCTTGAAAAATAAATAGTAATATAAAGCTGTTTAATTCTTTGATCCTGTTATAGTTGGCTATATTCTTTTCTTTCAGCAAACCTATGGTAGGCAATATTGTCTGTTGGACTCTGCTGCTAATATCAGTTGCTTTCTTTATTCATAATATCATTTCAAGTGTCTTGAAGTCTTTTAAACTATAATTTAAGAAATTTTAAAATTTATAAAGCTGGTTAAAAGTACTTGCAGTTGCTGTTAATTACTTCAGATTTGTTATGGAGCTGATTTTTATAAACTTCTATGGTGCAACATTAAGATTTTTTAAAAAATCAAATCTAATTGAAAGAATCTTAAAATACAGTGTGTGTGTGGGGGGAAAGAAAGCACTTGGAACAATAAAAATTTATAAAATTTTATTTCAGATGGTGTTAAATTATTACATAGGTAAGTTCACATTAGTTTATGTAAAAAATAAAATAATTATGTAATCTTGACAGTGGCATAAAAAATGCAAATTTTCAGGAAAAGGGATTATTTATTCAACCAATTTTAAAAAAAAGTTTGAAATTTCATTTCAAAAAATGAAAGAAAAATAAATACAATTTAATATAGTAATTGCTATTATTTTTATCAGTTCTAATTCCTTCCCCTTTTAATGATTGCAAATTCGTATTTTGAAATGTCTGGAAAGCAAAATGAATTGACTTTATTAATGCGTCATAGAATTGGGACAAGGTCCCAATTCTGATCCGAAAATGTCTGAATTTTCCGTAAATTAGTGTCTCTCTTACAAAAATTATAGAAAATGGGTTTTTTTTTCCTAAAATCTGTTTCTGAAAATAAAAAAGTTTCTTAAAACCATTTTCTACTTTAAATAAAATATATGTAAATAAATTTTGAATATTAGCAGAAAATTCCATATTTTTTCTCACACTTTTTCCTGCATCCACAATTTTCTTTTTTACCGAAGAATAGTAATATGTTATATGGTTTTCTCTTTAAAAGCAATATGTTAAAATTTAAATTTATGTATTAATATTAAGAAATAAAATTGTTTTCTAAATAACCAACACACACATTGATGTGTTTGTATTATTTTATACAGAACACGAACACACTTAAATTTGCAACACTATAATAAGGTGATATATATTAGAACATATTAATATATTGGTATTTGGTAAACAATATATCACCATATTAAAGTTCAGATATCACCCAGCTCTAGTTCTGACATCCAGAAATTAACTTTTAATATAATTTTTATGTTTTAAATTAGTAGCATATACTTCAGAAAATTTTGTATGATGATCAGAAGTTTTTTTAAACTTAGAATCACCCATGAATTGGGAATTTAGAAATCAATCGTGTCACTTATTATGAAATAGTTTTATGATTACATTTATCAACTGTTATATTATGTGATGAGTAAATATAAAACAACTGACATTATCAAAAATATAAAGCAGACAAAGTGGCTAAAAATTATTACTGAAAATAGTAAGAATTGCATAAATTTGGATATAAAGGCAAGATTGCAAGGAAAAATCATTTAAAGGAGACTAAGTGCAAGAGTAGGCTTTATTTTACAGAATAAAACCTTCAGATTTTTGGAAAAAGGTTATTTTCACTTACAAGAGTAAATTTCACATGTGTTTTATATCTGATGGCAACAAAACTATTTGTCGGAAAAACAAATCAGTTTCATCTGAAAGATTTGTCGAACTGTAAAGTTTGGTGGTGAGAGCATTCTAATAATGGGGTATTGGAATAAAACTAGTAATTTTTCTGTAATTGGGATAATGTTTAATGTGAGATTATGCTTTAAGATATTGCAAGAATTTATTTCAAAGTGCAACAAAATCAGGTATTAAAGATGACTTCTGGTTCTAGGAAGCACTTCTCCCCAATCCTTTAATTTTAATCCGATTAAAAATTTGTGATATTTTTTTTAGATTGCGTAATTAGAAAAATGAAATTTTAAGATAAAAATGAGCTCAAAAGTATTTTAAAAAATTGGGAACTGTATTGAACAGTCTAACCAAAAATTTGATAGAATCAATAGCCAGAAAGATTACATGCTATGATAAATAACGGTGAACATTTTAAGAAGTATTAAATTTTATTTTTAGGTTGGGTTTTATTTATTGAATGTAAAGAAAAGGTTACTTAGTTCAATTACTATTTTTGATCTGAATATTTGTATACCTTGATAGTTGTGTGACAACAAGCACTTTGTTTTATTAATTACATAAGAGCATATGAAATATTTATTAAAAATAAAAAAATTTAGTAATTCACAGTAAAAATTGGAAAATTAGTATTTAAATATTCCACATGTACTATAAGTACTATTATTAAACAAGTGGAAATTTATGTGACATATATCATGTGACCAAATATATATATTTTGTTGGTTAAATTTTTAAGGGTTAAAGTTATTTAACACATTATTCTAGCAATAAATTATTTGATTAATTATGTGTGCCTATATGTAGCGAGACAACTGAAAAATTCTCATATAGTTCTATGTAGTTGCAACAAAGTATCAAATTTCATATGAGTATCTACACAGCTTGTACTTTCAAAAGTAATTTAATTACAGGCTAAAGAAATGCAAAGTACCTGGGCAATCATTTTTGTCATCCACAATAACAATTCGTAAAATATATAAAAATTTATCAGTCTTTTTATTTTTAATATTATTTCAAACTTACGTAGTTTATAAAAAGATTTTAAATATAAAAATGTATATCTTTTTTAACGCATTCACCAATAGTTTGTATATAAGTTTGCAAATTTTGAAATCTGGTAACATCAGAGAAGATAAAATAGTAGTTGAAAAATTATTTGTTTTGATTTAGATTACGTTTACGTAATGTTATGAATTGATATCGTGAATAAATATGTTCATTTTTTTAAAGCTGTTATTTTTATTGATCCAGTTCTAACATGTAAACATTTTTTATAATTTTAAGAACAGGTGTAAGGTTATTTGATTTACCAGTGATTTTTTTTTTTTAATTTAATGTAACAAATTAATCTGAATAATGAACCTCAATATGCAGGGAGGAAATATGAGCGTGAACGCCACACTCGTTGAAAATGGCGTATAAACTACTATAATATTTTAGAAACGCCACACGAGAGTTAAAGCTCGTGGCATCGTGAACATCAGTGTCACAACACCTTAACTTTATAAAGTGCTGCAGCTCTGTTTCAATTTTTTTTTCAACACGGGAAATTGCACTAAGCTTAAATCTAACTGCATTAATTTTGTGCCATTTAAAAAAAACCCACATTCTTAAAGCTATCCAACGAGTTCCTTTAGCAGAACGATGTCCGAATGTAAGAGCGTTTCCATTTTTAGGTAAGCGACCGCTATTTCGAATACCCTTTTAAACACGTAAACGTCGCAGCTTATCTCCTTGAAATATGGTAATGGTTGGTGTTTGGGTTTCGAGTGCTACAGTTTTTTGCTTCGTGAGCAAATGCGACCGGTTCTTACTACTTAAAAGCCGATTACGTACAGCAACGAACTTGTATGTCTACAGTGGGACTCAACATCACGAACTCCGGAATGTAAGAGCAGCGCCCTACCCATTTGTCCATCGTTCGGCCGGTAATAATGTGTAGACTTGAAATGTATTTTCTTATGCTTCACTGTCATAAATTTAAATTAAATAGATAAATTGAATGACACATGCCCATATCCCATAAAAATTGTTACTGCCATTGATAATGCATCCTAAGTTGCAAAATTAATGTTTCACCCTAGTATTATATAAGATTTTAACTTAAATACCTTTTACACCACCGCTACATCCATTTTTTAATAACTTTTGATTGTACACATTTTTAGGCATTGATCTTTATCTGATAATCACAGTAGTTTTAGCAGCATCTATTTGCATTGTCGTTTTACTTTGTTAACCCTATAATGGTACCTTTTTAAAATACTCATGAGAATAACCATTTGTCTCGAAAACGAGCTGCATTGTGCATAGGCAGTTAAAACCGGTTTTAAAAGCTAATTAGAATAAAATTGTATCTCACTTACCTTATTTTCTATTTTTAAGTAAACAAGTAAGTTTAACTTTCATTAAAACAATATTTAAACATTAGTTTAGTAGTCTCGGGGCAGTTTTTGAAACATTAAAATTTGTGCGTCCTTCATAAATTGTACGGGTAAAACGCGCAGATTTTCCGATCAGATTATTTAGATGTTTGTATCCAATTTTAAAAGATTATTAATAACTTTTTCTTTGAGAGAAAAGTAAAACAATGAGACGCCGCTTCAGTATTCATAGAACGATGTCTTTCCTTAGTTTTACTTCAACTTTTTCTCTGAATAAGGATTTTTTTTTTCTGATTTGCAAGCTATATTATACATTTATATAAAATACGCATCAACTAAAATAAAATTTATCGTTTCATAAATAACTGAAACCATAGTTTTTTTTTTTTAACTTTTCTATATGACATTGTTCCACTGTTGATGTGTGCCGGTTTTGCAGATTTGTGTTTATCATGAAAAGTTAAAAGAACAGCAACGTATCTAATTGGTTTTATAAGGTTTTAAGAGTTTTGTCTGGATCAAATTAATACATTAGAATTCTAACACATCTAAAAGTTTATTTATTTATTTATTTTTTTTTTCTCGGCAGCTCCAAGAATTAACTTCTTGGACTCTTCAGATTTTCATCTGAGGATATCAAGATTGAACAATTATTCATCGTAATATTTCTAGTTAATTTTTCGATGAAATAAAAGTAAAAGAATTAATTTTGAGTATTCGATCATAAATAAGGTATTGAATTGATATGTAGTTCGTTGTTACATCACACATTGCTAATTCGATACCACATTTTTTGCGGTCTTATTAAGGTATACATTATAACGAGATACATTCCTCGAGCGGGATTCGAATCTCCCGACATTACAGATAATCATTCGTAAGAGACGAATATTGTTTTAAAAACGCTACTTACTGAATTATATCAGGAAAAAGGAATGATGTTATGATATGAATGATGTTATGATAGCTCATATGGAGGTACTTAATGGCATGTCCCATTTCCTGTTTGTAGGGGAGCAAGGCAGAATAAGGGCTGTTTGTAAACGGTAATATCTAGATTTCATTTTTTTTTTTGGGGGGGGAGGGGGATATAAGACTTTTTCTTTGTGGTAGTGGTTTATGATTATTGGTTTTTGTTATTAACTATGTTATTTGCAATTTTTTAAAATTTTTAAATCACGAACGCAAGAATTGTATATCCGAATATAAATACTCTTAAATGAAGCAGTATGCACTTTTTCATCTGGTAAAATGCAGTAAATATAAGTAACCATGAATTAGATATACTCTGCTAATCCTTGGTCATTCCCCTAATACAATAATATATTAAAGGTTATTCTGTAAATTGTCTTCGCATGAGTGAAGAGCAGTTGGTAATTTTGTGGTAATGGTGGCTTGGAAGGTATTCATTCGTTGTGCGTCACTGCTTTTTTTCTCTTGCACGCGATGAGTTGTGGTATTAGTAGCAGTTGTTATTGCTAGCTTGCAAATGGCGATCAGGCGCCAAGTGCTTGGATTTGTGTATTTTTAGTTTTTTCCCGAAAATTAACAATGACGATAGGATTAATATTAAAGAAATGTTTCATTAAGCCTTTGCCGCCGAAAAAGGTAGTATTTTAATACGTAAGTAATCAGTTTTTGATTTAATTTGTGGTAATTCTAATTTCATTCTTTCTTTGTGCATATTATAATTGTAATCCATGCACACAGTTGTATTTTCAAAGCAAACAGAAAATTTCCGGGAACTGAGCTCATGCAGCGTCCGGAAGTAAATAGAACGTTTTGAGAAACTCGCATTCTTGCAAAGGCATTGTTTTGATCAGATATAGGTTAGTTTCCGCTTTATTTTAGTTCTGTGTTTGAATTTTAGCCGCATAAACTTGGAATAAATTATGTCGCTTTGTTGAATTCATCTTTTCACCATGGCGGTTTAGTTTTGTCACTATTTTTGTGAACTTAGAAAAGGCCATAAGTAAATACTACCGGTACTAAAAATTCCCTTGTTACAGCGCCAAAAGTGAGTTTGATGATTACTTGTTATGTCTAGTGATTTCCGCCATGCTTGCCCGGAATAAATTTTAATTCTTTATGATAACTTCGAATATGCTTCAGTTTAGGTGTAAGCTGTGACGTAATCGATTTCTTCTATCATTGGCTTGTTAAACACTTATCGTTTTAAATTGCGTTTTTGTGCATTTTCTTTTAACTTGATATTAGGATTTCTTGTTATTGCCGGCGCGTATATGTATTTCTTTGGCGTCAAGCTAAGAATCGGAACGCACGGTGATGCACTAGATAAGTGCGTCTCTGGCGAAAGTTTATTTTCGGCTCTTTGAACCTTCTACCCACTTCTTCCAATATATCTCTCAGCACCTTGGTTTGGCTTGCTAAAGCTACTACTAGTGAGGCATACTGCCAAATCATGTAAAAATACCCACTTCGTTGGAGGATAACTTCGGAAATAGTCTTTCAGAACGTTCTCATAGTGGTGTGCTTCTGACTTATACGTTCAGCGGCAAGATAACGAACGAGCGTGAACGGTGTGATTTTTGTGACTGGCTTTGGAACTTATCAACTGTAAATATTTGAGGTTTCCAGTGATACTGTTTTGTGTTATTCAGCTTGTTTGCAACAAGCAACTAACACACCTGATAATGAGACTTGATTGTCAATCTTTTGATTTTTAAAAAGAATTTAAGTAAAATGTAATTAATTTAAAATATTCCTTATTGGGTACATTTTCATTTTAATTAAGCTTTTAGTTTTAAACTAAAGCTTTCAGTCTTATTTCTGTTAAGCAAAATTATGCTTAAGAGAATGGAATTTTAAGTTTTTCTTGGTTATGGGGAGTAGAAAATCTGCCCTCTTGGAATGTTTATCTGACAAACACATTATGCAGTCCTGTACTAGCTTCTTACGTAGATTTTCATCACGTCTTAGGGTAGGAGATAGTGAAGATAGAGATTGGGTAGAAGATAGGGTGGAAGGCAGTTATTTTAAATTGTGTCTTCGAGGTGAGCCACCAGCAAATAATTCAGAAGATCGACAAGATCGACATTCTTCTCAGGAGCTAACTGTAAATGTCATTTATTTAAGCTTTGTTCTTTTAGTATTCTTAATGTGCAATGAATTGGCTATATAACTAAATTTAATTTAATGTGTTTCAAATATATAAATAAAACTTAAAATTTAATTCTTGCTTGAGACATTAGTATGTATGAATTTGTGCTTGTTTTTCCATTTTGTTTTTAGTGGAATTATAATTTTTTTCTTATTACTTAACTTTTAACATTCGTTATTTATTATATGTATATATGTATATATATTTGCAAAAAATTCTTAAATTTATATTTGGAGTTACTAGTTTTAGACTATTCCTAAATTAAACTTTCAATGAAGCAAATATATATAGATGTATATAATGTGTTTATTTCAAATTGTATGTATATACACTATTGAACTGATTGTTCACACACCCTGCCTCCCTATTTGTGTTATTTACTATGGACTTGGCCATCGTCCGTGTTGGCTGTTTGCTGCTGCCTTGAATTCCTGACGGTTGGTCTTTTTCTGAAAACTGCTTTGCTACTACTGCTCCGGTCCATGAATGACTAAATATTGCCCCTGGGGAACTTCTTTGCGGATCGAATTGCTGGTTGGTGTTCTAATTTGGCGCCGTTTGAATTGAGCAGTCCCCAGCATCAGCAGATGAGTCTCGTGCCCATCAAGCAAGCGTGGAGGATGATGAGGATGGACACCTTATATATAGGACCGGGGACATACTACAAGAACGATGTACTGAACTATATCGTAAAAATATTTTTTTTAGTTTCCAGTGCTGTTTTCATAAGATGAAACTTCACTTTGTTATACCTTTTCACTTCTCAAAATAATTTC
The DNA here is from genome assembly GCA_032207245.1 of Pardosa pseudoannulata. Classification (NCBI taxonomy): domain Eukaryota; kingdom Metazoa; phylum Arthropoda; class Arachnida; order Araneae; family Lycosidae; genus Pardosa; species Pardosa pseudoannulata. The sequence goes on from CM063497.1 coordinate 66,671,105, forward strand.
TCTGGTGGTATAGGATTCCTTTCACAGAATAAATGCATATTAAGTTAAATCACTTTTAAGGCAAAAATAATTTTTAAATTTAAATCAAAAATTCATTTGAATAATTTTGAAGGTTTAAATAATCATCAATCTGTCGTAAGTATAATTGTTAATATAGGATGTTTAATTTATTCTTTTAATGTAATTTATCTGATGATGTTAAAAATTTTCTGTTCCAAATCTTAATATTAACTTTCAAATTTTTTTATAAGCCCTTGTGAATTCTTTAAAAAGAAAGAAAAAAACCTTTGCTTTATTTTAGCACACATTTTTAGTTTGAAATGATTTAATTGGCAATCCTTTGAATAAGGCATATAATTAAAATTATTGATTACAAGTTTTTTCTATTTGTAGGCGTCATGTTTTAATAGTTACTCATGTTTTCTTAAAAATATTTAGTCACATTTTGTTTGATGTATCATTGTGAAATGATTTTAGGTTTAATTAGATTTTAATATAAGTAATTGATTTTGCAGATGAAATTTGTGCAACTCTTGGAGAAGGCACTTTTGGCAAAGTTGTTGAAGTTGTAGATTTAAATAGGTAATTAACTTTAGTGTCTAAAATACTTTACAATTTTAAACTGTTTTATAATTATAGTTAAAATGACTAAATACCTTGTATATTTTGTCATTTTCTTGTTTTATGATTTAAGAGTAGATTTTAACTAGTAATTTGTTATGTTTTGATTATGATGCTAAATTGGATATCTTGTTTTTATAGTGAAAATTCAGATAGAGCTGCTGTTAAAATTATAAAAAATGTTGAAAAGTACAGGGAAGCAGCTAAACTTGAAATTAATGTTCTGGAGAAGTTGTCAGAGGTTGATCCAGAATGTAGACAGTAAGTAGCTGTTAAGTAAATTATAATGAAAATCAGTTGCTTACAAAAGCTAAATTTGATATTTTCAACAAATATTTTACTCTTGTCAAAATTGTAACTTTTATATAATTATCATTGTTACCTTGTATCATACTTTTGTTGTATACTTCTTGTTATATTAGACTAGTGTATATATTTTGGTATATATTTCTGTTGATATTTACTTACATTTCTTTGTGCTATAGTTAAGTCCTTAATCTGATAAAACAGTATACTGCAGTTGTATTTTGCTCTTAATGATTGAGTTAAACTGATATTTAATGGATTTTAATACTCTGGAGAAATGTTTTGTTTAAATTTAGATTAAAGGTTAAGTTTTGAACATATCAGAATGTTTTAAATTATGTATATTTCACAATATAAACTGTTTGCCTATGTAAATGAATGTATCACCTCAGACTTGTTTTAATGTTTGTTATTTATTAATTCAGTTGATTGAATATATCATAAGCATTCAGTACCATTCTGGAGATTTGTATTTCATAATATAGACTTTAAGAAAATATAATATTGCATTGTCATAAAAATACTTGATTTCAGGCCTCCTATGTACTTTTTTTTCTTTTTTAAGCATCTCCCTATTTCCCGAAAATTTTCATTAATTTAATTATTTTTGATATTTCTAGGTTTTTTCTCCTAGAAACTAAGTTGCATTTATAGATTTAGTGCATTTCTCTATTTTTGTTAATTTATAAAAAATCTTATTGTAAAAAAAAATTTAGGAAAATTTACCTTTTATAAGAAGAAAGATTTAAATTACCTTTCAAATGAAGATAAACTGTTATTCTTGTCTCAGCCCTTACCTACCCACCCCACACATTAAAGTCTCTTTATACTGTTATAAAAATTTATGACAAACACCCAAAGGCAGCAAAGAAAGATGATCAGGCCACTACCTAATCATGGTTATTCACAATGTTCAATTACCTTCCTTGTTTCACTATGCCCATTTGTAAAATACTGTATTCTTTTTAATTTATTTGTTTTTATTTGACATTTAAAAAATATATTACAAGTGTTACAAGTGTTTATTAGTTTTCCTAATTAGTTACTCTCAATTTACTAGTATAAATGTGAGGGAAAAGTTAGCTTTTTGTGTGTGTGTGTGTGGAAAATCAATTTAGTGAAGAATGAGAACTTATTTATGACACACTCACTTTTGTGTTCTAAAACTCACTTGTCACTCAATATTCTCGATTTTTTTAAAGCTATAGCACTTGTGGCTGATCTAAGATTTTCCATATTACACAATTCTATTTTAAGTTTTTCATAATTTATATATTAAGTATAAAAGTTCCACTTCAAAAGCAGTACATTTACCCGATTCAAAAGGTGTAAAATAAAAATATTTGAATATACAAATAGTACTCTTTGGATTAAAAATTTTGAACTTTCTAACTTTTTCTGTTACTAATCATAAAATATTTAACAGCTTATGTGTCAAGATGTTGGACTGGTTTGACTACCATGGACATGTGTGCATTGTATTTGAATTGTTGGGGAAAAGTGTCTTCGATTTTTTGGTAAGTTTTTTATTCTTATATATATATATATATATATATATATATATATATATATTGTGTATGTGTGTAACTCAATAAAATTTTAAAATTATCTTATTTTTTTCTCTCACAGAAAAATAACAATTACTTTCCATATCCTTTGGACCAAGTAAGGCACATAGGATACCAGTTATGCTATTCTGTGAAATGTAAGTTAAATTCAATTTGTTATGGCTATATAAACAAATTTAAATTTTCTAAATTTATCAGGTTAATAAATTTCATTTTCAAAGCCTTTTAAATGTATTTATGACATTGCTTTTCTGTGCACATGTTCTATATTATCTCAACTGTCATTTTTACTATCACCATTTTTTGTTCTCCCACAAGATTGTTAATCTAAAATTAAAATTGTAAGAAAATTGTCTCGATGTAGATTTTTAGTAATGATTTTTTAATTTCTTATAGTTCTTCATGATCATTTGCTAACTCATACAGACTTGAAACCAGAAAATATCTTATTTGAGAACTCTGAATTTGATTATGTATATAATCATAAAAAGGTATGTTTGCTTAGAATTTTTTAATAAAGTTTTTTGTTGATGTATTTGTTTGATCCTTATAGCTTCTAAAATGTAAATTGTGTGTGTGTATACTTGCACTGTATATGTGCCAGTTTTTATTTTTAAAAACTAATTATATATATTTTTTTTCCCTATAGCTATACACTTTGCAGTTTGCTATTTTTATAATAAAATATTAGCAGATTTATATTTAATCAGCATTTAATCAAACGATTATATTTTCTTAAGCATAAGTATAATGTTTAGAGGGTATGTTTAGAAATTTAAAGTATGTAATCTTTGTTTTCAGAAAAGAGATGTTCGCCAGGTAAAGAATTCTAATATTAGACTCATTGATTTTGGTTCAGCAACCTTTGATCACGAGCATCACAGTACTATAGTATCAACTAGGCACTACAGAGCTCCCGAAGTTATTTTGGGTATGTGTATAACTAAACTAAAATTAATGACTGTTTTAACATGCTTATAATTATCTCCTTTTATTAAATTATTTTTCCTCCCTAGAATTAGGATGGTCACAACCATGTGATGTTTGGAGTATTGGCTGCATTCTATTTGAATTATATTTGGGGATTACCCTTTTCCAAGTAAGTTTTATCCTCTTTTCTCTTTGTAGACTCATGAATTTTTGATAGGAGTTTCATTTAGTTGTAACTATTAAAAAGCTTTTATTATAATACAATAAAGAAAATGGTCTTAAATTTTTGACAGTGGATTGCAGATTCTTTCTTGCTTCCCTCTTCCTATTCTAATTAACAGTGATTTAAAGCTATACACTTTGCAGTTTGCTATTTTTATAATAAAATATTAGCAGATTTATATTTAATCAGCATTTAATCAAACGATTAAATTTTCTTAAGCATAATGTTTAGAGGGTATGTTTAGAAATTTAAAGTATGTAATCTTTGTTTTCAGAAAAGAGATGTTCGCCAGGTAAAGAATTCTAATATTAGACTCATTGATTTTGGTTCAGCAACCTTTGATCACGAGCATCACAGTACTATAGTATCAACTAGGCACTACAGAGCTCCCGAAGTTATTTTGGGTATGTGTATAACTAAACTAAAATCAATGACTGTTTTAACATGTTTATAATTATCCCCTTTTATTAAATTATTTTTCCTCCCTAGAATTAGGATGGTCACAACCATGTGATGTTTGGAGTATTGGCTGCATTTTGTTTGAATTATATTTGGGGATTACCCTTTTCCAAGTAAGTTTTATCCTCTTTTCTCTTTGTAGGCTCATGAATTTTTGATAGGAGTTTCATTTAGTTATAACTATTAAAAAGCTTTTATTGTAATACAATAAAGAAAATGGTCTTAAATTTTTGACAATGGATTGCAGATTCTTTCTTGCTTCCCTCCTCCTATTCTAATTAACAGTGATTTAAATATTAACACATTAAATGTCACACTAATTTCATGGTTTGCTTGGCTAACATGAATTTCTCACTATGTTGAGTATTTTGGGGAAATATCAGACATGCCAACTACTCCGGATTCTCCAGAGAAAAGAGAAAAATGGATAACTCCGGAAACTCCTCAGATTGCTCCGGAAAAGAACTAAACTTTTGAACAGCTGAAAGATTACAATTCAGCAATTAAATACAAAATTTTACCAAAAAAAAAAAAAAAAAAGCTGAATATTACTCTTTCCACACAGTAATGCTGCATGTTAAAAAGTTTTCAGTACTGTGTGGAAAAACCAAACTGAATTTAGATCAAATTTGAGTAGACAAACTATAGAATCCCTGATGGTAAGAAATACAAATACTTTAATCAGGGTCAATGTTGCTACAAGAAACACTGTTCTGAAAAATAAGTTAAAACTAAAAAAGTTCTTCATACATTTTTAAATGCATAAATTTTAATTACCTTTTACAATTTACTATTGTGTAAATATTTTAAGTTTAATTAGAATTTAGAAACCAATAACTTAATGTATTTATGTATAATCTGTAATTAGCATGTTAAAATTTCAAACCCCACTGTTGCTCCTGACACAAGTGTCTGAATGCTGGCATGTCTAAAAGATTAATTACTGCAGAAAAATTGTGTAATCATTCATAACGCATTTATTTTTAACTGAGGTCACTGGTGACTGCCCCTCCCCCCTTTAAGGCTATGGACAAACCCAGTGCTGGTCACCAGTGATGCTGTATATAAAAACTCATTGGTGCTCACTGTGTGAAATATTGAAATTGGTGGTAAAAACTTCAATGACTGCATTTTAAAGTTTAATTTTTTATTTAAAGTTCCATAAAATGTTATTGCAAAATATTTACATTGTTTTAAAAGTTAGTGATGCCCTTGATACTGCTTTTTCCCAATCATTAAAAAAAAAAATTTTTTTTTCAGACTCATGATAATCGTGAACATCTTGCTATGATGGAAAGAATTTTAGGCCCTATTCCATATAGGATGTGCAGAAAAACAAAGTGAGTTAAAAAATTTTTTCGTATTTACATTTACTTATGTCTTTTGAATCTGTCACCACATTATCTTTTGTATAATAATTATGGAGTTTGGTCATATTTTATAATTTTTATTTTAGAACAAAATATTTTTATCATGGAAGATTAGATTGGGATCACAAAAGCACTGCTGGCAGATATGTACGGGAAAACTGCAAATCCCTTAAAGTAAGTTTGACTTCTGTGTATATTCATTTTGGATATTTGTTATATTTTGTATGATAAAGCATTAAAATTGCTTTCATGTTCTTGGATATATTAGCTCTATCTTCCCTTTCGGAGTACAAATATTTAACACATTGTGTTCTTAGGCACCCTATATATATATATATATATATATATATATATATATATATATATATATATATATATATATATATATATAAGAATTGCACTAGTGCTGTAGATTTCATCTATTACTTAATAGTGTGTTTAAATTTCAAGTGTGTGTCGTTTAGTTTTGAACTAAATAATGTGAAAACTGCTCATCTTCTGTGTTGTTATAGGGATAGAAACATATTGAAAAGATAGAAAAATTTTAAAAAATCAAATTTTTCATATGTGGCTTAAAAATTAAAGCCAGGCTGATTTTAAAAATGTAATTTATATAGTTAGTATCTGGAAGATTAAACATTTTAAATTAGAACTTGTAAAGAATGATTGACTTATTTAAAAAGAACAAAATGTTTCTCAAAATTTTGTCTTGTTTAAAATTTGAAATTGTTTTAATTTCTGAAATTGAATATGGGAGGTTATATTATTATTTAAAATTATTTGTTTGTTCTCTGTGAGAGTTTTCAGAATTTTTATAAAGGGATCCCAATCACCCATGCTTACAAAGAAAATTGGCCGAATGATGTCCAATTTTTGGTTAGGGTGCTTGCTTTCAGTTCTTAAGTTTGTGGGTTCGAATACCACTGTGGCATGGATGTTCTTAGCCGTTCAGAATTGGCTTTAAGCTGTAGGTTCCGATCTCCATTAGCCCTCATGTTGCAAAAAGTAGACCGTAGTTCTCCAAACCAAACCAAAGGAAATTGTTGAGGGGGGGGGGAACAATTTGAGTTATCACATATAGTTTTTTTTTTGTGATTACTTTAGCATGGTTCAGCCGGGTGCTTAAAATCCTTAAAAAGTGCTTATTTTGTAGATCCATTTTTAAGGTCCCTAATAAGTCCTTAAAAAGTGCTTAGTTTTCTTTTTGTAGCCTTAAAATTTATAATTTTTTCTGAGTGCTCAAAAAGTGCTTAGTTTTCCCCCAAATTTCGGTTGCTGAATTTTTATTTCCCTTGGTAATTAATTGTCAATCCATTCAACAAAGCTAAAGAAACAAGAGTTAGACCAATTAAAAAAATGTATAGAAGAAAAGAAAAATTAACTTCAAAATTAGACATATTCTCCCCCTTCCTATATTTTTTGGTTCTCATCATCTATTATGAATGGAAATAGTTCTTCAGTTACATTTTTAAAATGGCATTGATAATTTCTTGAATCTTGTTTTGAGTATGTCATAATTAAAACTTTTTTAGTGTAGATACTTCATCTTCTTTTCTCTCTGTCTCCATGTGTGTGTGTGTGTGAATATTATATCTACCTGTTTATAATGCAGAAGTACTTTTTATTAATAAGGACTATCGCTATTCTAAAATTTATGTTTGCTAAAAAAGATGTGTTAACAAAGTATGAGATATTAACAATTGTGTTTAATAAAATTATTAAATTGTCTATATATATATTATTTAATGTCATTTTACGAGTCATAAAACTCATGAAAAGCTTCATGAAAATCTTCAATTTTTAAGCTTTAGCTGTAGGTTGATCATAGTATAATGAAAATTTAGGTGCTTAAAAAGTGCTTAATTTTTTTCTGTGGAAAGAGTCTGAACCTTGTTTAGTATGGATAATTTAGGACCATTATATTTAGGATTTTACAATATACTGGGAATAATGGTAACTGTTTGAACTGTCTTTTTTCAACAAAACCTATATTTTGCCACCTGTAGACACATTTTAAAATTGTAATTTTGTTTGTAGCGGTACATTCTTGGTGATGATGAAGAACACAGACATCTTTATGAGCTTGTTTCCAGAATGTTGGAATATGAACCTTCACAAAGACTAACTTTAAAAGAAGCTCTTGATCATCCATTCTTTCAAAAACTTCCTGCAGAGGTGAGGCTCCATGAACTACCCAATTCTTCCGGAACCAGGGAAAAGTCCCACAGTATGAGTAGATGACTATCTACTGTCTAAAAATAGCCATGTTTTTTTCAATGACATAATTTATAATTTTTCTTTCTGTTTATTTTCAAATTAATCTGGAAATCGGCATATGTGGAATACTCCATATTCTTTCATGTTGATTTTGTTTTTGAATGTCATCCATTCTTAACACATTGACTTTCTTTAAATGTCATTTCATATTTTGAATAAATAAGTCACTCTGTAAAGATGTAAATATTTTGTTTTTGTATATTAATGTATATATTGTTGATATTCTTATCAGGTCTTTAAACTCATGCATTTCTTTATATTTAAGCATAACATTTTATAATTGTACTTTAAATAATAAAAACTCAAAAGTGGATATAAATTAATAATTCACGACTACTGATAACTAGTTCATTTACTCGAGCTAAAAATTATATAATTGACTGATAGTTTATTTTAGAATGAACAAGTTAGTTTTAAGACAAATGTGTTATAGACATTTGTGTACAACTTTTGTGATTACTGTTAAAATAAATGTAGAAAATTGTGTTTTTGTTTTTATTCTTTTGACCTTTAATTTTTACCAAAACTGCTCATAGCACTATGTTCTGATTATATTTTGAGATAAAAATTTTGGAATTAATGAAATGAGAAAAATCTTTGTATTGCACCTAAATTATTTACCACTTGAAGAAAAAATGTACTGACTTTCTTCAAATAAAATTGCTCTCAAATGTAAAAAAATATTTCATTTTTGTCGTGTGATAATATTTTCACTGTTTATACAATTGTTGCGAAATATTTTTGGGGTTCATAATACAGGGGGTTTTGTGCTCTGCAAATCCATATTTTAGTAACCATCTCCTTATTTTTGAAAAATAAAATTTAAAATTATTTTTGTATGATGAAATCAAAAGTTTGAAATTTTAATCCATGAATTCAGATCAAAGGTTTTCAAGAAGCCATTGGAAGAGCAAAACAAAAATAAATCTTCAATTTTTGATTCAAGATATTTATTATTTCAAGATTCAAGCCATTTTTCATGCATGTTCACAAAACACAAGAACTATGCACACTGATTTCAAGCAGTAAGTAGAAACTTTCTCCTCCAATTAGTGCTGCAACATGCTCTCACTAGAGGTGCTACGGGCAACAGAAACTTCTACTCCCAAACAATTTTCCCTAACCCTTTCTGTTTGCTTTGAAAGCAAATCAGGAAATATACCACATTCTCTATAACTCTCAAATAATCTTCCATTTGCTGTGATGTCTAGTAGGCTTCAAATCTTAAAGTAAGAGGTTGAAACTATGTAAAATATTTTAACTACATACTACAAGAGGGTACTGCTTAAGGCAAGGATGGACAAATTTTTTCGGCTGCAGGCCAAAATTTGAAAGAAAATAAGTTTGGTGGGCCAAGATAAATTTTTCTAGAATTTATAAAACAATATAAAAAGTACCTAACGGTTTAAATACGTTGATGAGATGAAAGGAATTTCTATTTCATTTTTAAAAGTTCTTTATACTGAGATTTGAAGTGAGATGTACTGATTTTAAGGAACGATGCTAAATGCTCATCTGTCAGTCTACTTCTGAAATTATTCTTTCTAAGGTTCAAAGTTAAAAACACTTGTTCACATATAAGAAGCAAATTATACCGCTGATCTGCTGGGCGTGAGATAATAAATTTGGAATATAATATTTAAGCAAAATAGAAAAGGAGATGGATATATAATGTATAATTATATATTTCTTTTAATTTGCCTTGGACTGGCAACTTAAAATTCTATCTGTGGGCTGGATAAAATCTGGCATGCCAGAGTTTGCCCATCCCTGGAATAAGGCAAGAGGTATTGATTATCAGGGGTAGAAGTGCTTAGGGATGTAAGCCATGGAGTCGACTATGTAACTGCAATGAGGAATTTTCACGTTTTCTAATTTTGATTTTAAACGATAGAAGACAAAAAAGCAGGATAGTAGCTATTTTTCTTTCATTTGAGGGCCTAATGAGTGATTTCTGATGGGTTTTATAGTGGGCTCTTTAACGTCTCTCAAAAACGATTTTTCTCCGCCGAGTTTGTGACGTCATCGTTCATGTCGACACCGACCGCCTATGCTGTTTCCATGTTAAAAGGCGACTTTTAAATTTGTTTCTATGTAAAGTATAGCATATAATAGAAATTTTTTTACTATGTCTGGCATTAAAAAATCATAGTATAAATATTGTATTGCGCCACTCTGTCAAAATACAGCAAATAATTGCAATGAGAAGATATTTTTCAGCATTTCCAAAGATCCACATACACGTAAAATCTGGACAACTGCGATGAAAAGGGATGAGAAATTAAACCCCAAATTATCATATAAATCATCTCTATGGGTTTGGGAAGACCATTTTTAGGTAAATAAATGCTTGCTTTTGTTTAAATATTACTAGTTTAGAATAATTAAAATATATAAAAATACATATATACCTTTAAAAGAACTGTTGATTAACCAGTACTATTTAACTTTTAAAACTGCTCATTTTCGAGTATTATCAGAGTTCAACTACAATAAATGTTTGATAAAGCATATAAATATCGTAAAACATATAAATATCTAAAGCATATAATTATCTAATAAGTAACTCGGGGGAGGGGAAAGTTTTGTATTTTTAAGATATAAATATTTTCTTCAAAGATGCATACTTTCTTAATTGAATCAATTCACAGTGATATTTTTCGATTAAATTGGTGACTAATTTGAAAAAAGTATATAATATTTTTAAAATACTTATAATGATATTACTTTAAAAATTAAATTTAATTTCAGAAACTTTATACATTTTTTAATTTAACATTAACATTAAAGACAATAAAATTGTATTGCTATTTAAAAAAGCATAAATAATCAAGTAAAGCCTTTTAAAGATTTTAAATTTCTTTTCATTAAATTTAAAATTCTTAATAATTAGTTTGGGTTTGGAGGGCTACGATCTACTTTTTGCAACACGAAAGCTAAAGGCTTTCAATCCAGAGGCTTCTGTCAGTAAGCACAAAAATGACAACGAGCAAAAAATAAACACATAAAAGAGCAAAGAAATAGAAGGGTGGATTCGTGAGTTCATAGCACAATAACTCGAGAGTTGAAAGTTTAGGGATATAAAAACATAAAATATTTTTGCGGCCATGACATCCGTACAAATTAAACAAAAAATAATGAATTAAAATGTGAAAATCGAAAAAATTGAAAATTTTGAAAAAGCAAAAAATGTTTTAAAAATAATTAAATTGCATTAAAAATCCGAAAAAGGACTAAAGAATAATAAACATAAAAAACAATTTTTAACGATTTAAATTAAGTTCCGAATTTTTGTATCATCGGGAATAGAACCGAGCACCCGAGGAGAACGACGATACTATGCAGAAGGCGTACTTAACCACCATGCAACACGCCCACATTGGTGAAAGGCGTAAGAAAATGATGCGTAGATTTAAATATTAGGTTCCACCCTCAACAGGAGAGCAGAAAAACCAAAACAGTACGGAGGATGTGAGAGCAATACACATGGAATAATAAAAATAATTTAACGTACGAAAAGTGATGTATGGCCAATTTTAAACATTTTAAAACTTTTTTCTTACATTTTTATATATTTTTAATAATTATTTTGGTAGATTTATTTCGTTTTTTCTTTTAACAGTACACATTATTAAGGATCTTTGGCACGAAGGCTAAAGGTCCCGGTCTCACAATAAATACCTTTCTCTAATTTTTAATTTAATATATTACATCTATCTCTATTTATAAAAAGCGATGCTACTACAAATGTGTGTATATGATATCTGTATATTTATTTGACTTGAAGTAAAATTGGATAAATATATATAACTGATTTACATACCGTTGGGTTTTAATTCCCCGTATTTCTGCTGCCATAAAATCCGTTTTTTTTTTTCCCCAAGAACGAAAACATTGACATGCTGTTAATTTTTGGGAGGTTGTCTGACTGTCCTTTGGTAAATCCAGGTAGAAGAGACATTTATGACAAATTGAGATATCTAAGCTATCTAGATCGATAAAATAAACCTTCAGGTTTAAATAAAAATAAATTTTGATAGCTAGAAAATTTCAGGAACTTGCAAAAACAAAATCGGAAAATAGTGCGCGCTTAAAAGCAATACAAAAATATTGGTTTGCATGAACGATGACATCACAACCAATCACGGAGCTTTTTGATGTCACGTGATTTTCGCTTAACTTTAAAATTAATTTTTTAAATGATGGACCCAGTTTTTTACATTTTTGAGAACATTTTTGGAATCTACGAGTCTGAAATTATCAGAAAAACACTAAGTTGTTCGAATCTCCCACATGTGCAAATTCCTCATTATAAGTTTAATCTGTGAAAGAGATGCTGTTTTTATTGAAAGTACAGGCAACAAAGCGTAAGTCCTTGTAGTTAAATGCTTGTCTTTATATAAAGAATGTAAAAAATATTGCTTTTAATTTTATTAGTTAAAAATTTAATCCTTCTAGAATATTGTTTCAAAATATCTGTAAGATTAAAAAAAAATTTTTTTTTAGAAGTGATTAATTTTCTGTCCTCATTTTAAGGATGGTTTGCTACTGGTTGTCTTTGCATAACTCTTGAACCTTAACTCCCTAAAATTTTCTGGCTATTTTATTTGGCTCCACAAACACCCCTCAAAAGTTTAAATTGAAGTCATTAAAGAAGGCATAACATTTAAGACATTTAGAAAACTGTCAAAAGTGTGTGTACCAGGGGAAACCCATGGATTTTTTACTTACCTTATCTGGATCTCTGAAGTAAAAATACAAACTTATTCTCTGAATCAAATAATACCCCAAATGCTGTGATGCCATTTCCCAATCTCTAAATCCTAAAATAATGTTGAAATTTGGTAAACTTCTTTGTCAGCATTCTTCAGCAAGGTCATTTAAGATTCTCAGGGATACAAATGCTTAGGTGTGAAATTCATGCAGTATGCAGTCTGGGAGATTGCATTAACAGCAGTTAGAGGTTAATACAGAAAAGTGACTTTTCTTTTAACATGGATGAAAATACAGGCAATGCTTTCATGTAGATTCGTCATATTGGAATTGAAAAAGAAGTTGAATGGTTGTCTTCATTTAAAGAACTATTTTGGGTAATTTTAGAAAGTCTTTATTTTGCAAAGTTAAATTTAATCATTTTAAAAAATCTTAGCATATGTAATAAAATTAAAAAAAAATCATTTTTAATAGAAAAGATTTAATTTCCCTATCCCCAATCTGTGCAAAAGTTTGCTAATACTTGTTTTTGCTTACCTCTTGATATGCAAGGCCATACAATTTTCGAGGTTTTTACTTGTCTTCACAAACACCCTTTCTCTATATACAGTGAAACCAGCTTAAGTTTTCCAAGGGCCTAACTGATTAAAACGTCTTAAATGGGAAATCGGGCAATAAGCATTATTTATGCGTATGTATGTGTGTATATATATGTATATATATATATATATAAACGGTAAAACCCACTTAAGAAGTTTTCTATGGCAATGGAAAGAGAATACTTCTTAAACGAAATTATTTTTTTTAAAACAAAATCACAGATAATGAGATTTTTTTTTTCGTTGTAAAATAATATATAAACAATAGGTTTGGTTTTTCTCTAAAATTTATATTTTTTTGCATATTTAAAAAAATCAGCTAATAAAGGAAAACAACATAATTAAGTTAGAATACTTTTAATTCAGCTAAGAAATTCTGCTTTAAACACCACTGGAATCGATTTTACAGAAAAAAAAATTGGTTATAGTTTTTGTGTTTATTTTATTCGGAAATTTGTAATTCATAACACTCCAGTTGTCTTAAGCTTTTAAAAACTTCTTCAGGCACATTTTCAACACTTTCGATAAAACGACGAAAAGTTTCGAGTTCTTTCACAGCATCCGAGAAACTAGGATTTTTCGCAGCCATATATATATATATATATATATATATATATATATATATATATATATATATATATATGAATAGATATATAAAGGAGAAAAAGGATTTATAATTAGTTGCCTTAACTTCATAAGAATGCTAATTAACCTAGTTTTAAAAAAAGGGGGATCCAGATCAGAATTCTAATTCATTGCCTTTTTTCCTTTTCTTCTTCAGTTTCACTCATTTCTTAATCTTCTATAACCTCACAAATTACATCCACTCTAAGCATTTCACATGACAATACTTCATCATCTGCTGATGCATACTCTTCAAACTTTAATATTTATCAATCACTATAAGTGAATCCCTTCTTTACATTCCTCAACTGTCACTTAGGGATAATGGACTCTTCCCCTCAGCATAACTAAAGTTACAAAGAGAAAACTATCACCGACGGATGTGAACGTTAGATAAAAATGACAACAATCGTTTTCAGCCTTATAAACAATACCTTTTCAGACAGAGAAACATTGACAAATATAAAAAAATTTAATGCAACAATATCGTTTTTTTTTATCAACTGTCATGAATTCCATGTCCCTGAGATTAAATTGGATTTCACAAATCCTTTACAGTATCCGACAAATGGCGCGAAACTGCCGAATTTTTCTCAGGAAACTATCGCCAGCTATTAAAAAAATAGTACAGTAGAAAGAACCTCGATTATCTGAGCTAATTGGGACCTCTAGTACCTCGGATATCGGAAATCTCGGTTAATAGAAACCATGTATTAAAACCTTCCGTGCTTGCGAATTTAACTAACTTTTAAAGTAAAAAACAATAGAACGTTCTTTAATTGATGAAAACAAACATACATGTTTCACAGCTAAAAAGATTTAAAGAGAAAATCAACTTTAGTAGTAAATTTTAAAAAGTAAAATGGAATTTGTTTAACTATATTTAGTTAAATATCGAAAGACGCATTTTCAAAAATAACACAAATCTCAAGAAAATATTGTATTTTAAAATTTAATATACATTAATTTGTTAAATTTGCATTCTTTTAAAAAAGTCTGTAACCTTTTGTTGCAAAAGTTCAGAATTTGTCCTGGGCAGCCCTATCACGCAAATTTTTGAGCAACAGGAGATCCATTGGTGTAGTATCGTTCCTTTACTCCAAATATTTTAGGGCAGTTGTCAGTGCTTGAACACCTTCACTATGACTTATAGTCGTAGAATCCTTAAAGTCCTCATCTTCATTTTCAGCGTCATTAATATCCGTTGAAGCAGTGGCGTGCGGTAGATTTTCATGCAGGGTGTGGAGAACATGAATTTTCCAATAAATCTTTAATATTGAGACATCTGAGTTCTCCATTCTGAAACGCGGTATTTATTATGAATATAAATTTAAAGATTACAATAAATAAAATACTTACGAGTAGTCGGGTCATAACTATAAAAACAGCTGAATTTATGAGAATTCTACCAGCACTGAAGCAAAAATCATGTCTTTTGTTGTTTGGTGTCATATGGCGTCGAAAAAGCAACGCTTCGGGCTTCCACGAAAAATGGTGCCGACAAAACCGAACATCTATTCCACGTGCAGAGGATTTCGCTGCACGCTGGCACAATAGAGCGAACTGTTTCTTGTTCGGTCGGTGGATTAAATTATATTTATTAATTGTTTTTAACATTTGGAAATCATATATTCTGCAAAAAACATGTTGACAATTTTTAAAAGCAAAACCAGGATATGGTGTTACAGATATAACTTATATACTGTCTGTAAGACACAATGAAGGATAAAATTTGGACTGTTCTGTTAAAAGTCGTTTCTTTAAAACAAAACAACATTATTTTTCAGCTAATTATTTCAATAAATATAATACTTTACCGAAATTACTTTATCACGCTAAAACATTTCACTTTTATTGATGAAATACTTCTTTTATATTTCCATGAAAAAAAAATTTTACAATATATAAATTTAAACATTAATACTCTGCAAAATCATATGGCGAGTTAATCAGCTAACCAAAAGCGGTTCAGCACGTAAGTCCCCGCTCTAATACAACGCTTAATAAACCGTACCTTCGGATGATTCTGAATGCGTGCGGGAAAAATAGCTGCACTTACCTCAGTGCTATAGTATCTGTTTCTCCAGTATCATACATATAACGCGTGATTTCTATTAGTGCGCAGTGGTACACATAAAAATTTCTTATGTTTGTTTGCTTTAACACGCTACGTGGTGCAGCACCCAGTACCGCACGCACTGCGAGAATACAAGCAAGCCAATCAACATATTTGAATATATTATAATAATATTAATTATATACATATAGATAGGTAGCATAGGTGCAGAAATTTATTGACTTTCATTTTGCTACGGTGTGCATACACACCCTGTACATATGGCGGACACTGCTATGAATGGATAGAGGCATTCGATATTAGATTCTTGATCAGTAGAGTTAGTTGGTTAAAAGAGAGTAAAGTTTATGTACTTCTAAACTATCGATTCCATTCTAAAATAAATTGGTATAAATAGGCTTCATATCAGAGCAAAAGTTACTGTCGCCTTTAAAACGTTTGAAACCCACACTTTCCGTTTTAATACCATTATTTCAAACCCTATTTTCCCGGTTAAGTGCAGGCGATTAATTGATCATTTATCACATAATAAATAGGTAAATGGAAATATTTTATCTAGCATTATGACGTCATTCCTTTAACCATCTCATTTAATCATTTCTTATTTTAAACGATTTAATATCGTTCTTAAATGGGGAATTTTACATTTATCAATATATGGCAAAAATCGTGACCACAGGAATAGAACGTCTTAAGTGGGTTCCACTGCATATAGAAATGTATGTATATTCTTAGTTATAAGGAAAAATCTATAAACACAGTAATATTCTATGCAATTTTCTAATAAATATCTACAGCATTCTTAAACAATTTACAATCTGCGTCATTGCAGCCTTTTTTTCTTTTCCTACGTGCATCGTCATTATATACGTATTCTGATATTTAGATATACAAAAATTCACTCCAATATTTACAGTATTCTTCTTAGTATTATAATATTGTAATATATATCTACATCATTCTTAAACAATCTGTGTCACTACAGGTAATTTGGTTTTTTACATACCTCATCTTTATATACACATTTTCATACTTTAAGGTATACAAAAATTCACTCCAATATTTACATTACAGTAACATTACAATTTTTCTTCACTATTTTCAAACAAGTCCATTTATTTCTACAAACTTGTTACATTTACTTAACCTTATTTTTCACTAGGCAATTTTATGTACAATTCATATATAATCTCAAATACTTAATATTTTACAATATATATACATAAATTTTCATTTTATCAATATAATTTACATAAATTTAATAATATGCATAAATATTAACTGTATTATATTATAGTTTACAAATTTGCACTGTCTATCTAAACTAAAATTGGTTTATTTAGTTATAGAGTGCAAACATAATATTACTGCTTTTAATTTTTATTACTGTGTACCTTCCAAAGTGACGTAAAAATAAACGACAAATGTTTATTTAACAAGTTAACTGCCAATTACGAGATAACTCGTAGATTGCGTTCTTTTCTAGGACGCCAACTACGAGTTATCTCTACGAGTTATCAACTACGAGTTGTTTACTTGATATTTTTGTGCAGCTATGAATAAATTAGTAGTATATCAGTGTTAATAGATATATGGCTTCTGAGAAAACTAAAAATTAATGCTCTTGGAAAATAAATAATTCAGGAGTTTGTTGAATTTTTGTCCAGAAATTGGTTTTTAATAATACAGTAGAACCTCGGTATAACGACGCCCTGTGGGACCAAAATCATATGATCGTTGTAACGAATTGAAAAAATAATAATAATAAAAAAAAAAAATTGAGCAAAGGAACGATGCAATAGTACATACCTAGAGAACACTTCTATTTATTTGTATTTCCATTTCTGAATTTTGGAAAAAAAGTCTTTGATTGACGCCTGTTTAAAGTTCATTTGGAAATTTTTTATTATCACTGATTCCATATCCGTTAGATTTTGAAGGAAATCTTCAGAATTAAATTGTCCTTCAAAATATTGACGCAAGGCATTGATTGCATTGAAGGCTTCTTTTTCATTCACTTTTTCAAAAGCTTGGATCATTTCTTCTCCGTCGTCAGAATCGAATTCAAGTTGCACCACAGTACAATAATTTTGAAATAGCCCATTTGCTTGCTCATCAGATCTACTGACTAAAATTGGCGGTCGCTCTAAAGAAAAATAATACGCTTGGGGTCGTTGTAACGATTCAAAATTAACATTATTCCTATGGTAAAATAATTGAGACTTTTTAAGGTGGTCGTTCTAAAGAAAGGGGTCGTTATATCGTGGGGTCGTTGAAAAGAGGTTTTACTGTATAATGTGATTAAATCAAATTGCCATTTTAGGCCTGATTTCTGAAAATTGCCTTGGCATTCAACGTGTTAATAAGTCATATACAAACGGCAAATATGCATAGGTACAGACGTCAAGACAAAACTGGTTCAGAAATGGATGTTTAAAGTTTCAAAATTAAAGTAATACGTAAATTAATACGTACGGCTTGTTGATTCTCGTAGAACATATGCGAACCGGCAATAAATAATTGTTGTTGATTCACCACGTGACACGAGTGGCGCCAACTACATGCTCGCGAAAAGGACATATTAATTTTGTTTTCTTTTTCTTGCTATTGATTATTCGTTATTCTGGATTGTTCGAATATATTCTTGTGCCACATTCAGTTGTGAAATCTTCGAATAAAGTTTGTAATTCGTTGTTCGTCACAATCACTATATTAAAGGATTTAAAGAATTTGAGGCATGCTTTTCCTTTTCGTCTGATTTTACTTGAATCTTCGGGAAGAGGTGAGTAGAAATACGTTATTCTAAACAAGTATAATTTAATTTCTGTAAACCAGTATTTCGTTATATTCTTATTTTATTTTGTAAGTCTACACGGATGAACGAGTAAGGCTCTGATCTTCGAAATGGAGTTCATGGTTTCGAATCCCACTGCTGGCATGTACAGGGTTCTCACGGTCCTTAAAAGTCCTTAAGAACTCCTTAATTTTATCTTTCATTTTTAAGGGCCCTTAAAACTACTTAATTTTCGTCAAATGTCATTAAAAACTCCTTAATTTTTAAATTGGAATGCAATCAATTTCTCCATCGATGAGATCCACGGTATCATGTGATTTCCTATCAGTTTTCTTATATGACAAATATATAATCTTTTGTATACTTAAAAGGTTTAAAGTATAAAGTCAGCTGCCCTTTCCTAATAGCTAACAGTCATGCAGATTTTAATTCTCCTTAATTTTAAAT
>CM063497.1:66690212-66705212 GCA_032207245.1 Pardosa pseudoannulata
TAATACAGAAAAGTGACTTTTGTTTGAACATGGATAAAAAGTACAGTCAATGCTTTCATGTAAATTTGTCATTGGAATTGAAAAAGAAGTTGAATGGTTGTCTTCATTTAAAGAACTATTTTGGGTAATTTTAGAAAGTCTTTATTTTGCAAAGTTAAATTTAATCATTTTAAAAAATCTTAGCATATGTAATAAAATTAAAAAAAAATCATTTTTAATAGAAAAGATTTAATTTCCCTATCCCCAATCTGTGCAAAAGTTTGCTAATACTTGTTTTTGCTTACCTCTTGATATGCAAGGCCATACAATTTTCGAGGTTTTTACTTGTCTTCACAAACACCCTTTCTCTGTATACAGTGAAACCCGCTTAAGTTTTCCAAGGGCCTAACTGATTAAAACTTCTGAAATGGGAAATCGGGCAATAAGCATTATTTATGCGTATGTGTGTATATATATATATATATATATATATATAAACGGTAAAACCCACTTAAGAAGTTTTCTATGGCAATGGAAAGAGAATACTTCTTAAACGAAATTATTTTTTTTTAATAACAAAATCACAGATAATGAGATTTTTTTTCTTTATAAAATAATACATAAACAATAGATTTGGTTTTTTTTTTAAATTTACATTTTTTTCATACTTAAAAAATTAGCTAATAAAGGAAAACAACATAATTACCTTAGAATATCTTTAATACAGCTAAGAAATTTTGCTTTAAACACCACTGGAATCGATTTTATAGAAAAAAAATCCGTTATAAGTTTTTGTTTTTTATCGGAAACTTGTAATTGATAACAGTCCAGCTGTCTTAAACTTTTAAAAACTTAACCAGGTACATTTTCAAAACTTTCGATAAAACGACGAAAAGTTGCGAGTCCTTACACAGCATCCGAAAAACTAGGAATTTCCGCAGCCATATATATATATATATATATATATATATATATATATATATATATATATATATATATATATATATATGAATAGATATATAAAGGAGAAAAAGGATTTATAATTAGTTGCCTTAACTTCATAAGAATGCTAATTAACCTAGTTTTAAAAAAAGGGGGATCCAGATCAGAATTCTAATTCATTGCCTTTTTTCCTTTTCTTCTTCAGTTTCACTCATTTCTTAATCTTCTATAACCTCACAAATTACATCCACTCTAAGCATTTCACATGACAATACTTCATCATCTGCTGACACATACTCTTCAAACTTTAATATTTATCAATCACTATAAGTGAATCCCTTCTTTACATTCCTCAACTGTCACTTAGGGATAATGGACTCTTCCCCTCAGCATAACTAAAGTTACAAAGAGAAAACTATCACCGACGGATGTGAACGTTAGATAAAAATGACAACAATCGTTTTCAGCCTTATAAACAATACCTTTTCAGACAGAGAAACATTGACAAATATAAAAATTTAATGCAACAATATCGTTTTTATCAACTGTCATGAATTCCATGTTCCTTAGATTTTTTTTGATTTTAACAAAACCTTTGCAGTATCCTAAAAATGGCTCGAAACTGCCGAATTTTTCTCGGAGAAACTATCGCCAGCTAAGAAAATAGTACAGTAGAAAGAACCTCGATTGTCCGAGCTAAATGGTACCTCTAGTACATCGGAAATCGCGGTTAATAGAAACCTTGTATAAAAACCTTCAGTGCTTGCGAATTTAACTAACTTTTAAAGTAAAAAACAATAGAACGTTCTTTAAATGATAAAATAAATATATGTTTCATAGTTAAAAAGATTTGAAAAAAAAAATCAACTGTAGTAGTAAGTTTTAAAAAAAGTAAAATGGAATTTTTTTAACTATACTTAGTTAAATATCGAAAGATGCATTTTCAAAAATAACATAAATCTCAAGAAAATATATTAAAATTTAATATACATTAATTTGTTAAATTTGCATTCTTTTAAAAAAAGTCTGTAACCTTTCGTTGCAAAAGTTCAGGATTTCTATTATGGGCAGCCCTATCGCTCCAATTTTTGAGCAACAGGAAATCAATTGGTGTAGTATCGTTTCTTTGCTCCAAATATTTTAGGGCAGTTGTCAGTGCGTGAACACCTTCACTATGACCTATAATCGCAGAATCCTTAAAGTCCTCATCTTCATTTTCAGCTTCATTAATATCCGTTGAAGCAGTGGCGTGCGGTAGGTTTTCATGCAGGGTGTGCAGAGAACATGAATTTTCCAATAAATCTTTAATTATTGAGACATCTGAGTTCTCCATTCTGAAACGGGGGAATTATTATGAATATAAATTTAAAGATTACAATAAATAAAGCATTTTCTTACGAGTAGTCGAGTTATAACTATAAAAACAGCTAAACTTATGAGAATTCTACCAGCACTGAAGTAAAAACCAGGTCTTTTGTTGTTTGGTGTCATATCGGCGTCGAAAAAGCAACGCTTCGGGCTTCCACGAAAAATGGTGCCGACAAACCGAACGTCTATTCCACGTGCAGAGGATTTCGCTGCACGCTGGCACAATAGAGAGAACTGTTTCTTGTTCGGTCAATGGATTAAATTATATTTATTAACTGTTTTTAACATTTGGAAATCATATATTCTGCAAAAAACATCTTGACAATTTTTAAAAACAAAACCAGGGATATGGTGTTACAGATATAACTTATATACTGTCTGTAAGACACAATGAATGGTAAAATTTGGACTGTTCTGTTAAAATTCGTTTCTTTAAAACAAAACAACATTGTTTTTCAGCGAATTAGTTCAATAAATATAATCGTTCACCGAAATTAATTTATCACACTAAAACATTTCACTTTATATTGATGAAATACTTCTTTTATATTTCCATGAAAACAAAATTTTACAATATATAAATTTAAACATGAACCATCTGCAAAATCATATGGCCAGTTAATCCATTAAAAAACCAAAAGCGCTTCAGCAGGTAAGTCCCCGCTCTAATACAATGTTTAATAAGCCGTACCTTCGGATGATTCTGAATGCCAAGTGCGGGAAAAATAGCTGCACTTGCCTCAGTGCTATAGTATGCTGTGCTTCTCCAGTAGCCCGTACATATAAAGCGTGATTTTCTATTAGTGCGCAGTGCGTACACATAAAAATTTCTTATGTTCGTTTGCTTTTGAACGTGCTACGTGGTGCAGCACCTAGTACCGCACTCACCGCGAGAATACAAGCAAGCCAATCAACATAATATTTGAATATATTATAAATAATATTTATTATATACCATATAAAGATAGGTAGACATAGGTGCAGAAAATTATTGTCTCTCATAATTTTGCTAGAGTGTGCAGTACACACCCTGTACATATGGACCGCACGCCACTGCTATGAATGGATAGAGGCATTCGATATTAGATTCTTGATCAGTAGAGTTAGTATGGTTAAAAGAGAGTAAAGTTTATGTACTTCTAAACTATCGATTCCATTCTAAAATAAATTGGTATAAATATGTGTCATTTCACAGCAAAAAGTACTATCGCCTTTAAAACGTGTGAAAATCACCCCTTATCCCCTTTTCGAGAGGTTTTAATGGCATTATTTCAAACCCTATTTTCCCCGGTTAAGTGCAGGAGATTGAATTTATCAATTTATCACATAATAAATAGGTAAAAATATTTTATCTAGCATTATGACGTCATTTCTTTAACCATCTCATTTAATCAATTCTTATTTTAAACGATTTAAATATCGTTCTTAAATGGGGAATTTTACATTTATCAATATATGGCAAAAATCGTGACCACAGGAATAGAACGTCTTAAGTGGGTTCCACTGCATATAGAAATGTATGTATATTCTTAGTTATAAGGAAAAATCTATAAACACAGTAATATTCTATGCAATTTTCTAATAAATATCTACAGCATTCTTAAACAATTTACAATCTGCGTCATTGCAGCCTTTTTTTTTTCCTACGTGCATCGTCATTATATACGTATTCTGATATTTAGATATACAAAAATTCACTCCAATATTTACAGTATTCTTCTTAGTATTATAATATTGTAATATATATCTACATCATTCTTAAACAATCTGTGTCACTACAGGTAATTTGGTTTTTTACATACCTCATCTTTATATACACATTTTCATACTTTAAGGTATACAAAAATTCACTCCAATATTTACATTACAGTAACATTACAATTTTTCTTCACTATTTTCAAACAAGTCCATTTATTTCTACAAACTTGTTACATTTACTTAACCTTATTTTTCACTAGGCAATTTTATGTACAATTCATATATAATCTCAAATACTTAATATTTTACAATATATATACATAAATTTTCATTTTATCAATATAATTTACATAAATTTAATAATATGCATAAATATTAACTGTATTATATTATAGTTTACAAATTTGCACTGTCTATCTAAACTAAAATTGGTTTATTTAGTTATAGAGTGCAAACATAATATTACTGCTTTTAATTTTTATTACTGTGTACCTTCCAAAGTGACGTAAAAATAAACGACAAATGTTTATTTAACAAGTTAACTGCCAATTACGAGATAACTCGTAGATTGCGTTCTTTTCTAGGACGCCAACTACGAGTTATCTCTACGAGTTATCAACTACGAGTTGTTTACTTGATATTTTTGTGCAGCTATGAATAAATTAGTAGTATATCAGTGTTAATAGATATATGGCTTCTGAGAAAACTAAAAATTAATGCTCTTGGAAAATAAATAATTCAGGAGTTTGTTGAATTTTTGTCCAGAAATTAGTTTTTAATAATACAGTAGAACCTCGGTATAACGACGCCCTGTGGGACCAAAATCATATGATCGTTGTAACGAATTGAAAAAATAATAATAAAAAAAAAAATTGAGCAAAGGAACGATGCAATAGTACATACCTAGAGAACACTTCTATTTATTTGTATTTCCATTTCTGAATTTTGGAAAAAAAGTCTTTGATTAACGCCTGTTTAAAGTTCATTTGGAATTTTTTTATTATCACTGATTCCATATCCGTTAGATTTTGAAGGAAATCTTCAGAATTAAATTGTCCTTCAAAATATTGACGCAAGGCATTGATTGCATTGAAGGCTTCTTTTTCATTCACTTTTTCAAAAGCTTGGATCATTTCTTCTCCGTCGTCAGAATCGAATTCAAGTTGCACCACAGTACAATAATTTTGAAATAGCCCATTTGCTTGCTCATCAGATCTACTGACTAAAATTGGCGGTCGCTCTAAAGAAAAATAATACGCTTGGGGTCGTTGTAACGATTCAAAATTAACATTATTCCTATGGTAAAATAATTGAGACTTTTTAAGGTGGTCGTTCTAAAGAAAGGGGTCGTTATATCGTGGGGTCGTTGAAAAGAGGTTTTACTGTATAATGTGATTAAATCAAATTGCCATTTTAGGCCTGATTTCTGAAAATTGCCTTGGCATTCAACGTGTTAATAAGTCATATACAAACGGCAAATATGCATAGGTACAGACGTCAAGACAAAACTGGTTCAGAAATGGATGTTTAAAGTTTCAAAATTAAAGTAATACGTAAATTAATACGTACGGCTTGTTGATTCTCGTAGAACATATGCGAACCGGCAATAAATAATTGTTGTTGATTCACCACGTGACACGAGTGGCGCCAACTAAATGCGCGCGAAAAGGACATGTTAATTTTTTTTTCTTGCTATTGATTATTCGTTACTCTGCATTATTTGAATATATTCTCTTACCACATTCAGTTGTGAAATCTTCCCATAAAGTCTGTAATTCGTTGTTCGTCACTCTCACTATATTAAAGGATTTGAAGAGTTTGAGGCAGGTTTTTCTTTTTCGTCTGATTTTACTTGAATCTTCGGGAAGAGGTGAGTAGAAAATCGTTATTCTAAAGAAGTATAATGTAATTTCTGTAAACCAGTATTTCGTTATATTGTTATTTTATTTTGTAAGTCTAGACGGCTGAATGAGTAAGGCTATGATCTTCGAAATGGAGTTCATGGTTTCGAATCCCACTGCTGGCATGTACAGGGTTCCCACGGTCCTTAAAAGTCCTTAAGAACTCCTTAATTTTAGCTTTCATTTTTAAGGGCCCTTAAAACTACTTAATTTTCGTCAAATGTCTTTAAAAACTCCTTAATTTTTAAATTGGAATGCAATCAATTTCTCCATCGATGAGATCCACGGTATCATGTGATTTCCTATCAGTTTTCTTATATGACAAATATATAATCTTTTGTATACTTAAAAGGTTTAAAGTATAAAGTCAGCTGCCCTTTCCTAATAGCTAACAGTCATGCAGATTTTAATTAAATGAAGCATGGAGGATGGGGTTTTGTAGATATTTCAGTTACTTATGGAAGTTTAATTTTCCTTGCATTGAATGTAATAGAAAAGTTTAAAACCTTCCTCTTTCCCAGGCAGCGCCAGGTATAATCATCTAGTATATATATATATATATATATATATATATATATATATATATATATATATATATATATATATATATGTATATATATGTATATATATATTATATATATATATATGTATATATTATATATATATATATGTATATATTATATATATATATATATATATATATATATATATGTATGTATATGTATGTATATATATATATGTGTATGTATATATGTATGTATATATATGTATATATATATATATGTATGTATATATATGTATATATATGTATATATATATATATATATATATATATATATATATATATATATATATATATATATATATATATATATATATATATATCAGTCATAAATATATGTATCAGTCATTTTTAAATCCTCAGGTAGTACTGTTTATAATATTGTTTTTACTCACAATTTATTTTTAGTTTGATCACTCAAAAACTTTAGATGTACATTTTTCAAAATTAGGTTTTGTCAAATAGATTTATCTTATAATAATTTTTAGGCATTTTTAAAAACTTAATTCTGAAATATTGTAGGGCATTTATTGAACATGCATTGTCTGGTTCATAATCATTAAAATATATTTCTCAGGAGATAGGGTTTATGCCGTTATGTCGTGTATTTCAAGTAGGTCCTTATAAAAAGTTACTTTGGTCCTTAGAAAGTCCTTAATTTTGTTCTGGAAAAAGAGTGGGAACCCTTTTGTAGCTGTTTGGAATTGGCTTTAAGCGGTCGGTCATTAGCCCTTATGTAGTAAAAAGTAGACCGTAGCGTTCCAAACTAACCACTCTTGTGCATATGTACATTCGTAACATTGAAACTTGTTGATATTGATTCATTCTGATCAAAATGGGAATTTCTTTTGAAATTTGAACTTTGAAATTTTTTTCGACTACTGTAATTTAGTGTACATGA
This sequence comes from Pardosa pseudoannulata, assembly GCA_032207245.1. NCBI lineage: Eukaryota > Metazoa > Arthropoda > Arachnida > Araneae > Lycosidae > Pardosa > Pardosa pseudoannulata. The sequence goes on from CM063497.1 coordinate 66,697,564, forward strand.
TCTATGATGGTAATACAGTTGGAGTGCACGTGTAGCTCAATGTTATGAATATGTATTGTAAATCTCACGTACAATTTAACGTAGATATTTTATATCAAAATTCAGTAGAACCACGATTAACCGAAACTCTCCGTTAACCGAAGTCGTTTTTCTTCACTTTTTTTTCACTTTCTACTATCACCCAAAATTTTCTCTTCACAAACATGTATTTTTAAAGTTTTCTTCTTTACCATATTCCTTTTGTATGCAAGTCGTACTTTCCAAACTACGAATGCAGATAAATATTTTGGAATTCCCTTTTTTAGAATTCCTTCTCGCAAGCACAATTCTCGGTATGAGTATACTCTTCCCCATTTTTAAACATCCCTATTCTAAACAAAAATACACACTATTTTGAAATTTGGAATGTCAATTGCCGAGTCCCAGAACAACGGATGTTATTGAACGAATGACGATACTACATATTAAACTAGATGATTACTAATGAATTCTCGATTATCCGAAGTAGGTTCGGTCCCAATTACTTCGGATAATCGAGGTTCTACTGTTTTGGTTTTCTACTTCCAAAAACAGATATCAAATTGTAAGAGTAAATATCTCTTACCTGAAATTTTCCAGGTTCATAACGGGATCTCTATCTTGCCGTGGTAATTCCAAAAGATTCGTCTCTAAACAGGACTTTGACATCAAAACTTGAGAATGGCTTTTAAATATTTATTCTTTAGACAACACAATTCAATATAAAACAAATAAAGATAAAAGAACAGATATCGTCAACTTTCGGGCGAACTAAGCCCATTTTCATAAGCTACATAGACATCACAAGATGCTCCCTTTTCTAAAAAAAAAAAAAAAATAAATAAAAAAATAAATAAATAAATAAATAAATAAATATCGTTTTCAAAATCGTTCAGTTCACGGTGACAAAATAAAATTTAAATAATTGTTTTGCATAATAAACCGAGATTTATAAAGTGGATCTCACATACTATATACGAAGAAAATTCTGGATCCCTCCCCTTTCGCCACAGAAGAACGTAAATATGCAGTAAAGATATTTTAATAAAATATCTCTACATACAACCTCTTTAGATTTCTCATTTATACAATTATCTCTGCCTAAATGTTTATGCTTTTTCTCCTTTAGGTAATTTTGTATTTTATGCCATCTTTGTTTACTGGGGAGAAAACAATTCTATCTTTACGTATTTTTTGTAAGTGCTTACGTTTCAAGTGTTAAGTATAGCGATTATGATTTGGCATCGTTTCACTATTCCAGATGACTTTCTGTCTGAAAAAGATTTTGGCACGCTCTTAAAGTATACTGTTGAATAACAGGTGTAAAATCTTGCACATTGTAATTGACTTCTAAGCAAGAGAATATACGCAATCCCACCTTTCTAATTCTCTGCTCTAGTCAAAATTATTAATTTGTTTTTTCTTATTTTTCCTTACACATTTTGTAGGCTTTTATTGTGCTTTAAACAAGCGAATATTTAAGCTACTTATCGTTATCTATCCATTAGAACATTCTTTAACTTGGGTAACGTCCACTGTCTCACAGGATCTCACAGGATGAGTTAGCAACAGAACTCCCTGAGCCAAGCCCTCTAGTTCTTGCGTTGCTAGTAATGGTATTATATTCAAGCAATGGTTTATATCCAAGCTACTTATCGTTGTCTATACCTTAGAATATTCTTTAACTTGGGTAACGTCCACTGTCTCACAGGATTTCACAGGATGAGTTAGCAACAGAACTCCCTGGGCCACGCCCTCTAGTTCTGGTGTTGCTAGTAATGGTATTATATTCAAGCAATGGTTTATATTCAAGCTACTTATCGTTGTCTATACATTAGAACATTCTTTAACTTGGATAACGTCCACTGTCTCATAAGATATCACAGGAGGAGTTAGCAATAGAACCCTGGGCCAAGGCCTCTAGTTCTGGAGTTGCTAGTAACGGTAATGCATCATATTTAAGCTACTTATCGTTGTCTATCCATTAGAACATTCTTTAACTTGGGTAACGTCCACTGTCTCACAGGATCTCACAGGATGAGTTAGCAACAGAACTCCCTGGGCCAAGCTCCCTAGCTCTGGTGTTGCTAGTAATGGTAATGAATCAATCTATGAATATTGAGATGGCATGACATAAACGCCCACTGTATTGTAATCACCTTTTTATGTAGTCTTGTTATTAAATTTCTCTGATAGTTATCCTAAATTAAATTTCATGTTTTTCAACACTTATACCTTAATTTTTTTTTATATTCTTTACTCATTTATTTGTTATTTTTAATTATTTAATCTCATTTACTCATATATTATCGCATTTATTCATTTTTTTTCACTTATCATATTTAGCCGCATTTATCAGCATATATTACTACTTTTATTTTTTGCCTTTTTTCTTTTTTATTATTAATCTCTTTTGCTATTTTTAAATATCCATTCACTTTAATTATTCACTTTTATTTTATGTTTTACTGACATCTTGAGTACCTATAATATCATTATGAACCGCTCATTTTTCATTATGTACCTTCATAACTGGAGGTATGTCCGTCTGGACCAGAGAATACTATTCTACTGGAAGAAAGAGAGAATATACGTAAAACTCTAGTTTGAAAATATTTCCCAAATCACCAATTTTTTAAAAATCTTTGATTAAGGTAATCTCTGATTAAGTGAATATTTTTTTATTTCAAGTGTCTAGAAGTTCACTTGCTTCTTTCAGCATTTGCTTTTTGCTCATTTTCATCGCTGATTTAAGTCACATTCTAGGCGGCGTTACAAGCATAAAACAATGTACAATATTGTATATTTAAAGGATTTTGCAGTGAATGACATTTGTTTTAAGGGGATACGACTCTTAAAAGTGCTCATTCTAACAGCTGATTTACGTCACCTTCTAGGTGATGTTACATGCATAAAGCGCTGTGTTTATTTTACGCTAACAAGATTGAAATCGCCTTATGAGCAGTATAAATCCAAATTTTAACTTTGTATTGCTTCATTAAGTACAGTATTGCATATTTAAAGGATTTTGCAGTGAATGACATTTGTTTTAAGGGGTTATACGACTCTTAAAAGTACTTCTCACCATTGATTACGTCACCTTCTAGGTGACGTTACAAGCATAAAGCGCTGTATTTATTTTATGCTAACAATATTGAAATCGCCTTATGAGTAGTATAATCTAAATTTAAGCTTTGTATTGCTTCATTAATTACAGTATCGTATATTTAAAGGATTTTGCAGTGGATCACATTTGTCTTAAGGGGGTCATACGACTCTTAAAAGTCGAAAAAAATGTAAAATATTTATATTTTTGACTTCTCGGAACGAATTATCTTTATTTACATATCTCATTAATTTTTGAAACATAAAATATTTTTCTTAGAAATTTTTAAATAAGAGACACTTTGTTGTTAACAGAAATGATACCAAGGTGAAAGCGCATGATAACTAAAAATATAATTAAGTTAAAGACAAACTTATTGTTTTAAAGCACACTACAATATTTCAAACTAACTTTGAACCCAAATTTGTATGTATTTAAGATACATATATATTTAAAAAATATTAAAAAAAAATGAATTTTTTCTTCTTGAAATTTTTATGTTGAAATTTTTCATATACAGACATAAAAACCATTAAAGGAGGAAGGTAAAGGACTATTAAAAATGCTTTTATTCAGATTTGATTTTTGTAATTAAATAATGTCAAATTGAGATATTGAGTACTGAAACTGAAAGAAAAAATTTAAAATAAATTATAGTGCAAATAGTTCACTAATTAAAAAATATAAAAGGTGAGAAAATATTACAATTTGGTTCCAAAAATAAAGTACATAAAGCTGATTTATTTAAAATAAACTTTAAAAAAAAATGCGAAACATGCTGACATCCAACTGAAAGTCTGGCCAGATATCCGGTATTCTTTATCTGGCCAAATTGACATCCGTTGCATCCATAACTAAGAATATTAAAAATTTTAGTTACTCTGAGTCTCTTTTTTTCTTATATGCATTTTATAGTTCATATAGCTCCATATGAGAATCGCAATTAAGCAAAACACCTATAATTAACCACTTAACGTGCACGCTCGAGTGAACTCGAGCGCGCTAAACTGGCCAAACTGTGCACACTCGAGATAATTCGAGCGACTTTGTAGTTTATTTTGCTACTAGCATATAGCCCATCATATGACGGGATCAGTAAAATTTTTAATATTCCAGAACTGTTAAGTACCCAATGAGGCAGGTAATAAAATGGTTTGTTTTTTGGCTGAGAATTATCTGGTTCACTCTCAATAGTTTATTTATCGTCATACTCCTCTAGAGTCTCCCGATCCTGTAATGCAGTTTAGAATCACATGGAATTCATTTAGTCAAACCATGTGGTTATGTATAACAAACAAACAAACTTCTTAATTTCCAAATATATATAAATTAAAAGTTAGATATTTAGTAGTCCTCGACTTATATGAAAAGAATTTATTGTTAATACCGATGATAAAATTTTCATTACAACAAAAAATAATCGATGATTGAATTTAAAATTATCACTTATATACTTAATCTATTATTTAAGTCAAATATAAAAGAAAATTATTTGCTTAATATGTAAGTTCAGCGATAAAACGTATGAAAATAATGCACGCGATATTTAAATAATTTAAAACAAGAAATGATTATATGAGATGGTTAAAGGAATGACGTCATAATGCTAGAAAAAAAATGTTATTTTTACCTATTTATTACGTGAATAAATTGATAAATTTAATCGCCTGCCCTTAGCCGAGGAATCCATTCGAGGTACAACCGCTTCAAAAATTTGCCGACAGACACCTTAGGCTATTATTATATAGGGGATAATTTTTCACACTGGAATGCAATCGATAATTGAAAATAACAATGTCAAAGCAAAAAAACACAAAAAAAAAACAATCGTTTTATTGATATTTATTATTTACATGGGATTGTAAGCTACAACACTTACTTATTCAAGTATGAAATATATATATTTTTTTCTACTTATCACTTACGACTTATCTTTTTCTTGTGAGCCGTTTTCCGACAGCGTATTCATATTCAGATTCTGATTAGCTCATTTTTCAATATATATTTTACTAATATATAATGTAAAATAAACTATAATTGTTAACTATTTTATTACTAAGCTCTGGCTGTAAAGATATCCTTGACTCTAGGCGACACTTTATATACAGTAGAACCTCGGTATAACGACCTCCTGTGAGACCAACATCATATAGTAGTTGTAACGAATTGAAAAAAATAATAAAAAAAATTGAGCAAAGAACATACCTAGAGAACACTTCCATTTAATTGTATTTCCATTACTGAATTTTTGAAAAAAAAAGTCTTTGATTGACGTCTGTTTCAAGTTCATTTGGGAATTTTTCATTACCACTGATTGCATATCCGTTAGATTTCGAAGGAAATCTTCAGAATTAAATTGTTCTTCAAAATATTGACGCAAGGCATTGATTGCATTGTAGGCTTCTTTTTCATTTATTTTTTCAAAAGCTTGGACGATTTCTTCTCCGTCGGAATCGCAGATTTCTTCATTTCCGGTAATACGGGCAATAAAATCGTCCTCATTCAAATTTTCTCCGCAGCACTGTAAAGTTTCGTCTACCGCAACAAACTCATCAAAAGATAATTGAAGATTTCGTTCTCTCCTTTTCGTCACTCTCCCTCCTCTCCCCTAAGCAAATACAAAAAGAGGAGTACTGAAGTTGCACCACAGTACAATCATTTTGAAATAGCCCACTTGCTTATGAGTTTTGCGGACTAAAATTGGCGGTCGTTCTAAAGAAAAATAATACGCTTGGGGTCGTTGTAATGATTCAAAATTAACATTATTCCTATGGTAAAATAAGTGGGACTTTTTAAGATGGTCGTTGTATCGTGGAGTCGTTAAAAAGAGGTTCTACTGTATTTTATTCTTGAGATGTAAAATAGGGTTTCATATTTAATATCTACGCATCAGGGGATGACACATCATACTGTCAATTGGTAGATTGCCTACCAATTGAACAATAGACTCTTTCGACAATAATAATAATATTTTAAAAATTAGGAATCATACCAATTGTATAAATATCCAATATACTCAAATTTTGAGTATTTTTGTATTTTTGTAATTTTCTTGGCAAGACAACGTTCTAAATTTTTTTTTTTTTACCTTAAAAAATGATTTTTTTGGCCGGCCTTTAAAAAAAACTGTGCATTAAGGAGTTAATGAGCATTGTTACGAGTTCCAATACAAACAAAATATAAACTGTTTTGTAGTTTGATATAATAAGCTATCCTATTCAGAATACTCATGCATAAATTCTTAGAATCTCGTCCATTTTTTTTTTATTTTTTTAAGCTGGGTTTGAGCCAAAAGACGATATTTGTTGGAATACAGTACGCCAGGAGACATCTCTCTTCTGTTTGTATTTTCTATAGTTTTGTCTAAACGAAGAGCGCAGTTTTAGCCAGATTTTATTTTAGCAACCATTAACGTAAGCTATGATTTAAAGGGCAAATAAAAACAATAAAATAAAAGACTCGATAGCTTGTCGGATACTCCCACGTAGAGATGGAATAATGTTCAAGTTCTTACAGCTGCTATTTAACATGCTTTTAAATCATCGCAAAAGTGCTAGTCACATCCGTTGGTGGTTAATTCAAAATCTGTGCAGTCGGACGATGATTGAATGGATAGAGTGCTGACTTTCGAAACTGGAGTTCGTAGGTTCGAATCCCACTGGCTTGGATGTTTGTAATGTGGAGGTTTATCACAAAGAGTTCGGGGAAGAGTCGGTCATAAAGAGATGATTGAATAGGCAGAGTGCTGACTTTCGAAACTGGAGTTCGTAGGTTCGAATACTACTGCCTTAGAGATTTCTAGTGTAGATCACAAAGAAGTGAGGGAAGAGTCGGTCATTATGACGATGATTGAATGGGAAAAGTGATGACTTTCGAAACTGGAGTTCGTAGGATCGAATCCCACTGGTTTGGATGTATGTAGTTCGGAGGTTGATCACAAAGAGTCGGTCATTATGACGATGGTTGAATCTGTAGGATGCTGACATTCGAAACTGGAGTTTGTAAGTTGGAATCCCACTGGATTGGATGTTTGTAGTGTGGAGGTTGATCACAAAGAGTTCGGGGAAGAGTCTCATTATGACGATGATTTAATAGGGAGAGTGCTGACTTTCGAAACTGGAGTTCGCAGGTTCGAATACTACTGACTTAAAGGTTTCTAGTGTTGATCACAAAGAAGCCGGGGGAGAGTCGGTCATTATGACGATGATTGAATGAGAAGAGTGATGACTTTCGAAACTGGAGTTCGTAGGATCGAATCCCACTGGCTTAAATGTTTGTAGTGTGAAGGTTGATCACAAAGAGTTCGGGAAAGAGACGGTCCTTATGACTATGATTCAATGGGTAGAGTGATGACATTAGAAATTGGAGTTCGTAGGTTCGAATACTACTGCCTTAGAGGTTTCTAGTGTTGATCACAAAGAAGCTTTGGGAGAGTCGGTCATTATGGCGATGTTTAAATGAATAGAGTGCTGACTTTCGAAACTGGAGTTCGTAGGTTCGAATCCCACTGGCTTGAATGTTTGTA
>CM063497.1:66710212-66715212 GCA_032207245.1 Pardosa pseudoannulata
TTGAAAAGAGGAGACAGGGTGAATGCCACAAATGGAAAACACATCTACAGGGAACTTCTTGAGATCAATGGAATTGAAGGATGTGAGGAAGTTTTGAAAGATGACATTTGCGAGTGGTTGGAAGTTGAGTATTAACATCCAAATTTTTAAATTCTCAATGACGAAGAAATCATACAAGCCGTTAATCCTTCATCGGACATTAATGAAGCAGAAAATGAAGATGAGGATTCTACGACTATAAGTCATAGTGAAAGTGTTCAAGCATTGACAACTGCCCTCAAATATTTGGAGCAGAGAAACGATGTTACACCGATAGATCTCCCGTTGATCAAAAATTGGGGAGATAGGGCTGCCCATGATAGAAATTATGAACTTTTGCAAAGAAAGGTAACAGACTTTAAAAAAAAAATGCAAATTTAACATATTAATGTATATTAAATTTTAAAAATATTGTATTTTCTTGAGATTTGTGTTATTTTTGAAGATGAGTCTTTCGATATTTAACTAAGTATAGAAAAAAATTCTATTTTACTTTTTAAAATTTACTACTGGAGTTGATTTTCTCTTTAAATCTTTTTAGCTATGAAACATAACTTCATATATGTTTATTTTATCATTTAAAGAAAGTTCTATTGTTTTTTACTTTAAAAGTTAGTTAAATTAGCAAGCACGGAACGGTTTTATATAGGGTTTCTATTAACTGAGATTTCCAATATCCGAGGTACTAGCGGTACCATTTAGCTCAGATAATCGAGGTTCTACTGTAGTCACAAAACTAAATTACATAAAATTCTTGTGTTTGAAATGTTCCATTTGATAGCCCTTACAAGCATTTTCTTGCGACACCGTAATTTCCAGGATAATAATGCCTTTTGATTGCAGAAGAGGTATTCTATCCCATTTCTCCTGAACAGCTTTCCAGAGTTCTGCAAGGGTTGTGGATGTCGTACCTTTGCAATAGTCGCAAATGTTCGCTTTTTCCTTGGATACTTGTTTGGAATTTTTGTCCCACTTGAGGCTCCAATTTGAAGTTTTTTCCTTTCTTTTTGAAGATATTACCTATCCCCGCTTTAGATATCACAAAACCATGACTCTCACATCGTTTTTGGATAACGGAATATGAATACTTTTCTTCGGAAAGAGCATAAATATAGCCTTCGAACCACTGCTTCATTAAAAAAGCCATTTTGAATAAAAACAAACCTCTTAAGCCACAGATAATAAGGCAATTTGTCGCAACGTCACGAACTACTATAATACCCTTCCCATTCATTTTCAGGTTTACAACAGCCTATAGACAAACAATAAACTGCCCTTCCGTTTGAAACTAAAGCCAGAATTGTCATAATTTAAGAATTTGCCCTACTGCGTGAAATCGCCTTATAATTTTGACTTTTAAAAACATAGTACAGTTGCAGTTATTTATTTTGCAACAAACGATTTTTTAATACCGCTAATCAAAATCGTTTAAAAAAATGTGCGAAAAGCCTCTGTATAATTCAACTCCTCTTCTTAGCCCACTCTCCTGTTTCTAATCATGGATCTTGTTGGTGCTTCAACCACATTTGGCGAAATTGGCGTGCTTGCAGCTTGGCGTTTGAAATCTGGCGAGGGGATCGTAACTCAACAAATTGATACATAAACAAAAACAACATTTTGAGGAAAAATTTTACAAAAATTGAATATTTAAAATCTAATTGAACTAACAAAGAAAACACAAAGGAAACACATAACATTCATACTAAATAGACTGAAACATTCACTTAATCACAAATTAAATAAACTGAGTGTGATTTTCATCACAAATTTGTGATTTAGTGTAAATTGTAAAATTAATTTAAAATAAGAGATTTGAAAAAAAAAATTTCAATTTTACAACGAAATTTTATTGTTAATTGATATAAATTCACAAAAAAATTGGAAAATACCAAGAGAAAGTTAGTCCAAAGGGATGAGGGAGGGTAGGCGGGATCTCATCCAGCAAAAAACTCTTTGACTTAAAAGAAACTGTATTTTGAGTGGAAGTTGAAGAGGAGTTGTAAAATTGAAAATTTTTTTTCAAATCTCTTATTTTTGGCTAAGGCTTGCATCAACATAAATCAAATTGAATCGGTTTAAAAATTTTCGCTATTAAACATATGTTAGGCTCCAAAACCGTATCAGGTAAATAAAAATTAAATATTTAAAGCAAAATGAAAGCTGTTATATTATATTTCAAAAACGAGTCATTTGGCGAAACGCTTTCAAGTTGTTAAATAATGCTCAAAATGTCAACATAGATCTTTTGTGTGGCGTGTTTGGATCCTTTATTAATGTTTTGTCTTTTGTTTTGTTGTTTTCCCTCTAACACAATGCTTTACATTTTGTACTATTATATTTCATGCTCAGTGTGCTGTTTTTGTTTTGTAGATTAATTTGGTTGCAATTTTGTGGCAACGTTTTTTGTTGTTAGAACGAGAACAATTTGTGTGACTGATGGCCGCACGTGTTTGCTGGCGTTTTGATCATTAAGAATAATTTTAAAACACAAATGTTATTCTTGTCTACATTTGTGTATTTGTTTAAGGTCCGTGTCGAATCGGTTTAAAAATTTTCTCTATCAAACATATGTCATGCTCGAATATCAAATCAGATAAATAAAAATTAAATATTTAAAGCAAAATGAAAGCTGTTATATTATTTTTTTTAAATAAAAGTCATTTGGCGAAACGCTTCCAACTGTTAAATATTACTCATAATGTCAACATAGATCTTTTGTGTGGCGTAAACGATCTATCCAAACTCCCAAATTCAGTCGTAAATTCAACAAGGGGAACCTTTTGGAAATGGTTAGGATTAGAATCGAAAATAAACATCCGTCGGCATGTTCTAATTCTGATTGGTCTGGCAGTCAAAAGATTTATCAAGTGTTTCATTTCAAAACAAATTAATCTGCCAGTAGATGCTTGAGCTCAACAATTTATGAGTTGCGATTTTGCTTCCTCAAACTGAAAACAGACGAAGTTAGTCTTTGCAAAATCTCTATCAAACTTTTTTTCGATTAGTGTGGCAGTTAAATTTTTTTTTCAGATGTCCAGGTTGCCACTTGGTAAATTTCTTTTAAACACACTCTTTAAACTTCTATAATCTACATAAAAATGTTAATTTTCAAAGTTATTATTTATACTCGTGTCACAATGTGAGAATTTTTCGGCAGTTGAAAAGGTCAAGGTAATTGGTTTTAACGGAGTACCTAGCGAAGTGGAAAGTCTTCACTATAACCTCCGAACGTAAAACAGATCAAAACAACTCTGTATAGAAATTAACTAACTGTCCAACGCGCATGCGCTTGCTATTGGGTATTATTTTTCTTCTCCTAATGCGCATCTATAAGCTCACTTGATATAAAGAGTTTGATTCCATCGATAGCTGACACGTAAAGTTAACTTAATTTTCTTAATTAAATTTTTCTTAAATATTCTCGTTGAATCTTTGAGTTTTGGATTGACATGAATACACTGAATCATAACAGATTTAGAGGCATTCGTTATAGATATTTAGATTTTGATGAATGCCGCTTTAACATTCTTATTTACATGGTTTCCGCCCACCTGGAAAGTCAGGGAAAATCATGGATTTAGACAATGGATTAATTTTGTCATGGAAAGTCTTGATTTTTCAAGTAAAATGAGTAAAAGTCATGGAAAGTCATGGATCCGCTAAACTACCGATTAAATAAAAATGCATTGAATTGTTTAATTCTATTTTTACTTCTCATCTGGCTGAAGTTACTGAGTTTGGTATTTATGTATTATTCTATTAACCCTATTGCCTAGTAAAATTTGTTCGCCAAAGAAACTCAAAGCAAGAAAGCTTAATGGGTGGGTAAATGTATATTATTCTGGTTTTTCTTAAATTGTAGATTAAAATTTTATTAATATAATAATAATTATTTTTTTAAAAAATTAGTTAAGATTTTTGCACAAAAAATAAGTTTATCTCTAGGGATATTGTATATAAACATTATAGGGTTATATTTGGTTATTATTCATGGTTACCTGGATAATACCAAAGTACCCTGAATTCAAATTGGAAATATTTTGATTGAAAAATTGCTATGTGATTAAACTTAGGTATGTAGATACAACAATTTATTTTTATGTATGTGAGTTTATTAACACTTATAAAGTAAGTTTATAGTTTTTTTTTATGATAAAATTCCTGTAATTTCTCTAAAACCATATATTTTATTTGTATGTACATCAGAAGTTTTATTCATATATACTTTAACGAAAGCTTTTTAAAGTCATGGAAAATGATCTGCTAAATCAGGGAAAGTCATGAAAAGTCATGGATTTGAAAAATTTTATTTTGGCAGATACCCTGTATTTATTATGTTTTGTGTAGCCCATAATAACTTTGATTTAAGATATGCATCGATATGTAACGGGCAAAAAGGACTCAAATAAGGCTCAAAACAAAATATAAGGCATAAAAAAAGGCAAAACCGGATTTTCTATTTATTTATTTTTATCTACATTTCATACTTATAATTTATCTAAATTTTGTATGCAATAATTTTAAATAATTAGTATTATTAACGAATTACTAATAATAAATGATCAATAATCATATAATTAATATATCTAATACGATTTTATATATGTTATTATATAATTAATATATTAATGTAATATATAATAAATTAATAATCCCCTATATAATAATAGCCTAAGTTATCTGTACGTCTGTCCTCCAATTTATGAAGCGGTTGGACCTGGAATGGATAGAGGCATCCATTCAAAGCGAATAAAGTTTATCTTCTCCTAAACTATCGATCCGATTCTAAAATAAATTTGTATAAATATGCTTCATATCACAGCAAAAAATACTGTCGTCTTTAAAACGTTCGAAATCCAACCCTTCCCTCCTTTTCGAGAGTTTAATGCCATTATTTCAAGCCCTAATTTCCCCGGTTAAGAGCAGGCGATTAAATTTATCCATTTATCACTTAATAAATA
>CM063497.1:66720212-66755212 GCA_032207245.1 Pardosa pseudoannulata
CTAAGACTTGAAATTCTTCCAACCCATTTCCAAAAGCTTTCTATGCAATAGGTGTAAATTTTCTTGTCACTCACCGCATTTTCCGCAAACTGCTCAGTTTTTTTCCCTCCGATCTAAGTTACTTTTAATGTTAAATTCGCTGACTAAGCTACTTTCTTTGGGAAAGATTTCATCTCCGTCTTTCTCTCTGGTCCAACCCAGTTCCAGCACGTGTTTTCATGATCATTCTCTTGTCTGCCGTTGACTGGTATAGGTGTCATTTTTAGGAGCTAATAAATACAGTTTACGAACTCAGCCTGGCCTTCTTAACAGAATGGCACGACTGCAACAATTTCAATTAGTCTAGCTAATTAGGCTTTTCCTTGCACAGTAAGCCTAGACAAGTAAAAATAATAGGAGCTACAATAATTCTATTGTGTCCGGCGGATTAATTTTCGCCGTGTTACACACACACACACACACACACACACACACACACACACACATATATATATATATATATATATATATATATATATGTATATATGTATGTATATATATGTATATGTATGTATATATATGTATATATGTATGTATATATATGTATATGTATGTATGTATATATATGTATATACATACATATATATGTATATATATACTTATATATATGTATGTATATATGTCATAGACAAAGGAAACTAAAATCAGAATCATAAAATAAAGAAAAAGGGCCAGATTTCAGATAACAATGAAAAAGTAAAGTTACGAGTTCTATGTTTGGTAATATCATAGAAAAACTGGGATTCTAGTCTGGGCTTTATATATATATATATATATATATATATATATATATATATATATATATATATATATATTCGATATATATGTGTATGTGTGTATTATTGTGTAATATATAAAAAATTTTTGCCCTAAAATACTTTGAAATTTTCCCAATTCCCATCCTACTTTTCTTAATCATAACCTTATGTATGTATATATATATATGTGTGTGTAATATATATATATATATATATATATATTATCTATATATAATTATAATATTTATACATACATATATATATATGTGTGTATATATAAATTATAACCCCTTAAGTTCTTCAAAATACTTCCAATTCCTAGTCTACTTTTCTTAATCGTAACTTTCTCACCTACCCAGAACAAGTCAAGGATATAAATAATTGAGATTGGCATTCCTTCCACACTCCCTAAAACTAAAGCCTGAATTAATAATTGCTACGAATATCCCTTTCTTTCCTTTCTCTTACCCATCTGTCAATACTTCCATGAAAAAACGGATGATCTTTACAATATTAATGCCATTGTTTGCTTTTTTCCCACTAATGTTTTAACAAGCCACGAAAGAAGCGCCAGTTGTAAACATTTTCTCATAAGAAAATTATTCAAGTGATTTTTCCCTCTTTAAGGCGGGATATTCACTGATCAAACAGGTGCACGTTTGTCTTTTGTCTGTGTAACACGCGTCCATTAGTTTTTCATATAGATGAAAAGATAGAAGTTTTCTCTCGATTTTCATTTTAAATGAAAACTTTTTTCACCACATGACTGCATCTGAATTACATTGCTAGATAATCTCTGGCAGTTAGAAATATGGGCTATTTCTCCCGTGTGATTAATGAATAATATTTTTACTTCTGACACACTTATATATATATATATATATATATATATATATATATATATATATATATATATATGTAATGATACGGACTTCTCGATGGGTGGTTGCAGTCATGGCCATAAAAATGATACCGTTTCAGCTAAAGACCTTTATTAAGATAACGTTGAAGGACGGGTTCCCACTTCATCATAGGGACAGGACAAACTGAAGGGTCAGCTAGCATGAAGTTCTATGTACAAGACCCGTAACACCTGGGTCAACATCTGTGGGAAAATATCTCTAGAAAAATCTGTCTCCGACAGCGTGTATCTCCTTTTTATTTGGAAATTTCCTAAATTGTCCGCTATGGAGATGTAGGATTATAATTGATCAAGCCCCTTCTCCGAATGAGTAAACTGTAGCCCCAATGGTCAATTTAGGTTAGGGGTTAAAAAGGGGAATTCAAAATGACGCGGGAATTTTTAGCCCTTGATTTAAGTTTTGAAAACCCCTGAGAATTTTCCTTACAATATCCTCCCCGGGCAAAAAGAAAGGGATGAACGAAGTGAGAACCTTTCCGTTAACATAAAATTTTACAAAAATTTTAAGTAACAAAATAAGTAACTGGACAATTTAGGAAATTTCCCTACATAGATGTGTGTGTATTATGTATGCATTATTTACATAATGTACAGAAATTCATTAAAGTGTTCTGATGTTTGAAAATTTTCAAAACGTAAATTATAATTACGCTGAAATAATTCGCTAGACAAACTTTTCACCTTCGCGTAAAGGTAATTCGGCGTGAGTCACTTTAAACTTTAAGCCTCGGAATTGGCTTGACACAGAAGTCGCCTGGTTTTTGTCTTTTTTTAATTCCCCTGACGCTATTTGCGGCACAATGTCAACTCCCTTCAGATCAGATTGTCTGTCTCATTACGTGTATAAAGGTCACGTGCTCCGAGTAAACAAAACGTGTTTCATTGAACTTTAGATTAAAGAAATTGAGCAAATTATATAGGTTTAGAAACATAAAACTATTTCCTCGAACATTGAGTTTTGAGAAGTAATAGACACGTAATTCAAAATGGCTAATACCCAAATGTTCATTCCCTTCTCCGAATTTTTTTTTTCAGTTTCAGTCTGATGTGTAAATTGGTGGTGAAAGAAAAAGAATTATTTCACATTGCTGCCAAAGGTGGATCCAAGATTAACGTGCGGTTAAATATGTGTCCTCGAGGCATATCGCACGCGCCTATTTTAAAATGGAATGCCATAATTTCAATGAATGCTTTAGTTACCTCAGACAAATAGAAGCTTCTGGAATTGAATACTGATAATTTTATTAAAAATTTGTATCTTTATATTGTTCTACGAATTTAAATAGATTAAAAAGCATAGAACAATTATTTATCTAAACATTAATCTTTGAGAAGTAATAGCAAAGACATGTGAAACAAAATGGCGCTGATAGAACTTCAATGTTCTGTCCCATTTTTGAATTTTTTCTTGCAGTTTCAATTTGATGTATGAATTACTGCTGAAATAAAGAAATCTCTCTGACATTATTGCCAAAGTTATATGCAAGATTAAAGTGCTGTTAGTATGTGTCCTCCAGACATATCACAAACGCTCACCTTAAAATGGAATACCCAAATTTCAATGAATGCTTTAATTACCTAAGACAAACAGAAGCCTCTGGAATAGATCGCTGAACTTCAGGTCAAGACATTGTTCTATGAATATAAATAGGTTAAAAAGCATACTACAACCCTTTCCCTGAACATTGAGATTTGAGAATAATAGCAAAGACAAATGAAAAGCAAATAGCAAAGACAAATGAAACAAAATGGCGCTGATATAACTCCAATGTTCCTTCTATTTCCGAAAGCTTTCTGGCAGTTTCAGTCTGATGTGTGAATTGTTGTTGAAATAAAAGAAAAAGAATCTCCCAGACTTTGCTGTCAAAGTTGGATGGGTGATTAGCATGTGATTGTAATGAATGCTTTAGTTACCCGAGACAATAGATGTCTACAGAATAGAATACTGACGCTTTCATTGAACTTTAGGTCAAGACATTATTTTACGAATTTAAATAGGTTTAAAAAATAGTACAATTATCTCTTTAAATATTGAGTTCTAAGAAGAGATAACAAAGACACGTGAAACAAAAAAATGGCTGATTCCCATTTCCAAATTCTTACTTGGAGTTTCAGTCTGATGTGTGAATTGCTTCTGAAATAGAAGGAAAAATAACCTCTGATAGTGTTGCTAAATTTGGATGCAATATTAAACTGTGGTTAAGTATATGTCCTCCAGGCATATCACAGGCACCTAATTTAAAACGGTATGCCAGAAATACAATGAAGGCTTTAATTACCTGAGAGAAGTATAAGCTTCTGAAATAGACTACTGATACTTTCATTGAACTTTATTGAACAAAATATAATTTTAAGAATTTAAATAGGTAGGAAAGCATAGTACAACTATTTTCCTGAACATTGAGTTTTGAGAAGTAATACAAAGACACATGAAATAATATAGTTCTGATATAACTCCAATGTTCCTTGTCATTTCCGAATTCTTTCTTGCAGTTTCAGTCTGATGTGCGAATTGCTGCTGAAATAAAAAAAAAAAAAATCTCTGACTTTCTTGTTTAAGTTGGATGCACGATTAAAACATGTAGTTAAGTAAGTGTTCTCGAGGTATATCGCACTTATCTATTTTAAAACGGAATGCCGCAAATGCAATGGATGCTTTAGTTACCCGAGAGAAATAAAAGCGTCTGGAATAGACAATTGGTACTGTCATTGAACTTTAGATCAAGACATTGCTCTAATAATTTAAATAGGTTTAAAAACATAGTACAATTGTTTCTCTAAACGTTGAATTTTGAGAAGTAATAACAAAGACATGTGAAACAAAATGGTGCTGATAGAACAATGTTCCTTCCCATTTTCAAATATTTTTCTTGCAATTTCCGTCGGATGTGTTAATTTCTGCTGAAATAAAAGAAAAAAATCTCTGTTATTAAAGTTGGATGCAAGACTAACATGTAGTTGCAATGAATGCTTTAGTTACCTAGACAAATAGAAGATTCTAGAATAGAATATTGACACTTTCATTGAACTTTATATCAAAACCTAGTTCTACGAATTTAAACAGATTAAAAACATAGTACAATTATTTCTCTAAACATTGAGTTTTGAGAAGTAATAGCAAAGACACGTGAAACAAAATGGCTAATTATCCAATGTTCGTTCTCATTTCCGAATTCTTTCTTGCAATTTCAGTCTGATGGGTGAATTGCTACTTAAATAGAAGAAGAAACAGTTCTCTGATAGTATTGCCAAAGTTGGATGCAAGATTAACGTGTGGTTAAGTATGTGTCCTTTATGTATATCACCTACTTTAAAACAGTATGCCAGAAATGCAATGCAGGTTTTAATTACCTGAGACAAATAGAAACGTCTGGAATAGACTACTGATTGAATTTTCTATCAAGACATTGTTCTACGAATTAAATATGTTACACAACATAGTACAATTATCTCCCTGAACTGTGATTTTTCAAATGTCATAGCAAAGGCAAGTGGAACAAGATAGCTGATATAACGCTAATGCATAAGGCGACATATAATTTTTAATAACTTTAAGTAGATTTTTTCTAATTTTTCATTTCATCATATTTTTAAATTATTACCGTAAATACATGAGATTTTCATCATTTGTTCTCTAGTTTTATTTAATTAGTTTTGCTGACTTTCCTTTGTTTCTAAAAAATAAGAACTTTTTATATAAAGTGAGATCTTGATCCAAAGTTTTTCTTACACATTGTGCACAGACGTACAACAACATAAAGTAAGTTTCTTTAATAATTTTTGCTTTAAACAATAATTATTAGGTAGAATTCAACACGTATTTAAAAATTTTAAAAAGTATTAGAAATATTAAACCAGGGGAATGAATTTTCAAAAATGGTAAAATATTGCTTGAAAATTCCATTTCTAATACAATAGGTACGATATGAAATAAACAACAATGAATAAAGTAGGTAGAATTTCATCGTAAGTCTATAATGTATTTATTATGAAAATTTGAAATTAATATGTTTAATAGTTTTTTATTTAAAGTACGCGCGAGTTGAAAAAACACCATTTTCAGTAAAATGCATGTAAAGTTTTTAGTTTCTACATACGATATGACAGTATATGCAAAGATTAAATAGCTTTACAGCTTCTAATCTGAATATTTTAATGGGGTTTATTTCAAACGATTCAAAAATGTGCAGAAATTAAAAAAAAGTTAAAAAAATATATCGAATTGAAGGTTTAAAGGTGTGTTCTTTTGAATGAAAAAAAATCTCTCTGACATTGATGCCAAAGTTGGATTCAAGATTAATCTACGATTAAGTATGTGTCCTCCAGGCAAATCACGCACGCCTGCTTTAAAAAAGCTATGCCAGAAATGCAATGAATTCTTCATTTGCCTGATACAAATAGAAGACTAGAATAGACCACTGATACTGACACAGATTTTACGGTACTGTTTCAAGAGTCAAAAGAACACCATCTTCTGAAATGAAGTGTTCCAAGGTAGCACAAAAATATTGGTCAATATAATAGATATAATACTGGCCTCCCTCAAATGGATCCCCACTAAAAGAAACCCAGGAATATCATTTTTTGATATTTAATAATATTGTTCAATATTTTCCGATATCTCTGAATATCCTTTTTCGATATTTAATAATATTGTTCAATATTCTCCAATATCTCTGAATATCATTTTTTGATATTTAATAATATTGTTCAATATTCTCCAATATCTCTGAATATCATTTTTTGATATTTAATAATATTGTTCAATATTCTCCAATATCTCTGAATATCATTTTTTGATATTTAATAATATTGTTCAATATTCTTCGATATTTCTGAATATCATTTTTCGATATTTAATAATATTGTTCAATATTCTCCGATATTATTATTTTTGATATTTAATAATATTGTTCAATATTTTCCGATATCTCTGAATATCATTTTTTGATATTTAATAATATTGTTCAATATTCTCCGATATCTCTGACTATTATTTTTTGATATTTAATAATATTGTTCAATATTCTCCGATATCTCTAAATATCATTTTTTGATATTTAATAATATTGTTCAATATTCTCCGATATCTCTGACTATCATTTTTTGATATTTAATAATATTGTTCAATATTCTCCGATATTATTTTTGATATAATATTGTTCAATATTCTCCGATATCTCTGAATATCATTTTTTGATATTTAGAAATGTTTTTCAATATTTTCTTGATATTCCTGAATATCATTTTTGTATTTTAGAAATATTGGTTAATATTTCCAGATATATCTGAAGATCATTTTTTTAATATTTAGCAATGTTTTTCGCTATTTCCCTGATATTCCTGAATATCAATTTTTTTTATATTTAGCAATATGGTCAATTTCCCCCGATAACTCTGAATATCCTTTCTTTTTATATTTAACGATATTTAATAATATTGTTCAATATTCTCCAATATCTCTGACTATCATTTTTTGATATTTAATAATATTGTTCAATATTCCCCGATATCTCAGAATATCATTTTTTGATATTTAGAAATGTTTTTCAATATTTCCTTGATATTCCTGAATATCATTTTTTTATTTTAGCAATATTGGTTAATATTCCCAGATATCTCTGAATATCAATTTTTTAATATTTAGCAATGTTTTTCACTATTTCCCTGATATTCCTGAATATCATTTTTTTTATATTTAGCAGTATGGTCAATTTCCCCCGATAACTCTGTATATCATTTTTTTTATATTTAGCAATATGGTCAATTTCCTCCGATAAATCTGAATATTATTTTTTTAATATTTAACAATATTTTTTCATATTTCCATGATATTCCTAAATATCATTTTTTATATTTAGCAATTTTGAACAATATTCCAAGATACTCCTGAATATAATTTATTTTATATTTATCAATGTTTTTCAATATTTCCCTGATATTTCAGAATATCATTTTTTGATCCTTGATATGTCTGAATATCATTTTTAAAAAATGTATAGTAATGTTTTCAATATTTCCCTGATAATCCTGAGTATAATTTTTTTTATATTTAACAGTATTGATCAATATTTCACGATATCTCTGATTATAATTTTTTTATGTTTAGCAATGTTTTTCAATATTTCCCTGATATTTCAGAATATCATTTTTAATATTTAGCTGTATTGATCAATATTCCCTGATATGTCTGAATATCATTTTTTAAAAAATATATATCAATGTTTACAATATTTCTCTGATATTCATGAATATCATTTTTTGATATTTAACAATATTGGTCAATATTCCCCGATATATCTGAGTATCATTTTATATATTTAGCAATGTTTTTGAATATTTCTTTGTCATTTCCGAATATCATTTTTTGTTATTTAGCAATATTGGTCAATATTCCCCGATAACTCTGAATATAATTTTAAAAAATATTCAGCAATATTTTTCTATTTTTCCGTAATATTCCTGAATATCTTTTTTTGATATTTAGCAATACTGGTCAATATTCCCTCATATCTCTGAATATTTTTTTTATGTTTAGCAATGTTTTTCAATATTTCTTTGATATTCCTGAATATCTTTTTTTTGATATTTAGCAATACTGGTCAATATTCCCTGATATCTCTGAATATATTTTTTTTATGTTTAGCAATGTTTTTTAATATTTCCCTGATATTCCAGAATATCATTTTTAATATTTATCTGTATTGTTCAATATTCGCTGATATGTCTGAATATAATTTTTTTAAAAATATATATCAATGTTTACAATATTTCTCTGATATTCCTGAATATAATTTTTAGATATTTAACAATATTGGTCAATATTCCCCGATAACTCTGAATATAATTTTAAAAAATATTCAGCAATATTTTTCAATATTTCCTTGATATTCCTGAATATCTTTTTTTTATATTTAGCAATACTGGTCAATATTCCCTGATATCTCTGAATATATTTTTTTATATTTAGCAGCATTTTTCAATATTTCTCTGATATTCCTGAATAATATTTTTTATATTTAGTAATGCTGGTCAATATTCTCCTATTCCTCTGAATATTATTTTTTGATATTTAGCAATGTTTTTCAATATTTCTACGATATTTTTCAATATAATTATTTAATATTTGCAGTGCTCACCACGTGGATATTTTGCCATGTGAATTGATTAATTCACTTCTTCTTGAAGTAAATCCTTTTATATATTTGTTTAGAAGAGCTAAGTTTTAAATTTGTATTACTTGGAAATTTGCCTGAAAACAAAAATCTACGAGAGTCCAATGAGGAATGTGCACATGTGGGGGAATAGAACAACCTTATATTTTTCTGGTATTTCCAGACTCGTTAATTCCAAAAATATTCTCAAAAATGTAAAAAAAAATGGATCCATCATTTTTAAAATTAATTTTAGTGTTAAGGGAAAACCACGTGACTTGAAAACGCTCCGTTATTGGTTGTGACGTCACAAAACATGATATTCAATTTTGACATTTCTGTTATTAGCAAGAGCTTCCTATCTTGTTCGTATTTTAAAATTTTTTAGTCGTTAATAATTATTTCTACTTCAACATTTATGATAATTTTATGAATCACGATAATATATATATATATATATATATATATATATATATATATATATATATATATATCAGTGGCGTGCGGTCCATTTGTGTAGAGTGTGCACTGCACACCCTAGCAAAATTATGAGACAATAATTTTCTGCACCTATGTCTATCTATCTTTATATGGTATACAATAAATATTATTTATAATATATTCAAATATTATGTTGATTTGCTTGCTTGTATTCCCGTAGCGCGTGCGGTATTAGGTGCTGCACCACATAGCGCGTTCAAAAGCAAACAAACATAAGAAATTTTTATGTGTACGCACTACGCACTTATAGAAGATCTCGCTTTATATGTATGGGCTACTGGAGAAGCAAGCATACTATAGCACTCAGGCAAGTGCAGCTATTTTTCCCGCACTTGGCATTCAGAATCGTCCGAAGGTACGGTTTATTTTAAGTGTTGTATTAGAGCGGGGACTTAGTACTGAAGCGCTTTTATTTTTTTAACTAATTAACTGGCCATACGATTTTGCAGATGGTTAATGTTTAAATTTATAGTACCGGGTGACCGAGCTCCTCTCGGAGAAAACAGGTATCGAAGCTAACTCGAAGATTTAAATTTTCAATTGTGATTTATCAAAACAATACATGCCATAAGAAAATTTGTGAAACCATTAGTGAAAAGATAACCGGTTAAAGTGCACCATTGTAAACTATTCTAAACAAAGTTGTTTGGAAAGGGAACTATTCTATACAAAGGTAAAGTCTGAAAAGTCATAGAAAATAAAATGTAATTGATAACAAAAAAGTATACAATTAAAGAAATGGTACAAAGTGAGCAGTGTAAAGATTGAAGTGTGTTGAATGAAGAAGCATTCTGACAATGACGATATCTTCTAGTTGTCCATTTGCGGGTATAATTGAGTTGATCGCTTGTTGTTCCAAAATTCCGGCTCCTTGAAGCATTTCATGTAGAGGTGCGTTCTGCATGTTGAAAATGTAGCTTGAAATCTGATGAATGTTGAAATGTCGAACTTTGTTGATGGTGATTTGAAATCGAAATCAGTTCCTTAACACGTTCGCTGCCACCGACGCACTGGCGCGTCAGAGCGACACCTCCTGGTATGCCGACGACGCGGCGACGGACTTTGATAAGTTATATGCTCTGTGTTTAGTGTGGCTTTGGAAATTGAACGGCGAGGTTGTTTCGGCACGTTAGTGAAGCATTATTTTTTAATTTTTTGTGGTTGTTTTTCAAAATTTTTGTTTTCATTATTTTTTTTTACTATATCGTTTATGTGTTATATATACTTTGCTACATTAATTTAATATTTAGAGTTCATAGAAAATAAAAATGGAAACCGATGTCAAGGAATAAAGAAAATCAATAAAGACTTTTATTATTATTATTATTAATTCGTCAGAACTACAGCCAATCGATTTCTCGTGGTCGAAAACCCCCGGGTACCAATTTTCACTTGGTTTGGACGCATGAGAAAAAAATTTGCCCGCACCGGGGTTCGAACACGGCCCTATCTGTAGCGCCAAACTACGTGACCTTAGCTCGTCAAAACCGATGCCAATCGATTCCTCGTGACCAAAAACCCCAGATCCCCAAGTTTACTACAGTTTATTAATTCTCGGGCGATTTTCGACTTGACAACCATTCCTCGTATTATAGTATAGGATATTGTAAGATTTTGTTTTCATGGAAATATAAAAGAAGTATTTCATCAATATAAAGGAAAATGTTTTAGTGTGGTACAGTAATTTAGGTGATGTATTATATTTATAGAAATAATTCGCTGAAAAACAATTTTGTCTTGTTAGAAAAAAAGGAAACGAATTCTAACAGAACAGTCCAAATTTTACCATTCATTGTGTTTTGCAGACAGTATAATTTATATCTGTAACACTATATCACTGGTTCTCAGAATATATGATTTCCAAATGTTAAAAACAATTAATAAATATAATTTAATCCACTGACCGAACGAGAAACAGTTCGTTCTATTGCTCCAGCGTGCAGGGAAATCCTCTGCACGTGGACTAGACTTTCGGTTTGTCGGCAGCAATGAGCATCCTGATGAAGCACCGCAGCGGCGTGCTCCGTGTGGTGCTACGTTTGCTGAAAATATAAGTTTTTCGTGGAAATATAAGCTTTTTGTTATTTTATTAGTAATACGGATAGACGTATGGATTTTGTGTACGAATGAATAATAAACGTTAAAGAAGTGTTTAATGAGCATTTTTATGGTTTTATTATTATTGTTGTTCTCTGCACACCGTGCATGAACACCTACCGCAAGCCACTGATATATATATATATATATATATATATATATATATATATATATATATATATACATATACATATATAATATACATCTAAATTTGTTTAAATGTCACTCTTACCAAAGAACAGTCCGACATTCTCGTGACAATTTACAGCATATCAATGTTTTCGTTTTTGGAAATAATGCGGATTTAATGGGTTTGGTTTGGTTTTTGGAGCGCTACGGTCTACTTTTTGCAACACGAGGGCTAATAAGATCGAGACCTACTGCTTAAAGCCGATTCCGAATGGCTACGAACATCCATGCCGTAGTGGGATTCGAACCCACGAACTCTGGTTCTGAAGGCCAGCACCCTAACCATTCGGCCATCGTTCGGCACGGATTTAATGGGAGTGGAAATACGAGGAATCAAAATCAAAATGTATGTAAAATAGTTTTTTCATATTTTTCAATTCATTTCAATTCATTTTAACTTCAAATATAGAAGTGCTCTATTAATACAAACCACAGCTATGTAGACACAGACAACACGCCAAACATATTTATATTTATGCACACATACACATTTGTTGTTGTAGTGTCACGTTTTATATATAGAGATAGACAGGGTCGTAGCCAGAAATTATTTTCGGAGGGGGACCAAGGGAGAAAGAAATCTTTATTTGTGAATGATACTTCAGTTGATGAAAGGGAAAGCAAGTATTCGGAAACACAGTGCTGTATTTCCGGTCAGCGGGCCAACAAGACTTTTATGGTCTGAGCGATTTTTTTCTAAGAGAATAACTGTACATGTTCATGGACAGCTAGGCAGATAGTACACACACACAGAGACGTGGGACATTGTCTATCTACAAAATGGTCTTTCAAAATTTCGGGGGGGGGGGACCAGTCCCCCAAATTCCTCCCCCTGCCTACGGCCTTGGAGATAGAACTATTGCAGTTTTCCGTCTAAAGGGCTTAACACACGTCAACACGCACGTGTTAACCCTTTGACTGCTCATACCACGATTTCCACGGGCAATTCAAATGTAGCAAAATTTTCTGTTCCCGCGATTTTCGCGGGCATGTGTTTTTCTTCCTTTATTAAGAAGCACATTCCGCCTTTTCACCGTTTAACCAGTGGAATAAATTATATACAGTATTACATATTAAATTAGGTAATAGCAGTGGCGTGCGGTCCATATGTCCAGGGTGTGCACTGCACACCCTGGCAAAATTATGAGGGACAATAATTTTTGGCACCTATGTCTACCTATCTTTATATGGTATATAATAAATATTATTTATAATATATTCAAATATTATGTTGATTTGCTTGCTTGTATCCCCGCAGTGTGTGCGGTACTAGGTGCTGCACCACGTAGCACGCAAATGAACATAGGAAGTTCTGATATGTACGCACTGCTCACTCAATTGAAAATCATGCTTTATATGTATGGGCTACTGGAGAAGAACAGCATACTATGGCACTGAGGCAAGTGCAGCTATTTTTCCAGCATTTGGCATTCAGAATCATCCGAAGGTACGGTTTATTAAGCGTCGTATTAGAGCGGGGGCTTTTTTTGATGTATTCTATTTATTGAAATAATTAGCTGAAAAACAATGTTGTTTTGTGTTAAAGAAAGAATTTTAACAGAACAATCCAAATTTTACCATTCATTGTGTCTTACAGACAGTATATAAGTTATATCTGTAGCACCATATCCATGGTTTTGTTTTTAAAAATTGTCAAGATGTTTTTCGCAGAATATATGATTTCCAAATGTTAAAAACAATTAATAAATATAATTTAATCCACTGACCAAACAAGAAACAGTTCACTCTGTTGTGACAGCGTGCAGCGAAATCTTCTGCACGTGGAATAGACGTTCGGTTTGTCGGCACTAATGAACATTCGGATGAGGCACCGCAGCGGCATGAGCCATGTGGTGCTACGTTTGCTGAACATATAAGTTTTTCGTGGAAGCCCGAAGCGTTGCTTTTTCTCCTCCGATATGACACCATACAACAAAAGACATGATTTTTGCTTCAGTGCTAGTAGAATTCTCATAAGTTTAGCTGTTTTTATAGTTATAACTCGACTACTCGTAGGTAAATATTTTATTTATTGTATTCTTTAAATTTATATTCATAATAAATAACCCGTTTCAGAATGGAGAACTCAGATGTCTCAATAATTAAAGATTTATTGGAAAATCCATGTTCTCTGCACACCCTGCATGAAAACCTACCGCACGCCACTGGGTAATAGATAGAATCATATGACTAGAGCTATATTTATATTAGAGAATAGAATTATAGATAGTATGTTATAAATAGAAATTAACTGTATTTCAATTGAAATTTAGTAAAAAATATTTTTTTATGCAATAACTTGTGAAATTAGTTTCTCTGAAAGCTTAGTTTCTCATGATAAAAGTCAATATAAAAAATCTTTTCTATAAAAAAAAATTAGTATTTCAATTCTCCAATTTATATATATACTTAAACTATGCAACAGAAAAAAAATACGAAATTTTTAAAGGGATCTCGGTTTACAAATTGAGCAGTTAGAGAGTTAAAAACAAGCACCAAATTTAGTTTGGGATTTCCGTTGCAGAATTTTTGTGCTATAGCGAAATATTTTAAGCCGACTAAAGGAGTCAACTTGAATAACTAAAACAAGCTTGCAATTCCGTCACTTTTCTCACCTTTAGTCACTTTTTTTTTTACAATTGATCACTTTTAGTCACTTTTTTAAGTGCACACACAGTCACTTTTTTCATGGTGTATCACAGCAAAAGTCTGTTGTTGAAAAAAGAAAATCTGAATTAATAACAAAATATTTTAATAAAAGACCAAAAATGTGATGCTCTAATCTCATTTTTATTAAAATATAATTAATCATATGGTTTCCAGAATTTAGTGATTTTAAAAAGTCGCAAAGAAGTTCCTGAAATCTACATTTGTACTGAAATGTACATTTAATGCATTAAAAATAATTTACGTCAAAGCACACATTTCTCTTTTTCTTTTTCTTCACAATTTTTGTTTAGACACTCTAATCTAGTTATGTACATATTTCAAAACATCATTAATATATGCAGAAAGTTGTTATTATAAAATTAATGTATTGTATGTATTCAAATCTAATTTATAGATTTTCTCGAATAAAAAGCAATGTTGAATTGTGTTAAACAAAATTTTTAACCTTTTTGTAATCAACGCTAAAATTATGTCTTGCATGAATCATTTGATTTAGAGTTAAAATAAGTAGAAAAATCTTAATAATAGCATCTGTAATCAAGAGGAGAAAAAAATCACTTCTTTTTCAGTGTTTAGTCACTTTTTAGTCACTTATTCTGTATTATTTGTCACTTTTCTCACCTTTTTTAAAGTACCTCAGCAGTTGCTAGCTTGCTAAAATAAGTCGATCGAAATTTTTTCGATGTAACACAAGAAATCTGTACATTCTTCCCCAATTAAAAGAAATCATAAATTAGCACTACATGCTGACGGGTGATAAGACCTTAATAAGCCTTTTGTTGATACAAACAAAATAAAAAGGGTTGCATTAGTTCTTTAGCAAAAATAATAGACATAGCATCCGAGACCAAACTAAACCAAACCAAAAAAATTGACTTTACTCTCCAAAATTGTTCAATGTGTACTTCCTGTTTAATATACTAGGTCTCTTATGAGCCTCATGTTACATAAATATTGACATTAATGCTTCAAAACAAACCAAACAAACCGGCCCCTAAAAGGATCGCTCTAACGTTTTAAGACATTTAAGACTCGAAATTAGCAGGTGTAAATGCTTTCCACTTCTCATTATACTTGTGAATTAATGTTTGGCCGCTGTACGCGTTTCCCGAAAGTCTGGCTTTCCGTTTTTTTTTTTATCGGCTGTTCTCTGTGGGACAATTTCCAGCACTAACGACTTTGAGCCGTTTTGCGTCAAAAACAATGCGTCATACTGAATTTTCGTCTAGCAATAAGATGAAATACTTCTCGCTGGATTGCATTTCGCTCTCCTTTTGTCATCCCGCTATCTGAGGACGTTGTATTTTGATTAGTCTCCGCATCTGCTATTCTCGTGTGTTCAAACAGTGATGAAATGCGGGGTAGGAAGAGTTTTTCTGATCTAAGAAGGAGTTTTGTGGTTATGGCTATATTAACACATTGTATGCGGGACACGTACTAGTACGTTTTATAACGATTGATACTTGAGCGCGGGTCACTTACTAGTACGTTTTCTGACGATTGATACTTAAGCGTGGGTCACGTACTAGTATGTTTTCTGACGATTGACACTTGAGATCGGGTCACTTACTAGTACGTTTTCTGACGATTGATATTTGAGCGTGGGTCACGTACTAGTACGTTTTCTGACGATTGATACTTGAGAGCGAGTCATGTACTAGTACGTTTTCTGACGATTGATATTTGAACGCGGGAAACGTACTAGTACGTTTTCTGACGATTGATACTTGAGCTTGGGTCACATACTAGTACGTTTTCTGGCGATTGATACTTGAGCGTGGGTCACGTACTAGTACGTTTTCTGGCGATTGATACTTGAATGCGGGTCATGTTCTAGTACTGGTTAGTGTAACAACATGGTTTGTAGATACAAAAATAACGGTATATACAGGAAAAACAGAGCCGAATGTTCTTGTCTACTAAACAGATTCTGGTAAAAATGAGACAAATAAAAACTAGTTTTTACATCAGTCGATGCGAAGCCACAGAACGGGAAAAAATTAAAACTATATACTACTATTTCTATTTGATTTTTCATATTTACGATACTATTATAAATTTATCCGCTACAAATATATTTTTTGTTTTATGGTTGTTATTTATATATTTCTATTTATATATTTACTTATATATTTCAATATAAAATACGAAAAGTTGGTTAAAAAATTAAATAATTTTCGATCTCTACAGATTTAACTGAATAACTAAATTTAGGAGTAAAACGCCAGCTCTCGGTACAATACCGCTGCGAAATGTACCTGCACACGATGTGTTAAATGCGAAAATACTTTTATATAACGACTCTTATGTGTTGAGATAGCATTACCACTGGACAAAATTGGCAACAGTAGGGCCTAGTAACTGGACACCCGTCTAGACCGGCATTTTCGTTTGTATTTGTAAAATACTTTATTAAGAAAAACATTTGAATAGAAATTCCCAAAATTTAATTCTTTTGAGATTGGGATTCTCAAACATTATTTTGTTGTTGCATTCTTGTACAAAGTAAAAGAGGATTGTTTATAATCATGCTAATACTCAGTTCTCAGATTGTAACAAACAATCATTTTGACCACCCTCCATTTATAACAATAGGCTCGCACAGGAATAAAATCCTTGCGCATGCACGGATGATGTTGGAATAGATAAAACGGCTATATATTGTATTTCCAAACATGACGCCATGGTAGCCTGGTTGGTAGAGCGTCAGTCTCGTAACCGAAAGGTGGCCAGTTCTGTCCTCGTCTCTGCCAAAGACCGCCGTGTTTCTAATGGCAGTTGGGGCACGATACCCCGCAAGCCTCTTGAAGTCCTATATGACATTGTCGTGATGTAAGACCTCTGGCACATTGAATTTTTATCCATTTTCGTTGTTCTTGTTTTGAAAACGTCCTGACAACACTTACTGTAGACATACAAAGATCAGTTCTTCGCGTTACTGCGCATTCGAATGGCGTAGGAAGGACGATAATTTTTGCTGAGAGGTAAAGTAGGTGTCGAAAGGCGTCCCGCTCGTCCACGGCTGACCTTTCCGATGACCGCACGCCTCGTTTCTGTACATGAAAGCCTATTGTTACTGGAGCAGGTATCTTGGTACGATGAAAGCCTATATTGACAACAATTAAGTACTGCAGCGACAAATCGTTGACTATACATTTTTATTATTAAGAAGATTTGTTAAAACATATGTACACTCAACATCTTACTCATAAACATGGCGGAAATAAGACTGAGAAAAAAAACCAAATTGTGCCGAGCGGAAAGCACCTCTCTCGGTCTCAGCTCTTTCCAGAAGAATGTCCGTTCTCCGTTGTTCCGAGCGGGCATCTCCTCCACTGCTGTTCACGAGGGCCGGGGTGGAATCCCCTCTCCCTTGGTCAAGCTTTCGCCTCCATGGGAAAAATGTCCTTCTCCGCAGCTGGAGCGGCCGGGGGTGGCATCCCTCGTCCCCTCCTGTAGAACTTTCACCTCCCTGGAACAACAGGGCTTGTCAACCTTCCGTTTATGTGTCAGTCTTCGGCCGCCATAAAAAACAGGTGCCCATGTAACACCAACTCGAGTCTTGAGTCTAGTATTACAGTAGGTATGTAGCTAACGTTTGATATACGCGACATTCTTTGGTTTTGTTGCGTAGCGTTTTTACAGCAATGTTGCCACTATTAAAGTTCCAACCCTCGTACATCACCCGTGTGGTGACCGAGTGCGAAATAATAATCCCAATGTTACTCATGCATGCCGTACTTAATGATCCAGTGCCTGGGGGAATAGCCGGGTACCCTGCTCCAGGGGATTATATCAAAGGACTGGTCTTCCAGATTGAGGTTTGGTCCTTGAGCCAACTACCTTACCCCATAAAAAAATCTCAGTTCAGAAACCTCAACAAAGTATAAGTACGGTTGGATTCTACCTAGAAGAATCGGAAAGGAAAAGGACTTGAAAAATCAGGGATTGGAGAGGAGGGAGCGGGTGGTTGAGGCAGCCAAGACCTGTAAAGGGTTGTTGTTCTTGTAAAGAAGAAGTAATGTACATAGTAAAATATCACAAAATCTAGTTTGTTTATCCGGTTAAGTCCTTCACAAACACAGAAGTGTATGAATGTCGCGACCTCGCAATAGTGGATGCTAAGTATTATCCTGCACGTAAACGGAAAGAAATGAAAAGTGTCGTGTAGTCCTCGTTTATATTTGAATATCAACCTGTGATCAAATGTATAGTGGTGATTTATTTTTAATTGCGTTGTGTTAAGTATTTTTGTACTAAATTTAACCACAGGTTCTGAGAAACTACAGACATAAAAATGAAAATAAACTAACAGCTAAATTGACAGCAACCGAGACTAGCTTAATATTAAAAAAAAGTAAATTTATTATAATATATATACATCTATTTACATACAAAACTGATGCTAATTTTCATAAAATAAGCTTTGTCAACATCTTTTAAATTAGTTTTGACAAAATTTTTATATACTTAAGTAGTTTTGTAAATAGATAGAGGACCTAATCTCAATTTCAAAAATGTATGTAAATTTGGGGTACCTTTGTGGGTCTAAAATGTTGGGCCCGGAACACTTCTGGTTGAAGGGTATCTAATGGCTGATCAGGAGAGGGAATCTATATATCATTCGTTGGTCTCGTCAGGGGCTTCCTCCTGAGTCTTTGGGGTGCGGCCGTACTATTTGGTGCAGGAACACTTCCTGTCGGACTTGGCTGGACTCTCCTAGTCTGGACTATTGAGCAGCTTCTCCTCTGGACTCTCGAACAACTTCCGTCGGACCCGACTGGACTCCCGACTTTCGAACACCTTTTGGGACCTCCGAACCTCTTCTCTGGGTCCTCCGAACTTTCTTCTCATCTTTTTTTATTTTTCATATTTAATTCTTTCAACCTTGTCCCCTCTTCCTTCTTGTCGTCCAATCGGGATAGTTGTAAGAATTTCATTGGCCGGCTTCAACCCCGCCTTGAGACCGCCAACGTGCCAAACCTTATCCCTTCTAATTGGGCACTGTCCCTTAGGGACTCATAAATACTCCACAAAGGTACATTCTTATTTAATGTCAAGTACGGAGACGGGATTCTAATCTGGGACTGGGATCAGAACCCGAGACCACCGTACAAGACAACAATATCCGTTGAATAGAAATTTATGGTCCTCCATCTCTTTATACTGGACTTGCTTAATACTGTGAACTTGAAATCCTCACTTTTAGTACTTGTTTTCAATTTCAGCCATGATCACGATGAGATAATTTCAGAATAAATCCGAAGCGGCAGTGTGAACACCTGCCTGTGATAGCGATATCTATAAATAGTATAAAAAATATCACTAGCTTCACAATTCGTGACAGCCGTTTTTTCTTTTCTGATTTCGATTTCGATCTTTTCTTTTGAAAACCATGTCTAGAACGTATAATGAGACCTAATGTTGAAACAGTAGAAAAAGATGAGGTACGTTTTGTATCCGTTTTTTTGCTATCTCTGTCTATTCAGATGCTAAGAAGCGACGGGTATAATGTTAATTAACGACCTAAATTCATACGATTTGCAGCTCATTTTTCAGTTTACTTGAGATCAATGTCAAATAATAGATGTGTTTCAATATCAAAGGAACATAGCACCTTTTTGAAACATCATAAGAGCCTTTTATCGATTCATCATAAAACAAATAGTTCTTCACAAGTAACTTGATGTTGGATTATAAGTTAAGCTGTCCGAAATTATCGAATGAATCAGGATGCATTTTTATAAAGTCTTTAATTAGTTCTTTAATTGAATTACGACAAAAAATGGCTGAATAGTTTCTTGTAGAAATTAAAGCTGAAAGAGTAGAAAGCGAACAACAGATTCAGGAGAATGAGCAGATAACATGAGAAGAACGGGATCTCAGGGAAGACTAAATGTAGGCATAAAAGTTGGAAGGGTTTCGTTTAAAGCTGGATTTGACACAAGGAGAAAACTGAACAATTCGGAGAGAGACTGAAGGCTCCGATCAGTGACCTCTATTGGGCGATGCGGGAACAAGTTAAGTCAAAACAATTGACGTGGTATTTTAGACAATCAAACTTTTATGACAAAAACAAACAAACAAATTGCTGAATAGTTTCTCGTAGAAATTACAGCCGAAAAAGTAGAAAGCGAACAACAAATTCAGGAAGATGAGCGGATAACATGCGAAGAACATGAGCTAAGGGAAAAATAAATGTGGGTAAAAGAGTTGGAAGTGTTCCTTTTAAAGCTGGAACTGACACAAGGAGAAAACGGAAGAATTCGGAGAGAAGCTGAAGGCTCCGATCAGCGACCTCTATTGGGCAATGCGGGAACAAGTTAAGTCAAAACAATTGACGAGGTATTTTAGACAATCAAACTTTTATGACAATAACAAACAAGCAAACAAATTGCGGAATAGTTTCTAGTAGAATTATAGTCGAAAAAGTAGAAAGCGAACAACAAATTCAGGAGAATGATCGGATAACATGCGAAGAAGAGGATCTCAGAGAAGACGTGTGGGTGTGACGTGTCTTAAGTGTGGGCATAAGAGTTGGAAGTGTTCCGTTTAAAGCTGGTATTGACACAAGGAGAAAACGGAAGAATTCGGAGAAAAAACTAAAGGCTCCGATCAGCTACCTCTATCGGACGGGGCGGAAACAAGTTGTGTCAAAACAATTGACGGGGTATTTTAGACAATCAAACTTTTATGACAAAAACAAATGAACAAATAGCTGAATAGTTTCTCGTAGAAATAATAGTCGAAAGAGTAGAAAGCGAACAACAAATTCAGGAGAATGAGCGGATAACATGCGAAGAAGAGGATCTCAGAGAAGACTAAGTGTGGGCATAAGAGTTGGAAGTGTTCCGTTTAAAGATGGAACTGACACAGAGAAAACGGAAGAATTTAGAGAGAAGCTGAAGGCTCCGATCAGCGACCTCTATCGGACGAGGTGGGAACAAGTTGCGTCAAAACAATTGACGAGATATTTTAGACAATAAAACTTTTATGACAAAAACAAACAAACAAATTGCTGAATAGTTTCTCGTAGAAATTATAGCCGAAAAAGTAGAAAGCGAACAACAAATTCAGGAGAATGAGCGGATAACATGCGAAGAAAAGGATCTCAGAGAAGACTAAGTGTGGGCATAAGAGTTGGAAGTGTTCCGTTTAAAGTTGGGACTGACACAAGGAGAAAACGGAAGAATTCAGAGCAAAACTGAAGGATCCAATCAACTACCTTTATCAGCAGGGTGGGAACAAGTTACGTCAAAACAATTGACGAGGTATTTTAGACCAGACTTTTAACAGTGAAGATCCCATCAAAACCTGAGGAGTGAAATTATCTTCTTTACTAAGCTGGATAAAACGTTCGTGAGCGAGAAGGTGGAAGAAGAACCTATATCGAAAATATTAGTATGTTTGTAAACACTTTCGATTACAGGAGGTAAAGCTGCAGATCTATTTACCTATCTTCATTCGCCTGATTACAACGACTAGCAACCAGCGAAGAAGATAGTTTTGAGAAATTTCAAATCATCCCCGAAAACCTACTCAGAAATTTTTCGCAAGTGTGGAAGGAATGTGAACGAAATTTTGCGCACTACGGTACGAGGTTAATATCCGTGTGCTTTTATTACTGCCAGTTATGAGGGGGATATGGGGGCTGAAACAATCATTCTGTTTTTTCTGGCAAATTGATGTTTTCCTTGTACGATGGTATTGTGTCCATTTATTCTCATGAGGCAAGGTGCAACTTGGTTTAGGCCGAGGGTTCTGAAGCAAGCGTGTGAGATTCCTTGAGGTGATGCGAAAAAAACTAGTTCTCACGTACTTGCACTAGTTCTCGCTTACTTTTCGTGCCGTACTTGCCTTCACGGCTCGGAAAGAACCGAGTGTAAAGGGTAAGTAGAATTCTTACGCCGACCCATCCGAAGACATACAGCAGCTGACAAACTACCGACCAGTCCCCACGACAGCTATAAAGCTGCAGCTGACCTAACCTCCGTCATGGTTCGAAGATTAATTTGGTCAATCCCAGTACGGAGCAACCTCTACAGAGGAAAGCTCAACACTACCAAGAAAGGCACCAGAAAAGATCACTCGGGTGAACCCCGGGGTTTTAGGTAGATCAAAACACCCGCCGTTCTAGTATTAAGGATAGAATCATCAGAAATTTATTTTTAAGCAAAATTATTACTAAACTGATTAATTTTAAGTTAAAATATAATTACATATATATGTAATACTGTAGAACCTCGATTATCCGAAGTAATTGGTACCGAACCTACTTCGGGTAATCGAAATTTTTGGATAATCGAGAATTCATCAATCTTCATATAGTTTAATATGTAGTATCATCATTAGTGCAATAACATTCGATTGTTCTGGGACTCGGCAATATGACCTTCCAAATTTCGAAATGGGGTGTGTTTTTGTTTAGAACAAGGATGTTTGAAAGTGGGGAAGACTACACTCATACCGAAAATTGTGTGAAGAAGGAATTCCAAAATATTTAGCCGAACTATGGCCGAGTGGTTAGGGTACCGGCCTTCG
This sequence comes from Pardosa pseudoannulata, assembly GCA_032207245.1. Classification (NCBI taxonomy): domain Eukaryota; kingdom Metazoa; phylum Arthropoda; class Arachnida; order Araneae; family Lycosidae; genus Pardosa; species Pardosa pseudoannulata. Next base: position 66,743,084 of record CM063497.1, read on the forward strand.
GTACCGGAGTTCGTGGGTTCGAATCCCGCTGTGGCATGGATGTTCGTAGCCGTTCGAAATCGGCTTTAAGCTGTAGGTCCCGGTCTCTTTAGACCTCGTGTTGCAAAAAGTAGACCGTAGCACTCCAAACCAAACCAATATATTTATCTACATTCGTTGTTTGGAAAAGACGGCTTGCATACAAAAGGAATGTGGGAAAAAAGTAAACTTTGAAAATGTATGTGTCTAAAGAGAAAATTTTGGATGATAGTAGAAAGTGAAAAAAAAATGCAGAGGAAACTTACTTCGGTTAACGGAGAGTTTCGGTTAATCGAGGTTCGGATAACCGAAGTTCTACTGTATTACACTATCATTACATTTATTATTACATTTATCGAAATTATTACATTTTATTATCCATTGAAAATTATCTCCTTTTCCTTTTTTATTCCTTCATATCTATCTTCCTAGGCACAAAATATTTTATATAAAGAAGTGTCCGAGACTTAAAATTCTTCCAATTTAATTCCTAAAGCTATCTCAGCAATAAATGTAAAATTTCTGCCCACTCTCCATATTTTCTGGCTGTCTCAATAAAACAGCTCACTCCGATAATGATCTAAGTTTCTGTCTGACTATTAAATTCGCTGACTAAGTTGCCGGTTCCTTGGGAAAATTTTCCGAGTCTCGCTCTGGGGTTCAGCCCTGTAATCCATGAAAATATTTTATAACTTGGAAGCCTCTTGACATAGTTCCCGGTTTCTTTTGAGCCATCCCAACACATCGATAAAAATAACCTTGCACAAATAAATAATGATCAATCCACAGGCGATGGTAACTGAACTTTATTCTTAAATATCATCACTTAATTTAAAAGTAAAACACTTCTTAAAAACACATTAAGTTAAACATAAAAAAAACAAGCATCTTCCCTAAACATAGAACACAGTGGCATGCGGTAGGTTTTTATGCAGGGTGTGCACAGAACATGGATTTTCCAATAAATCTTTAATTATTGAGACATCTGAGTTCTCCATTCTGAAACGGATTATTTATTATGAATATAAATTTATAGATTACAATAAATAAAATATTTACCTACGAGTAGTCAAGTTATAACTATAAAAACAGCTAAACTTAGGAGAATTATACTAGCACTGAAGCAAAATTCATGTGTTTTGTTGTATGGTGTAATATCGGCGTCGAAAAAGCAACGCTTAGGGCTCCCACGAAAAATTTATATGATCAGCAAACGTAGCACCACATGGTGCCCGCCTCTGCGGTGCCTCATCCGGATGCTCATTGGTGCCGTCAAACCGATCGTCTATTTCACGTGCAGAAGATTTCACTGCACGCTGGCACAATAGAGCGAACTGTTTCTTGTTCGGTCAGTGGATTAAATTATATTTACTAATTGTTTTTAACATTTGGAAATCATATATTCTGCGAAAAACATCTTGAAAATTTTTAAAAACAAAACCAAGGATATGGTGTAACAGATATAACTTATATACTGTCTGTAAGACACAATGAATGGTAAAATTTGGACTGTTCTGTTAAAATTCGTTTCTTTAAAACAAAACAACATTGTTTTTCAGCGAATTATTTCAATAAATTTGATACTTTACCGAAATTACTTTACCACGCTAAAACATTTCACTTTATATTGATGAAAAACTTCTTTTATATTTCCATGAAAACAAAATCTTACAATATATAAATTTAAACATTAATAGTCTGCAAAATCCTATGGCCAGTTAATCAGCTAAAAAACCAAAAGCGCTTCAGCAAGTAAGTCCCCGCTCTAATGCAACGCTTAATAAACCGTACCTTCGGATGATCCTGAATGCCAAGTGCAGGAAAAATAGCTGCACTTGCCTCAGTGCTATAGTATGCTGTTTTTCTTCAGTAGCCCATACATATAAAGCGTGATTTTCAATTTAGTGTGCAGTGCGTACACATCAGAACTTAATATATTCGTTTGCTTTTGAACGCGCTACGTGGTGCAGCATCTACTACCGCGTGCACTGTGGGAATACAAGTAAGCAAATCTACATAGTATTTGAATATATTATACATAATATTTATTATATACCATATAAAGATAGGTAGACATAGGTGAAGAAAATCATTGTCCCTCACAATTTTGCCAGGGTGTGCAGTGTACACCCTGCACATATGGACCGCACGTCACTGATAGGACATATACTGAAATGAGAGACAGCTCACTAATCGTCAAAATAATACCACCACTGCGTAATGAGCGACTTGCTTAATATACTCAGCTGGTTGGGAAATACAGTTCACAAAACAAATTACCATGCCGTGAGGGCTTCTTCACGGAGTAGATGAAAAAACAATTAAAAAGTGCTGGTTTAATTTAAACTAAACTGAAAGTTACATCAACACAGATGTTAATAAGTGTGTGGTGGAAACAAAAATAGACAATATAAAGTTAACAATCCATACATACCTTCATGATCAGTCTGTCTTTAAAACAGTAACATGTTCTCTTAACTCAAAAAAAGTTTAAGTTCCGCTATCAACTCCGCGTGTTTTTTCTATTTAATGTCCTGACTGCATATTATTCAATAAGCTAGTTGCTTGTTCTTCTACTTACCCAGTAGCCCCTGGCAAGTTAAAAACAATAGGTTACAATTTATTGTAACCGGCGGAATTAAACTGCGCTGTTTACATGTAGATACAAATTAGTCTCTGGTTATAGGATTCTTAACTCCTTCCGGTAAAATGACGAGTCTAGCTCGTCATTAGTTTTTCATTCCATACCGCACAATGACGAGCTACATTCGTCATGCGATTAAAGTTACTGTTAAATATGATAATTAATTTAGTTTAAAATTTCTAGTGTACTGAATTTGGCAACACTTTTATCACTCGTGAAAATCACAAGTCACTATTGCATATTGTTTACTTAGAATTTCTTGGTACAAATCATTGCCAAATTAATGAGTCAGAATAAAAGAAAACCTACTAAGAAATGCCGTGTGTGTTACAAGAATCAAATTAAAAGTGAGACTACTTGGCGGTGTAAACAATTAAGAATTTCTTTGCACTTTGTTTTGAAAAGTACCACTAGCTTGAAGACTATTATCTGTATACCTTATTAATGTTTTGCTTTGATATTTTCTTAATTTTACTGTTTCTGATATTATTTAACACTATGTAAAAAGTGGATTTTAATTAAGAATATGTAAGAATTGTAAAATGAAACAAGTTTTTTAAATAAAAATTAAATGGTTATTTCATGCACAGTTTTTCATTATTAAATCATACCCGGAAGGGGTTAATAATAACAAATAGCAAACCTCCTGGCGTCGTTCTATTGTTAACACATCGTGTGCGGTTACACTTCGCAGCGGAATGAGGAATTTGCACATGTGGGAGATTCGAACAACTTAGTATTATTTTTCTGATAATTCCAGACTGGTAAATTCCAAAAATGTTCTCAAAAATGTAAAAAACTAGGTCCATCATTTTAAAAATTAATTTTAAAGTTAAGCGAAAATCACGTGACATCAAACCGCTCTGTGATTGGTTGTGACGTTATCGTTCACGTTGTCCAATATTTTCTTATTGCTTTTAAGCGCGCACTATTTTCCGATTTTGTTTTTGCAAATTCTTGCAATTTTCTAGATATCATAATTAATTTTTATTTAAACCAGAAAGTTTATTTTATCGATCTCGATAGCTTAATTATCCCAATTTGTTATAAATGTCTCTTCTACCTGGATTTACCAAAGAACAGCTGGACAACCTCCCAAAATTGACATGATATCAGTGTTATCGTTCTTGGGAAAAAAACTCAGATTTTATGGGAGCAGAAATGCGTTCGAATTAAAACCCAAATGTATGTAAAATCATTTATATATTTATCGAATTTTACTTAACATGTATTAATATTTTATTCATGCTAATACCAGCTCTTCTGTTCGTAGACACAGACAAGTCAAATAAATATACATATATCATATACACACACATTTGTAGTAGTATCGCTTTTTATAAATAGAGATGGATGTAATATTAAAATAAAAATTAGAGAAGGTATTTATTGTGGGAGGTCCCGGTCTATTAGCTCTCGTGTTGCAAAAAGTGGACCGTAGTGCTCCAAAACCAAACCAATTCTTAGATATTTTAAATTTGATGAAAATAAATATAAAATCTTTAAAAGCCTTTACTTAATTATTTATACATTTTTAAATAGCAATACAATTTTATTGCCTTTAATATTAATGTTAAATTAAAAAATACACAAAGTGTCTGAAATTAATTTTTATTTTTAAAGTAATATCATTATTAACACTAGATTGCCCAAGGCAGTCATTTTGACTGTTTTTTAATTTGAATTAGAAAAACAATTATGAAATATAATGACACAATTTCTTAGAATTTGGTGACTTTTTCTATAACATATAAATGGGTTTATGAATAATTGTAGTTACTTCCGCCCTCCTTTATTATATAATATTAAAAATTAATTTTAAACAAATTTCTTTACATATTTGTTATTTTTTCACATTGCAGTCATTTTGACTGTTTTTGGGCAATATAGGTATACAAGAAATCTCGGGCAATCTAGTGTTAAATATGTTAAAAATATTTTACTTTTTTAAAAATTAGTCACCAATTTAATCGAAAAATAAATTTGAATTGATACACTTAAGAAAGTATGATTTAGGTCTTTTTCGGATTTTTAATGCAATTTATTTATTTTTAAAACATATATTTTTTATTTTTTCAAAATTTTTAATTTTTTCGATTTTGATCATTATTTTTCAATATTTTTGGCTTTTTTTCGTACGGTTGTCACTGGCCACAAAAATATTTTATGTTTTTCTATCCCTAAACTCTTTACTCTCTAGTTTTGTGTTATGAATAGAGTTGTGAGTAGTGGAAAAAACCCGGTTTAAACCCGGGAAAAACCGGGTTTTTTGGGAAGGAAATTTTGAAAATTTCCAAAACATGGGAATTTTGAAGTATTTTGTTTACTTTTATCCTAATCGCAAAAAAAAATTTTTACATTTCATACATGATTTGTTAAAAGGCAACTGTAATGAATAAACGTGTAAGGAAGTCAAACAGCCAAAAAATTGAATAATTGGGATTTACTAACTATATTTGGCAAGGTGTCATGTTTAGCATGAATTTATGAGTATAGTTTTCATTTGAGAAATATCCAATATTTTTATTATTACATAAATATTAGGCAATAATCTGTACTGTCACAAAACCAATATATATATTTATATATATATACACACTCACACTTATTATATTAGCAATTAAAATTGAAACAACCAGTTATGTGTTTGATAAGACTAACAGGGTAATTAATTATATAAGTACTACTATAAAATCATTTAAATGCTTATTGCTATTATTTCTTGAATATATATATATATATATATATATATATATATATATATATATGTGTGTGTGTGTGTGTGTGTGTGTGTGTGTGTGTATATTGCCAAAAGTTAAAAAAAAAAAAAATCTGTTAGAAATAATATGCTAGTTCTTAAATAGCCACAGTTGAAAAAAATAAATGTAAACATTGTTAAAATGATTTCTTCCCAAAGTTCCCAAAATTCCGGGTTTATTCCCCAAAATTCCCGGGTTTATTCCCACCTCTTCAAAATTCCGGGTTTTTTACATCTCTAGTTATGAACTCACGAATCCATCCTTCTATCTCTTTGCTCTTTTATGTGTTTATTTTTCGCTCGTTTTCATTTTTGTGCTTACTAACAGCAGCCTCTGGATTTAAGGGATCTGCCCATATGGTACACTTGCACATCACCTATAAAGCCTTTAAGAAAGTATGCATCTCTGAAGAAAATATTTATAATACTTTGAAAATACATAACCTTCCCCTCCCCCAGTTATTTATTAGATAATTAAATGCTTTAGATACTATATGTTTTAAGATATTTATATGCTTTATCAAACATTTATTGTACTTGAACTCTGTGATAATACCCGAAAATTAGTTTTAAAAGTTAAATAGCACTGGTTAATCAACAGTCCTTTTAAAGGTATAGATGTATTTTTATATGCTTTAATTGTTCTAAATTAGTAATATTTAAATAAAAGCAAGCATTTATTTACCAAAAATTGGTCTTTACAAACCAATAGAGATGATTTATATGATAATTTGAGGTTTAATTTCTCATCCCTTTTCATCGCAGTTGTCCAGATTTTACGTGTATGTGGATCTTAGGGAACGCAGAAACATATCTTCTCATTGCAATTAGTTGTATTTTTACAGAGTGGCACAATACAATATTTATAATATGATTTTTAATGCCAGACATAAAAAAATTTTCTATTATATGCGATACTTTACACAGAAATTAATTTAAGTCCCCTTTTAACATGTAAACAACATAGGCGGTCGGTGTCTTCGTGAACGATGACGTCACAAACTCGGCGAAGGAAAAGTATCGTTTTCGAGAGACGTTAAAGAGTCCGCTATAAAACACATTAGAAATCACTAATTAGACCCTCAAATGAAAGAAAAATAGGTACTGCCCTGCTTACTTTTTTGCCTTCTATTGTTTAAAATTAAAATTAGAAAACGTGAAAATTCCTCATTATACCAAGAGCGGGCGTTTTTCTCGTAAATTTAGTTATTCAGTTAAATCACAATAGATTGAATATTACTTAATTTTAAACCAACTTTTCGTATTTTATATTGAAATAAATAAACAAATATATAAATAGAAATATATAAATAACAATCTTAAGATTTTTGTAAACAAAAAATTTATTTTTTAGTGGATAAATTTATAATAGTACCGTAAATATGAATATTCAAATAGAAATAGTAGTGTATAGTTTTAATTTTTTCGAATTATGTTATATATAAAAAAATGAAAAAAGCAAAAATCATAAAACTAATAATGTAAAAACTAGTTTTTATTTGTCTAAATTTTCCAGAATCTGTGTAGTAGTCAAGAACGTTCATCTTCGTTTTCCTGTATATACCGTTGTTTTTGTACCCACAAACAAGCCTTGTTGTTACATTAACCCGTACTAGTACGTGACCCTCGATCAAGTATCAGTCGTCAGAAAACGTACTAGTCCCGCATACAGTATGTTAATAATGAAAAAGCCAAAGAATTGCTAAATGGTAGAGCGCTGCATTTTGATACCGGATCTCTTGGATTCAAATCCAACTGCTGGCATAGATTTTTGTCCCTGTTCGAAATGAACTATAAGCAAGTATTCCGCAAAAAAGCAGACTGTACCGTGCGCAATCAAACTTAATAATGGAAATTATATGTATAAAAATTAAATTACAGTATTCTTTTACTGCACAAAGTTGTTTCTGATCTTTAAAACATGCGTAGAAATTTCTCTACCTGTATTTTAAAACAAAGTGTGTGATAGTATGTGTGAGAGGAAAAATAAAACAATGAGTAATTAAAAAAGTAAAAATTATAAAGTAGGGAAGTTAAGGATAATACTACATAAAATATAAAATGTTTAATATCCTTCACATGTGATGTAAGAAAAAATTAAAAAATATGCAAATATTCAATTTAAGTAAAGATCATGTTAAACAAAAAGTGGTCTAACAAAGAAAAGGTTTATAGCTCCCTATAAATACTTCTATATACATGTATTTGTAAAGATTTCTGTACCAATTTTGAGATATGAGTTGCAATGGGAGAGTCCTCCCCCAACAGAAAATTTTTCGCTACAAGAAAATGAAAAAGAATCAATGACAAAAAATTGTTTATTGATTTCATTAATATATTACAAAAAAAAAAGAATAAAAATTTAATAGGCTTACAAAAAATCGGAATTAAGCGAAAGCAGCAGAGAGTGCTTGGGCAATAATAGAAGATGAGTCATTATTGCCAAACAAAATATTCAAGAGGGCTGAGAGAAGTTCTAAAAGAACTTGAACAAGAACTTCACATCCAGTAAGTCCAGGTTCTGTAGAAACAACGGCAGAAGTAAGGTCCGAAATAACAGAAGATATGATACCAGAATCAATGGCATCACTAGATGCTAAAGCAGAGGCAGCATTTGAAACTCGAGAAGATGATATTCTTGACATTGAACTGGAAAAGGATCGAACTGCTCCCGTACTCTGGTCATATCTAACTATTCCTCCGCTTCCCCCTGATCCAGACGCTGCTGCTGCCGCTGCAGCTGAGCCTTCACCACCGTAACCGTATCTACCAGGTCCATAACCACCAAGTCCATTTCCTCCCATTCCAACTCCACCAGCCGCCGCCGCAGATGATGCACTGGCGCCATATGAGCCGTAGTCACCGTAGCTAGAATCGGCCGGTCCATAACCCCCTGCTCCTGCTGCTGCTGCTGAGGAAGCGGAAGATACACTTTGGTCACTGTATCTGTAACCACTCGACTCATAACCGCCTGACCCATATCCTCCTCTTCCACCTTGTTCTCTATTTCCGGCTGTTCCTGACGCTGCTGCTGTCGTGGCTGCTGAACTAGATCCGTTGTCGTAGCCGTCAGATCCGTAACCATCTGTTCCATATCCTTCGCTTGAAGTTGCTCCTGCTGCTGCTGCTGCTGCAGCCGCTGAACTTGCCACTTGACCACCATTGTTGTAACCACCCGATCCGTAATCGTCCTGTCCATATCCTCCGCTTCCAGTTCTTCCTGCCGCTGCAGCTGCTGCTGCCGCAGCTGCCGAATTTACCCCTTGACCACGGTTGCCATAACCGCCCTGGCCGTAACCACCAGTTCCGTATCCTCCTCTTCTTCCATTTCGTCCGTTTCCTGTTGCTCCTGACGATGCGGCTGCTGCTGCCGCTGAACTTGCTCCGTTGTCGTAAGGGCCGGATCCATAACCGTCCAGTACATATCCTCCGCTTCCGGTTGATCCTGCTGCTGCTGCTGCCGCTGCCGCAGCCGCTGAACTTGTACCTTGACCGCCGTTGCCGTAACCGTCCTTTCCGTATCCTCCTCTTCTACTTTTTCCTCCGCTTCCGGTTGCTCCTGAAGCTGCAGCTGCTGCTGCTGAAGCCGCTGAACTTGCTCCGTTGTCGTAACCGTCAGATCCGTAACCATCTGGTCCATATCCTTCGCTTCCAGCTGCTCCTTCCGTTGCCGACGCTGCTGCTGCGGCGGCGGCGGCTGAACTTGCTCCGTTGTCGTAACCGTCAGATCTGTAACCATCTGATCCATATCCTCCGATTCCGCTTGCTCCTGTTGCTGCTGCCGCTGACGCAGAACTTGTCCCTTGACCACCCCTGCCGTAACCGTCAATTCTGTACCCTCTTCTTCTACCTTTTCCCCCTCTGCCGGTTGATCCTGCTGCTGCTGCGGCCGCTGAACTTGCTCCGTTGTCGTAACCGTCTGATCCGTAACCATTTCTTCCATATCCTCTGCTTCCGGTTGATCCTACTGCTGCAGCTGCCGCAGCCGCTGAACTTGCCCCTTGACCACCGTAGCCGTAACCGTCCTTTCCGTATCCTCCTCTTCTACCTTTTCCTCCGTTCCCGGTTGCTCCTGCCGCTGCTGCTGCTACTGCAGCTGCCGCTGAACTTCCTCCATTGTCGTAACCGTCAGATCCGTAACCATCTGGTCCATATCCTTCGCTTCCGGTTGCTCCTGCTGCTGCCGCTGCTGCAGCCGCTGAACTTGCCCCTTGACCACCGTCGCCGTAACCGCCCTGGCCATAACCGTCCTCTCCGTATCCTCCTGCCGCTGCTGCTGCTGCTGCAGCCGCTGAACTTGCTCCATTGTCGTAACTGTCTGATCCGTAACCATTTCTTCCATATCCTCTGCTTCCGGTTGATCCTGCTGCTGCTGCCGCTGCCGCAGCCGCTGAACTTGTCCCTTGACCACCGTTGCCGTAACCGCCCTGGCCGTAACCGTCCTTTCCGTATCCTCCTCTTCTACCTTTTCCTCCGCTCCCGGTTGCTCCTGCCGCTGCTGCTGCTGCTGCAGCTGCCGCTGAACTTGCTCCGTTGTCGTAACCGTCAGATCCGTAACCATCTGGTCCATATCCTTCGCTTCCGGTTGCTCCTGCTGCTGCCGCTGCTGCAGCCGTTGAACTTGCCCCTTGACCACCGTTGCTGTAACCGCCCTGGCCATAACCGTTCTTTCCGTATCCTCCTGCCGCTGCTGCTGCTGCTGCGGCCGCTGAACTTGCTCCGTTGTCGTAACCGTCTGATCCGTAACCATTTCTTCCATATCCTCTGCTTCCGGTTGATCCTGCTGCTGCTGCTGCTGCCGCTGCCGCAGCCGCTGAACTTGCCCCTTGACCACCGTAGCCGTAACCGTCCTTTCCGTATCCTCGTCTTCTACCTTTTCCTCCGCTCCCGGTTGCTCCTGCCGCTGCTGCTGCTGCCGCTGAACTTGCGCCGTTGCCGTAACCGTCTGATCCGTAACCATTTCTTCCATATCCTCTGCTTCCGGTTGATCCTGCTGCTGCTGCCGCTGCCGCAGCCGCTGAACTTGCCCCTTGACCACCGTTGCCGTAACCACCCTGGCCGTAACCGTCCTTTCCGTATCCTCCTCTTCTACCTTTTCCTCTGCTCCCGGTTGCTCCTGCCGCTGCTGCTGCTGCAGCAGCTGCCGCTGAACTTGCTCCGTTGTCGTAACCGTCAGATCCATATCCATCTGTTCCATATCCTTCGCTTCCGGTTGCTCCTGCCGCTGCTGCTGCGGCCGCTGAACTTGCTCCGTTGTCGTAACTGTCTGATCCGTAACCATTTCTTCCATATCCTCTGTTTCCGGTTGATCCTGCTGCTGCTGCCGCTGCCGCAGCCGCTGAACTGGCCCCTTGACCACCGTTGCCGTAACCGTTCTTTCCGTATCCTCCTCTTCTACCTTTTCTTCCGCTCCCGGTTGCTCCTGCCGCTGCTGCTGCTGCTGCAGCTGCCGCTGAACTTGCTCCGTTGTCGTAACCGTCAGATCCGTAACCATCTGGTCCATATCCTTCGCTTCCAGTTGCTCCTGCTGCTGCCGCTGCTGCAGCCGCTGAACTTGCCCCTTGACCACCGTTGCCGTAATCGCCCTGGCCATAACCGTCCTCTCCGTATCCTCCTGCCGCTGCTGCTGCTGCTGCGGCCGCTGAACTTGCTCCGTTGTCGTAACTGTCTGATCCGTAACCATTTCTTCCATATCCTCTGCTTCCGGTTGATCCTGCTGCTGCTGCCGCTGCCGCAGCCGCTGAACTTGCCCCTTGACCACCGTTGCCGTAACTGCCCTGGCCGTAACCGTCCTTTCCGTATCCTCCTCTTCTACTTTTTTCTCCTCTGCCGGTTGCTCCTGCCGCTGCTGTTGCAGCTGCTGCTGAACTTGCTCCGTTGTCGTAACCGTCAGATCCATAACCACCTGTTCCATATCCTTCGCTTCCGGTTGCTCCTGCCGCTGCTGCTGCTGCTGCGGCCGCTGAACTTGCTCCGTTGTCGTAACTGTCTGATCCGTAACCATTTCTTCCATATCCTCTGTTTCCGGTTGATCCTGCTGCTGCTGCCGCTGCCGCAGCCGCTGAACTGGCCCCTTGACCACCGTTGCCGTAACCGCCCTGGCCGTAACCGTCCTTTCCGTATCCTCCTCTTCTACCTTTTCCTCCGCTCCCGGTTGCTCCTGCCGCTGCTGCAGCTGCCGCTGAACTTGCACCGTTGTCGTAACCGTCAGATCCGTAACCATCTGGTCCATATCCTCTGGTTCCGGTTGCTCCTGCTGCTGCCGCTGCTGCAGCCGCTGAACTTGCTCCTTGACCACCGTTGCCGTAACCGCCCTGGCCATAACCATCCTTTCCGTATCTTCCTTTTCCGGTTGCTCCTGCCGCTGCTGCTGAAGTTGGATCTTGTCTATGGTTTTCGTAACTGTACGGTCCGTAACCATCAGTGCCATATTCTCCGTTTCCTGATGCTCCTGCAGCTGCTGCTGCTGCCGAGGCTGCTGAATTTGCCCCTTGTCCACTGTTGCCGTAACCGCTCGAGCCGTATCCACCAGTGTATGTGGCAGATGAGCTATATTCTTCATACTTGTAATTTTGTTGTTCGTACCCTCCTCTTCCACCTGGAGAAGAAAAAGATGAAGGATTATGTAGTGGGACATTAACTGTACAAAGCACGATAATAGAGGTTAATTGACTTTAAAGAAGTAAAAAAGCAGTAAAGGTATAGAATT
>CM063497.1:66760212-66767712 GCA_032207245.1 Pardosa pseudoannulata
ATATATTCATACATATATATTATAGAAAATATATATATATATACATTATATACATAAATATATATACATATAATATAACATATACATATATATTATATACATATATATATATACATATATAACAAATATATATACAATATATATATAATATATATATATAATATATATATATATACATAATGTCCTTATCTTTTTTATTAATGTTTATTAATATATTTGTGTTTGTAATATGTTTTTAATGTATGAAATTTGTATATTATATCATTAAGATTGAATGTGTCCCCCCTCAAAAACTTTAAATTTGTTTTAAAGAATTTTAATTTGTTTTAAGGAATTTTTAGTTATTTTTATTAATTAATTTTATTTATAAAGATTTGAACTATTAAAACAATAAAGATTCGAAAAATATATGATTTTTTGTTAATATGTATTTATTGGTTGTAATATGTATTCTTGTATCATTTAAGATTTAAATTTAAAAATTATTGTAAAATTATTTTACAGAATTATATTTCTTGTGTGTTAAAATGTTATAAATATAACATTATTTAAGAATATATTTCATTTTGAATATATATGTTTCAGTATTTCAATTAAAATTTATATTATAGAGTTGTAGGAATGTATATAACAAAAAAATTTTTTAGGAAGGGAATATAAAATTTCCAAAATAATTGTGATATTTTGTTTACTTTTATCCTAATACACAAGACAATATTTACATTTCATAAATATTTGATATTAATATAACTATAATATATGTAAGGAAGCCAAACAGCCACAAAAATATAATTATAATAATATATTTATATAGTTTAATAAATATATATATTTTTCATTTGAGAAATATAATATTTTATTATTACATAAAATTAGGCAATAATCTGTAGTGTCACAAAATAAATATTATTTTTCTTATAAATCTCTCTCTCTCTCTATGTTTTATATATATATATATATATATAATATATATATATATATATATATATATATATATATATATATATATATATATATGTAATATATTATATATATAGTTATATAATATGTATTTATATATATATATATGTTAATATATATATATTATATGTAAATATATATAATATATATATGTTATTATAAATATATAATATATATATATATATATATATATATATTATTTATATTATATAATATGTTATATATATAATATATGTATATATATATATGTATTATAAATATATGTATATAAGTTATATGTATATATAAATTATATATATATAAAATATATATTTTATAATATATATATATAAATATGTATATATATATATAATATGTATATATATATATATATGTATATATATATTATATATATATATATATATATATATATGTATTATATATATATATATATATATATATATATATAATAAAATATGTAATATATAAAATATATGTATAATATATATATATGTAATATATATAATATATAATGTATATATATATATATTATATAGAAATAATATATGTATATATATCTATATATATATTATATATATGTATATATAAATATTTATATATATATATATGTATATATTATTATCTATATATATATATATATATATAATATATTTTTTTTTTTTTTTTTTTTTTTTTGTATTTATATTTTTTTTTTTTTATAAAATATTTTTTGTTTTTTTTGTGTGTTTTTTGTGTGTGTGTGTGTGAGTGTGCGTATAGAAATTGGGCACAAAATGCAACATTGTCATTTGATTACACCTTTAAATGATATATGCATTTCAAAAAATAATAAACTGTTATTTTAAATTTAATGATTTATTTTTATATTATAAAAAAGGGGAAACAATTTAACATGAAACTATTTACATAATAAATAATGATAAAACATAATGTATATAATTATTATATTAGCAATTAAAATTGAAGCAACCAGTTATGTGTTTGATAAGACTAACAGAGTAATTAATTACGTAAGTACTACTATAAAATCATTTAAATGCTCATTGCTATTATTTCTTGAATATATATATTCCCAAAAGTAAAAAAAAACTCTTACAAATAATATGCTAGTTCTTAAATAGCCACTGTTGAATAAATAAATGTAAACATTGTTAAAATGATTTCTGTCCAAAGTTCCCAAAATTTCGGGTTTATTTCCCAAAATTCCCGGGTTTATTCCCACCTCTTCAAAATTCCGGGTTTTTTACATTCCTATCTGTGAGTATTTTTCTTATTTTGCCATGTGTTACCGTCCATTTTTTTTTTTTTTTTTTTTTGTGATTTTCAGAAACCCCATTTTTGGGCCGCCATTTTTTTGGCGACTTTCCGAAAATGGGGTTTTTGCTAAGATCGCCAAGAAACAAAAAACATGGCGGCCGGAAGCGGTGTAGCTATCGCATCAGTTCCAATTAATTAATTAAATTAAATAAATAAAATTAAAAAGATAAAGTTTAAAATAAAAGCGGAAATGAAGAATGAAAAAGAGTATTGATAGGCATGCTAACTTGAAGAGTAGTAGCAAGTGTCATCGTGGCGCCATCTAATATCGGCGAGGGGAACTAATCAAGTATGAGAATTTAGAATAGACTAAGAAAAATTAGAACAATAATACAAAGAATAATATGGCAGAACAATAAAATAATATTGGAATTTATAAGAATAATATTGGAGACAATATTGTATAATGAAGACATGCTTGCAAACGAAGTAATTTAAAATTTAGAAAAAAAGGAAATGGAAGCAGATATTAGAATTAATAGGTCTAACACCAGCAACAAAAGTATTTTGAATAAAGAAATATTGCAGGACTAGCAATAAAAGAATTTACGATACTTTCCAGAAGGTTAATCTTATGAGGTTAGAATTGAATTTCTATTTAAACTACATGATACAGATCAGATCTTTTATAGTTTGCTGGTGCAGAGGAGACACTAGAAAACATAATGTATAAATGTAAAATTGTTGATAATTATCTACTTTTCTTTCCATCTAGTCCCTATTCTGTTAAATTGTATTATTTGTTAAAGTATCCTTTGTCAAGAAAAGGTATTATTTGCATTAAGAAAAATATCCTCTAGCTTTGTATGAATCAATAGTTATTGTTTGTAAATTTCTTCTACTATATTTGTGGAATAACATTTTGAAATAAAGCACAATTAGCCATAAGCATTTAGCTCGACTAACGTGAAACAACAATGCCACTTACCTCTACCGTCGGCTGCTCCTGCTGCTGCAGTTGCTGCTGCTGCTGATCCGGCAGCTGAGTCGTCAACACCATATCTAGAACCACTACGTCCAAATCCATCGGATCCTGCGCTAGTAGCACCCGCGGCGGCTGCTCCTGCGGTTCCAGAGCCCTCGCCGTATCTTCGTCTCCCACCTCTGCCACCACTTCTTGTAGCAGATGCTGCTGCCGCAGCCGCAGCAGCTGCCGCTGCATCCTCATCATTGTAACCGTAACCATCAGGTCCAAATTCTCCTCTTTTCCCACTGACACCATTTACACCTGCTCCAGAAGCTGCTGCGGCTGCTGCAGATGAACTGCCGCTACTGTAGCCGTAACTGTCGTATCCATATCCACTTCTTCCACTTGTAGATGCTCCTGCTGTGGCCGCGTTAGCAGACCCATCTCTTCCATAGCCGTAACTGTCCCCTCCATATCTTCCTCTTCTATCATTTCCGGCTGCTCCTGCTGCTGAAGCTGAAGCGGCGGACCCGGCAGCTGAGCCGTCATCATTGTAACCATAACCATCTGGTCCAAGTACTCCTCCACCACCTTTACGACCGTATCCACCTGTTCCTGAAGCTGCTGCTGCTGATGATGAACTTCCGCTACTGTAGTCGTAACCGTTATATCCATAACCTTCTCTACCACCTTTTCCTCCACTTTCGGCTGTTCCTGCTGCTGCAGCAGAAGCGGCGGATCCAGTACCTGAGCCGTCATAATTGTAACCGTAACCATCACGTCCAAATACTCCTTCACCACCACTGCCACCATATCCACCTGTTCCTGAAGCTGCTGCTGCTGCTGATGCGGCTGTGGCTGATGAACTTCCGCTACTGTAGTCGTAACCATTATATCCATATCCTCCACTTCCCCCTTTTCCTCCTGCCGCTGCAGCTGCGGTGGAAGAGCCGTCTCTTCCGTAACCGAAACCGTCACCTGCATAATCTCCTCTTCTATTATTTCCGGCTGCTTCTGATGCTGCTGATGCGGCGGACCCGGCAGCTGAGCCGTCATTATTGTAACCGTTACCATCAAATCCAAATCCTCCTCCTCTGCCACTATTTCCACCTGTTCCGGAAGCAGCTGCTGCTACGGCCGCGGCAGATGAGCTTCCGCCACTATAGTCGTAACCGTCTGTTCCATATCCTCCTCCTATACTACTTCCGGCTGCTCCTGCGGCAGCTGAGCTGCCATCACCATATCTGAATGCTTGAAGTCCATATCCACCATATCCTGTTCCAGTAGCTCCTGCAGTGTCAGCACTTTGGCCATAACTTCTAGTTCCTCCACTTCCTGCTGCTGCAGCGTCTGCAGAATTTGAGCCATCACCTCCATATACGTAACTATCACTTTGAGAATTTGCTTCCGAGGCTGCATTGCTTCCGTATTGATAGTTATACAATTGATAAACCTTGGAACCCGATGTTGCTACACTATTTGCCGTTGATGCAGAATTTCCTAAGAAATTTTCTTGTTGAAAACCTTCTCTCCCTTCTCTTCTATCTGAGGCCACAGCAGTATTATCGTAACCTCCTGTTCTATCAGCACCTGTAGTTGCTGCTTCTGCTGTCGCTGTGGCACTGGCTGATGAACTAACACTGTTGTCTGATACTTGGGCAAACATATTTATGAGTTCTCCTATTTCATTCACGAATTTTGGATCAACATATCCTGTTGTATCTAGGTATGCTTTCCTAATGCAGTTTTGTATTGCATCTTTTTGTGCTACCAAGGTTGGTCCTGATGCTTCCTGTACAGCAATTTCTGCCATGGATGATGCCAACATCACATTCATAGCTTGTAGAATTTTCTGTGTGCTTTTACCTGAATTTGCCATGTTGTCCACGGATTCCATCAAGGTGTATGTGATTTCATTCATATCTTGTATCTGATCGGAAGAGAAGACTCCTTGATTTGATATCTCCTCTATGAAACTTTGCATAAAAGTTTCAGTCAATTGTGGGTTTAACCACGGTGTTAATTGTTCTGGTTGTCCATGTCCGCTTCGGAAAAGAATGCTTGCGAATAAAAACAATGATATTGCAATTCGAGTATTCCAACCCATGGTGCTCGTTGGGGGATAACTCTCAGCGAGTGTAATGCATTTGTGTTTTCCTCAGACTTTTATACACGGACTTGTGACAACTTTTCAGGATATCTAACCATGCTTTGTTTGTTTAAAGACACCTGTGATTTCTGTGTCACCCAATGAGCGATTACTTCCATTCTTTGCGTCATTTGATGTTGAAATATCTCATGTGAAGATATTTATGGAAAACGACATATTTTCTTTGAATTCGTTCAAATTATTATCTCTAAATTTTTAGCAAATGAATTTCTTTGTGTTATTAAATTAAAAACAAAAATATAGAATTGATCTTTATTTTATATTGTTAAATAATTGTTTTATTCTTTGATAATTATTTAATGCACGTTTCTGTAACACCCACATTCAACACAGGTCTCGGAAAGATTAATCAATCGTGTTGTGTAATAGTTTGTTTATTGGGAATAGTGCTTCGAACACTCTACTGCATGACACGATTGATTAATCTTTGCTTTGTTTCCAATCCCTGTTCCTTATTAGAATAATAATAGAAAGTTAGAAAGAATAGATGGAAAACACAAGAAGCAAAATGACAGGATAATTATATTAACATGAAGTTAAACATCATTATTTATACAACATGAAATTGTATCAATCTTGTACAAGAGTTTATTCGTTTCACCTAATCCAGGAAATTGAGAAACTGCAGAACTTGATTCGAATTAAAACTGTCTCACCAACGTATTTCATGACCTATTGAGGGATTTTTAAAAATATATACGAGAGGTCAGGTAGCAATCAAACATATAGTGCTCAACATTACCAAGGAAACAATGTGAAGATTTTGAGGTTAAATGAAGTTTCGATAGATATGCGACAAAAAGACAATACGAGGTGAATCAAAAAAGCTGATTGGAGAAATAGTGTGAAGATTGTGAGGATTTATGAAATTTGTATAGATATGTGTCAAAAAGACCATTTCTGGTTAAAAGACAATTTATACGAGGTGATTCCAATAAGCGATTGAGAAACTGTGAAGATTTTGAGGTTAAATGAAATTTCAATGGATATGCGAAAAAAAGACCATGGCCGGTTATAAGACAATTTATACGAGGTGAATCAAAAACAAAAGATTGAGAATCTGTGGGAAGATTTTAAGGTTAAATGAAATTTCGATAGACATGCGACAAAAAGATCATGTCCGGTTATAAGACAATTTATACGAGGTGAATCAAATAAAAAATTGAGAAACTGTGGGAAGATTTTGAGGTTAAATGAAATTTCGATAGGTATGTGACAAAACGACCATGTCCGAATAAAAGGAAATTCATACGAGGTGAATCAAATAAGCGATTTGGAGAAAGAGTGTGACAATTTTGTGGTTCAATGAAATTTCGATAGATATGCGATGTGCGAACATGTCCAGTTAAACGACAATTTATACGAAGTGAATCAAATAAGCAATTTGGAGAAACAGCGTCTATAAATTGAAATAAAATTTAAGCAGCCACTTTCAGATTCTTTGGAAAACATAACCGACTGAAAATGGTGGGAAAGCTATTTATGAAAAAATTGTATCCTCTTCGGATAACTGAATAAATTTTACGTTCGGAAATGTACGTAAGGGATAGAACAATCCTTCGTGTAAGTGAATATTTTGGATAGTTAGTATTCTTATAAATAAGTTTTTTCTGTATATTTTCATATATATATATATATATATATATATATATATATATATATATATATATGTATATGTATGTATATGTATATATGTGTGTTTATTTATAAACTAGATATAGCATCATATGACGGGATCAGTAAAATTTTTAATATTCCAGATTTGTGAAGTACCCAATGAGGCAGGTAATAAAATGGTTTGTTTTTGGCTGAAATTATCTGGTTCACTCTCAATAGATTATCGATACTCCTCTAGAGTCTCATCCTGTAATGCAGTTTAGAATCACATGGAATTCATTTAGAAACTGTGGTTTTGTATAACAAACAAACAAACATCTTAATTTCCAAATATATATAAATTAAAAGTTAGATATTTAGTAGTCCTCGACTTATATGAAAAGAATTTATTGTTAATAGATGATAAAATTTTCATTACAAAAAAAAAATAATCGATGATTGAATTTAAAATTATCACTTATATACTTAATCTATTATTTAAGTCAAATATAAAAGAAAATTATTTGCTTAATATGTAAGTTCAGCGATA
>CM063497.1:66770212-66792712 GCA_032207245.1 Pardosa pseudoannulata
AGTTGTGATACTTCCTTGATTGAAACCTGCATTCTGTGTAACGAAAAAAATGCAGTATAACGTTTACGGTCGATCTAAAGTGTAAATCAAGAATGATTAACCATAAAATGATGAAGTTTTGTATTTAGGTCTGTTAAGACATCTAGTTGTGATACTTCCTTGATTGAAACCTGCATTCTGTGTAACGAAAAAATGCAGTATAACGTTTATGGTTGATATAAGGTATAAATCAAAATTAGCCGTAAAATGATGAAATTTTGTATTTAGGATTGTTAGGGCATCTAGTTGTGATCCTCCCTTGATTGAAACCTATATTCCGTATAACGAAAAAAATTCAGTATAACTTTTATGGTCGATATAAGGTATAAATCAAGAATGATTAGCCGTAAAAGGATGAAATTTTGTATTTAGGATTGTAAGGACATCTAGTTGTGAGCTTCTCTTGATTGAAACCTGCATACTCTATAATGAACCAAAACTAGTATAACTTAAGACTGATTAGCCGCAAAATGATAAAACTTTGTATTTAGGGCTATTATGACATCCATTATGATTCTTCTCAATTGATTGCAATTTGCATTCTATATAATAGAATATTCAATATAACGTAAATTAATGCTTGGAGCATTCCAAAAAGACGATTTGACGTAGAATATAGAAAGTTTTGCATTAAGAACAGTTATAACATCCAGTTTCTGGCCTTCCCCAAATCGCAGTACTGAGTTCTATGTATTATTGAACTAACATATATCACTGTTGAATACAATTCTACTTCAAACACGATTAATCGTAGAAAGTTGAAATTTTTTATATAGGACTGTTGTAAAAAGTAGAAGTATATTTATAGTTTTTGACTGCAATCTGCAGTCTATATAATGAAAAAGGCCAATATAATGTATATTAAGGCTACCAGACGTAACAATTAGCCCTAAAAAATTGAAATTTTGTATTTAAGACTGTTGTATAGTCTAGTTGTAAATCTCATTTTTGGATTGAAACTTGAACTGTATATAACGAAAAAATTATAGTAAGAGTATATTAATGAGTATAGTAATAGTATATAACGAGTATATTAATGAAATTTGCATCCTTTAAGAGCGATTAATCGTAAAATGTTTGATGCTTTATATTTAAAACTACTATAATATAAATTAAGCCTAGTGGCGTCCATCCCCGGACTGGACAGGGTTGACTCAGCCTTTCATAACTTCAGCGGCTAGATAAAATGAGAACCAACATTTTGCGAACTGGACACTGGAGGTTTCGCGTAAGATTGACCACCTAACCGGAACATAGGCATCGCACCCCAGATCCCTTGGTCACGTAATCGGAGATTGGCACCGTAGGCCCTGGCCCCCTAGGGTTTGTTGCTCCAAGGAGTTTAGTTTATAATATATAGTTGTTCTCCTCTCCACTTGATTGCAACGTGTGCTGTAAATAACGAAAGCCAAACGTGAATTTTGAACACTCACAGCAACTTAAGAATCAAAAGATTAGAAATTCTCCTTTCGTTAATATACATATGACCCTTCTTTTTTTGGTACTAATTTCAGAAAGAAAGAACTAAAATACAAAATAGGTTAATTAGACTGTCCCCAATCCTTTCGTTAATATACATATGATCCTTTTTTTTCGGTATTAATTTCAGAAAGAAAGAACTAAAATACAAAATAGCTTAATTAGACTGTCTCCCTTCATTCGTTAATATACATATGACCTTTCCTTTTTTGGTACTAATTTCAGAAAGAAAGAACTAAAATGCAAAATAGGTTAATTAGACTGCAACCCCCTTCTTTCGTTAATATACATATGACCCTTCCTTTTTTGGTACTAATTTCAGAAAGAAAGAACTAAAATACAAAATAGGTTAATTAGACTGTCCTCCCTTCTTTCGTTAATATACATATGACCCTTCTTTTTTTGGTACTAATTTCAGAAAGAAAGAACTAAAATACTAAATAGGTTAATTAGAATGTCCCCCCTTCTTTCGTTAATATATATATGACCCTTCCTTTTTTGGTACTAATTTCAGAAAGAAAGAACTAAAATACAAAATAGGTTAATTAGACTGTCCCCCCTTCTTTCTTAAATATAAATATGGCCCTGCCTTTTTTGGTACTAATTTCAGAAAGAAAGAACTAAAATACAAAATAGGTTAATTAGACTGTCTCCCTTCTTTCGTTAATATACATATGACCCTTCCTTTTTTGGTACTAATTTCAGAAAGAAAGAACTAAAATACAAAATAGGTTAATTAGATTGTCCCCCCTTCTTTCGTTAATATACATATAACCCTTCCTTTTTTGGCACTAATTTAAAAAAAAGAACTAAAATACAAAATAGGTTAACTAGACTGTCCCCCCTTCTTTCGTTAATATACATATGACCCTTCCTTTTTTGGTACTAATTTCAGAAAGAAAGAACTAAAATACAAAATAGGTTAATTAGACTGCAACCCCCTTCTTTCGTTAATATACATATGACCCTTCATTTTTTGGTACTAATTTCAGAAAGAAAGAACTAAAATACAAAATAGGTTAATTAGACTGTCCCCCCTTCTTTCGTTAATATACATATGACCCTTCCTTTTTTGGGGACTAATTTCAGAAAGAACTAAAATACTAAAGTGGGTTTGTACTTGACATGTTAAATTCTTCTCTCTTAGTGTTAAGCTATAGGATAAAAATTATCTTTGGCTGATTCGATTTCAAATATTTCTTTAAACATATTATACCACGTGACAGAACATCAAATTTTCTAGATTACTATCTTTTATTTTTTTAAAATTTATGTCTTTTAAATAATCTTATTTGCGTTTGAAAAGTATTGTACCAAAATGCCTAGCAAATGATTTAAAGTTAAATGCGTTTTTTCTCGGAGCTTTTTAAAAAAGGAAAAAAGAGCCTCATAGAAAAATCTGGCGGTGACAGTTACAAAATTTCGTACAAAATATACTAGGAATAATGATTTAACTCCGTGAACTGTAAAGAGAGAAATTGAAAAATTGAGGCAGACTGAGTTAATTGGTAATATTAAGCATACTGGTCATCCAGAAACAAACCCCTTAAAGAGTCAATATATAAGCAGTGTTCGTGAGTGTTGGTAAAGTCCAGGAATTTCAACAAAAGAGTATGTATGTACCAGCAAAGCCATGGAATCCATTTGCCCTATGTGTTATTCCATACATAAATCTATTCTATGTACTATTCTATGTACAATTCAATTAAAAAATAACAATTTAAAGAAAAAAACTGTGTTTTTTATTTTATTCAAATCTTGCTTTAACCCTTAAGTCTGGCAGCTACACCGGACATGTATATTTATAACTACTATATAACATAATTGTCAGTATTCGCTACAGCGGACATTAATTACCTCAAAAATGGAAAATGATATTTTTTTTGTTTATTTTACAGATATCCTAATGTCTATACAGACATGGGAAAATAACAGAAATTAAAAAATATTTGAAATAACATCTTGTCAAATTAAGGGTTAATCTTGGGACACCTTGTATATAAATTCTAAAGATAAAATGCAAAAAGGAGTAAATATGTAAAGCACGAGGAACATTTTTTAAGGAATATTGTGTTTTGACTCATTTTTATCAATCTTGTATTTTAATATCAAAAAACTCTTTTCTAATAGATTTTTGTATCTTATATGTTTTATGTAAAAATATTATACGTAAGCGGCGGTAGCACAGTCGGTAAAGGCAACTATTTCGGAACTGGAAGGTTGCAGGTTCTTAGCTCGACTGTCTAAGATCCGCCATGTTCGTTAACCCCTTCCGGTATGATTTAATAATGGAAAACTGTGCATGAAATAACCATTTAATTTTTATTTAAAAAACTTGTTTCATTTTACAATTCTTACATATTCTTAATTAAAATCCACTTTTTACATAGTGTTAAATAATATCAGAAACAGTAAAATTAAGAAAATATCAAAGCAAAACATTAATAAGGTATACAGATAATAGTCTTCAAGCTAGTGGTACTTTTCAAAACAAAGTGCAAAGGAATTCTTAATTGTTTACACCGCCAAGTAGTCTCACTTTTAATTTGATTCTTGTAGCACGCACGGCATTTCTTAGTAGGTCTTCTTTTATTCTGACTCATTAATTTCGCAATGACTTGTACCAAGAAATTCTAAGTAAACAATATGCAATAAGGACTTGTGATTTTCACAAGTGATAAAAGTGTTGCCAAATTCAGTACACTAGAAGTTTTAAACTAAATTAGTTATCATATTTAACAGTAACTTTAATCGCATGACGAGTGTAGCTCGTCATTGTGCGGTATGGAATGAAAAACTAATGACGAGCTAGACTCGTAATTTTACCGGAAGGGGTTAAAGATGACTAGGGCACGTGAAACATGCTCGTTGTCAGAATGTCCTCCCAGTTCACAAATAACACCTCTGGGGGTACAAAATAAAACCTATGCCTCTTCTGCTTAGTCCCTGCTTCTAAGTTATGAGGACCCACTTGAGCCAAGTCTTTCTTTCTCCCTACCGGTGTTCATTAAAAGGTAAGGCAACCCCCTTTGCCTTAATATGAGTAGCGTATGGCTCAGATAGTGCTTAGTTTGTGTAAGGTCATTAGAAACAACAACACAGGAACCGAGGCAGCTCAGTCGGCATAGACAACGCTCTCGTAACTGGAGAGTTGCGGGTTTGGAATCCGAGCCGGCGTTAGATACGCCGTGTTCGTTAAAAATGGCTGGGGCACGTGAAACATGCTCGTTGTTAGAATGTCCTCCCAGTTCACAAATAACACCTCTGGGGGTACAAGATCAAATCTATACCTCTTCTGCTTAGTGCTTGTTTCTAAATTTTGAGGACCCACTTGAGCCAAGTCTTTCTTTCCCCCTACCGGTGTTCATTAAAAGGTAAGGCAACCCCCTTTGCCTTAATATGAGTAGCGTATGGCTCAGATAGTGTTTAGTTTGTGTAAGGTCATTAGAAACAACAACACAGGAACCGAGGCAGCTCAGTCGGCAAAGACAACGCTCTCGTAACTGGAGAGTTGCGGGTTTGGAATCCGAGCCGGCGTTAGATACGCCGTGTTCGTTAAAAATGGCTGGGGCACGTGAAACATGCTCGTTGTTAGAATGTCCTCCCAGTTCACAAATAACACCTCTGGGGGTACAAGATCAAACCTATGTCTCTTCTGCTTAGTCCCTGATTCTAAGTTATGAGGACCCACTTAAGCCAAGTCTTTCTTTCCCCCTACCGGTGTTCATTAAAAGGTAAGGCAACCCCCTTTGCCTTAATAAGAGTATCGTATGGCTCAGATAGTGCTTAGTTTGTGTAAGTGCCATTAGAAACAACAACACAGGAGCCGAGGTAGCTCAGTCGGCAAAGACAACGCTCTCGTAACTGGAGAGTTGCGGGTTTGGAATCCGAGCCGGCGTTAGATACGCCGTGTTCGTTAAAAATGGCTGGGGCACGTGAAACATGCTCGTTGTTAGAATGTCCTCCCAGTTCACAAATAACACCTCTGGGGGTACAAGATAAAACCTATGTCTCTTCTGCTTAGTCCCTGCGTCTAAGTTATGAGGACCCACTTGAGCCAAGTCTTTCTTTCCCCCTACCGGTGTTCATTAAAAGGTAAGGCAACCCCCTTTGCCTTAATATGAGTAGCGTATGGCTCAGATAGTGCTTAGTTTGTGTAAGGTCATTAGAAACAACAACACAGGAACCGAGGCAGCTCAGTCGGCAAAGACAACGCTCTCGTAACTGGAGAGTTGCGGGTTTGGAATCCGAGCCGGCGTTAGATACGCCGTGTTCGTTAAAAATGGCTGGGGCACGTGAAACATGCTCGTTGTTAGAATGTCCTCCCAGTTCACAAATAACACCTCTGGGGGTACAAGATAAAACCTATGTCTCTTCTGCTTAGTCCCTGCGTCTAAGTTATGAGGAACCCACTTGAGCCAAGTCTTTCTTTCCCCCTACCGGTGTTCATTAAAAGGTAAGGCAACCCCCTTTGCCTTAATATGAGTAGCGTATGGCTCAGATAGTGCTTAGTTTGTGTAAGGTCATTAGAAACAACAACACAGGAACCGAGGCAGCTCAGTCGGCAAAGACAACGCTCTCGTAACTGGAGAGTTGCGGGTTTGGAATCCGAGCCGGCGTTAGATACGCCGTGTTCGTTAAAAATGGCTGGGGCACGTGAAACATGCTCGTTGTTAGAATGTCCTCCCAGTTCACAAATAACACCTCTGGGGGTACAAGATAAAACCTATGTCTCTTCTGCTTAGTCCCTGCTTCTAAGTTATGAGGACCCACTTGAGCCAAGTCTTTCTTTCCCCCTACCGGTGTTCATTAAAAGGTAAGGCAACCCCCTTTGCCTTAATATGAGTAGCGTATGGCTCAGATAGTGCTTAGTTTGTGTAAGGTCATTAGAAACAACAACACAGGAACCGAGGCAGCTCAGTCGGCAAAGACAACGATCTCGTAACTGGAGAGTTGCGGGTTTGGAATCCGAGCCGGCGTTAGCTACGCCGTGTTCGTTAAAAATGGCTGGGGCACGGGAAACATGCTCGTTGTTAGAATGTCCTCCCAGTTCACAAATAACACCTCTGGGGGTACAAGATAAAACCTATGTCTCTTCTGCTTAGTCCCTGCTTCTAAGTTATGAGGACCCACTTGAGCCAAGTCTTTCTTTCCCCCTACCGGTGTTCATTAAAAGGTAAGGCAACCCCCTTTGCCTTAATATGAGTAGCGTATGGCTCAGATAGTGCTTAGTTTGTGTAAGGTCATTAGAAACAACAACACAGGAACCGAGGCAGCTCAGTCGGCAAAGACAACGCTCTCGTAACTGGAGAGTTGCGGGTTTGGAATCCGAGCCGGCGTTAGATACGCCGTGTTCGTTAAAAATGGCTGGGGCACGTGAAACATGCTCGTTGTTAGAATGTCCTCCCAGTTCACAAATAACACCTCTGGGGTACAAGATAAAACCTATGCCTCTTCTGCTTAGTCCCTGCTTCTAAGTTATGAGGACCCACTTGAGCCAAGTCTTTCTTTCCCCCTACCGGTGTTCATTAAAAGGTAAGGCAACCCCCTTTGCCTTAATATGAGTAGCGTATGGCTCAGATAGTGCTTAGTTTGTGTAAGGTCATTAGAAACAACAACACAGGAACCGAGGCAGCTCAGTCGGCAAAGACAACGCTCTCGTAACTGGAGAGTTGCGGGTTTGGAATCCGAGCCGGCGTTAGATACGCCGTGTTCGTTAAAAATGGCTGGGGCACGTGAAACATGCTCGTTGTTAGAATGTCCTCCCAGTTCACAAATAACACCTCTGGGGGTACAAGATAAAACCTATGCCTCTTCTGCTTAGTCCCTGCTTCTAAGTTATGAGGACCCACTTGAGCCAAGTCTTTCTTTCCCCCTACCGGTGTTCATTAAAAGGTAAGGCAACCCCCTTTGCATTAATATGAGTCGCGTATAGCTCAGATAGTGCTTAGTTTGTGTAAGGTCATTAGAAACAACAACACAGGAACCAAGGCAGCTCAGTCGGCAAAGACAACGCTCTCGTAACTGGAGAGTTGCGGGTTTGGAATCCGAGCCGGCGTTAGATACGCCGTGTTCGTTAAAAATGGCTGGGGCACGTGAAACATGCTCGTTGTTAGAATGTCCTCCCAGTTCACAAATAACACCTCTGGGGGTACAAGATAAAACCTATGTCTCTTCTGCTTAGTCCCTGCTTCTAAGTTATGAGGACCCACTTGAGCCAAGTCTTTCTTTCCCCCTACCGGTGTTCATTAAAAGGTAAGGCAACCCCCTTTGCCTTAATATGAGTAGCGTATGGCTCAGATAGTGCTTAGTTTGTGTAAGGTCATTAGAAACAACAACACAGGAACCGAGGCAGCTCAGTCGGCAAAGACAACGCTCTCGTAACTGGAGAGTTGCGGGTTTGGAATCCGAGCCGGCGTTAGATACGCCGTGTTCGTTAAAAATGGCTGGGGCACGTGAAACATGCTCGTTGTTAGAATGTCCTCCCAGTTCACAAATAACACCTCTGGGGGTACAAGATCAAACCTATGTCTCTTCTGCTTAGTCCCTGCTTCTGAGTTATGAGGAACCACTTGAGCCAAGTCTTTCTTTCCCCCTACCGGTGTTCATTAAAAGGTAAGGCAACCCCCTTTGCCTTAATATGAGTAGCGTATGGCTCAGATAGTGTTTAGTTTGTGTAAGGTCATTAGAAACAACAACACAGGAACCGAGGCAGCTCAGTCGGCAAAGACAACGCTCTCGTAACTGGAGAGTTGCGGGTTTGGAATCCGAGCCGGCGTTAGATACGCCGTGTTCGTTAAAAATGGCTGGGGCACGTGAAACATGCTCGTTGTTAGAATGTCCTCCCAGTTCACAAATAACACCTCTGGGGGTACAAGATCAAACCTATGTCTCTTCTGCTTAGTCCCTGATTCTAAGTTATGAGGACCCACTTAAGCCAAGTCTTTCTTTCCCCCTACCGGTGTTCATTAAAAGGTAAGGCAACCCCCTTTGCCTTAATAAGAGTATCGTATGGCTCAGATAGTGCTTAGTTTGTGTAAGTGCCATTAGAAACAACAACACAGGAGCCGAGGTAGCTCAGTCGGCAAAGACAACGCTCTCGTAACTGGAGAGTTGCGGGTTTGGAATCCGAGCCGGCGTTAGATACGCCGTGTTCGTTAAAAATGGCTGGGGCACGTGAAACATGCTCGTTGTTAGAATGTCCTCCCAGTTCACAAATAACACCTCTGGGGGTACAAGATAAAACCTATGTCTCTTCTGCTTAGTCCCTGCGTCTAAGTTATGAGGACCCACTTGAGCCAAGTCTTTCTTTCCCCCTACCGGTGTTCATTAAAAGGTAAGGCAACCCCCTTTGCCTTAATATGAGTAGCGTATGGCTCAGATAGTGCTTAGTTTGTGTAAGGTCATTAGAAACAACAACACAGGAACCGAGGCAGCTCAGTCGGCAAAGACAACGCTCTCGTAACTGGAGAGTTGCGGGTTTGGAATCCGAGCCGGCGTTAGATACGCCGTGTTCGTTAAAAATGGCTGGGGCACGTGAAACATGCTCGTTGTTAGAATGTCCTCCCAGTTCACAAATAACACCTCTGGGGGTACAAGATAAAACCTATGCCTCTTCTGCTTAGTCCCTGCTTCTAAGTTATGAGGACCCACTTGAGCCAAGTCTTTCTTTCTCCCCTACCGGTGTTCATTAAAAGGTAAGGCAACCCCCTTTGCCTTAATATGAGTAGCGTATGGCTCAGATAGTGCTTAGTTTGTGTAAGGTCATTAGAAACAACAACACAGGAACCGAGGCAGCTCAGTCGGCAAAGACAACGCTCTCGTAACTGGAGAGTTGCGGGTTTGGAATCCGAGCCGGCGTTAGATACGCCGTGTTCGTTAAAAATGGCTGGGGCACGTGAAACATGCTCGTTGTTAGAATGTCCTCCCAGTTCACAAATAACACCTCTGGGGGTACAAGATAAAACCTATGTCTCTTCTGCTTAGTCCCTGCTTCTAAGTTATGAGGACCCACTTGAGCCAAGTCTTTCTTTCCCCCTACCGGTGTTCATTAAAAGGTAAGGCAACCCCCTTTGCCTTAATATGAGTAGCGTATGGCTCAGATAGTGCTTAGTTTGTGTAAGGTCATTAGAAACAACAACACAGGAACCGAGGCAGCTCAGTCGGCAAAGACAACGCTCTCGTAACTAGAGAGTTGCGGGTTTGGAATCCGAGCCGGCGTTAGATACGCCGTGTTCGTTAAAAATGGCTGGGGCACGTGAAACATGCTCGTTGTTAGAATGTCCTCCCAGTTCACAAATAACACCTCTGGGGGTACAAGATAAAACCTATGCCTCTTCTGCTTAGTCCCTGCTTCTAAGTTATGAGGACCCACTTGAGCCAAGTCTTTCTTTCCCCCTACCGGTGTTCATTAAAAGGTAAGGCAACCCCCTTTGCCTTAATATGAGTAGCGTATGGCTCAGATAGTGCTTAGTTTGTGTAAGGTCATTAGAAACAACAACACAGGAACCGAGGCAGCTCAGTCGGCATAGACAACGCTCTCGTAACTGGAGAGTTGCGGGTTTGGAATCCGAGCCGGCGTTAGATACGCCGTGTTCGTTAAAAATGGCTGGGGCACGTGAAACATGCTCGTTGTTAGAATGTCCTCCCAGTTCACAAAATAACACCTCTGGGGGTACAAGATCAAACCTATGTCTCTTCTGCTTAGTCCCTGCTTCTGAGTTATGAGGAACCACTTGAGCCAAGTCTTTCTTTCCCCCTACCGGTGTTCATTAAAAGGTAAGGCAACCCCCTTTGCCTTAATATGAGTAGCGTATGGCTCAGATAGTGTTAGTTTGTGTAAGGTCATTAGAAACAACAACACAGGAACCGAGGCAGCTCAGTCGGCAAAGACAACGCTCTCGTAACTGGAGAGTTGCGGGTTTGGAATCCGAGCCGGCGTTAGATACGCCGTGTTCGTTAAAAATGGCTGGGGCACGTGAAACATGCTCGTTGTTAGAATGTCCTCCCAGTTCACAAATAACACCTCTGGGGGTACAAGATCAAACCTATGTCTCTTCTGCTTAGTCCCTGCTTCTAAGTTATGAGGACCCACTTAAGCCAAGTCTTTCTTTCCCCCTACCGGTGTTCATTAAAAGGTAAGGCAACCCCCTTTGCCTTAATAAGAGTATCGTATGGCTCAGATAGTGCTTAGTTTGTGTAAGTGCCATTAGAAACAACAACACAGGAGCCGAGGTAGCTCAGTCGGCAAAGACAACGCTCTCGTAACTGGAGAGTTGCGGGTTTGGAATCCGAGCCGGCGTTAGATACGCCGTGTTCGTTAAAAATGGCTGGGGCACGTGAAACATGCTCGTTGTTAGAATGTCCTCCCAGTTCACAAATAACACCTCTGGGGGTACAAGATAAAACCTATGCCTCTTCTGCTTAGTCCCTGCTTCTAAGTTATGAGGACCCACTTGAGCCAAGTCTTTCTTTCCCCCTACCGGTGTTCATTAAAAGGTAAGGCAACCCCCTTTGCCTTAATATGAGTAGCGTATGGCTCAGATAGTGCTTAGTTTGTGTAAGGTCATTAGAAACAACAACACAGGAACCGAGGCAGCTCAGTCGGCAAAGACAACGATCTCGTAACTGGAGAGTTGCGGGTTTGGAACCCGAGCCGGCGTTAGATACGCCGTGTTCGTTAAAAATGGCTGGGGCACGTGAAACATGCTCGTTGTTAGAATGTCCTCCCAGTTCACAAATAACACCTCTGGGGGTACAAGATAAAACCTATGTCTCTTCTGCTTAGTCCCTGCTTCTAAGTTATGAGGACCCACTTGAGCCAAGTCTTTCTTTCCCCCTACCGGTGTTCATTAAAAGGTAAGGCAACCCCCTTTGCCTTAATATGAGTAGCGTATGGCTCAGATAGTGCTTAGTTTGTGTAAGGTCATTAGAAACAACAACACAGGAACCGAGGCAGCTCAGTCGGCAAAGACAACGCTCTCGTAACTGGAGAGTTGCGGGTTTGGAATCCGAGCCGGCGTTAGATACGCCGTGTTCGTTAAAAATGGCTGGGGCACGTGAAACATGCTCGTTGTTAGAATGTCCTCCCAGTTCACAAATAACACCTCTGGGGGTACAAGATAAAACCTATGCCTCTTCTGCTTAGTCCCTGCTTCTAAGTTATGAGGACCCACTTGAGCCAAGTCTTTCTTTCCCCCTACCGGTGTTCATTAAAAGGTAAGGCAACCCCCTTTGCCTTAATATGAGTAGCGTATGGCTCAGATAGTGTTTAGTTTGTGTAAAGGTCATTAGAAACAACAACACAGGAACCGAGGCAGCTCAGTCGGCAAAGACAACGCTCTCGTAACTGGAGAGTTGCGGGTTTGGAATCCGAGCCGGCGTTAGATACGCCGTGTTCGTTAAAAATGGCTGGGGCACGTGAAACATGCTCGTTGTTAGAATGTCCTCCCAGTTCACAAATAACACCTCTGGGGGTACAAGATCAAACCTATGTCTCTTCTGCTTAGTCCCTGCTTCTGAGTTATGAGGACCCACTTGAGCCAAGTCTTTCTTTCCCCCTACCGGTGTTCATTAAAAGGTAAGGCAACCCCCTTTGCCTTAATATGAGTAGCGTATGGCTCAGATAGTGTTTAGTTTGTGTAAGGTCATTAGAAACAACAACACAGGAACCGAGGCAGCTCAGTCGGCAAAGACAACGCTCTCGTAACTGGAGAGTTGCGGGTTTGGAATCCGAGCCGGCGTTAGATACGCCGTGTTCGTTAAAAATGGCTGGGGCAACGTGAAACATGCTCGTTGTTAGAATGTCCTCCCAGTTCACAAATAACACCTCTGGGGGTACAAGATAAAACCTATGTCTCTTCTGCTTAGTCCCTGCTTCTAAGTTATGAGGACCCACTTGAGCCAAGTCTTTCTTTCCCCCTACCGGTGTTCATTAAAAGGTAAGGCAACCCCCTTTGCCTTAATATGAGTAGCGTATGGCTCAGATAGTGTTTAGTTTGTGTAAGGTCATTAGAAACAACAACACAGGAACCGAGGCAGCTCAGTCGGCAAAGACAACGCTCTCGTAACTGGAGAGTTGCGGGTTTGGAATCCGAGCCGGCGTTAGATACGCCGTGTTCGATAAAAATGGCTGGGGCACGTGAAACATGCTCGTTGTTAGAATGTCCTCCCAGTTCACAAATAACACCTCTGGGGGTACAAGATCAAACCTATGTCTCTTCTGCTTAGTCCCTGCGTCTAAGTTATGAGGACCCACTTGAGCCAAGTCTTTCTTTCCCCCTACCGGTGTTCATTAAAAGGTAAGGCAACCCCCTTTGCCTTAATATGAGTAGCGTATGGCTCAGATAGTGTTTAGTTTGTGTAAGGTCATTAGAAACAACAACACAGGAACCGAGGCAGCTCAGTCGGCAAAGACAACGCTCTCGTAACTGGAGAGTTGCGGGTTTGGAATCCGAGCCGGCGTTAGATACGCCGTGTTCGTTAAAAATGGCTGGGGCACGTGAAACATGCTCGTTGTTAGAATGTCCTCCCAGTTCACAAATAACACCTCTGGGGGTACAAGATAAAACCTATGCCTCTTCTGCTTAGTCCCTGCTTCTAAGTTATGAGGACCCACTTGAGCCAAGTCTTTATTTCCCCCTAGCAGTGTTCACTGAAATGTAAGGCAAACTCCTTTGCCTTAATACGAGTATCGTATGGCTCAGATCGTGCTTAGTTTGTGTAAGTGGCATTAGAAACAACAACACAGGAGCCGAGGTAGCTCAGTCGGCAAAGGCAACTCTCTCGTAACTGGTGGGTTGCATGTTCGGAACCCGAGACGACCTAAGATCCGCCATGTTCGTTAAGGCTGACTGGGGTCAAGTAAAATATGTTAGTGGTCCAATGTCCTCCAAGTTCTCTGGGGGTGGCAGGTCAAGTCTATGGGTCTTCAGCTTGGTCCCTGCTTCAAAATTAAGAGGACCCACTTGAGCAAAAGTCGTACTTTCACCCTTGATGTGCTAATTAAAAAACGAAAGGCGTACCCCTTTGCCCTAAATCGAGTAGCCTCCGGCTCAATTGTGCTTGGTTTGACCAAGTGGCATAGGCCAACAATAACACAGTATTTCGAAAATAATGAAAGTTCGGATTACCATAGTAAAAAATTTCGTACAAAATATGGTCTGATTAGGGATTTAATTTCGTCAACAGTAAAGAGAGGAATTTGAAATTGATGCAGAGTTGGTCAATTGGTAATGCTAAAATTGCTGGTCGTCCAAAAGCAAGCGGTTTAAGAGTGAATAATCAAAGCAGTGCTTGAAAGTGTTAGTGGAAGTCGAGGAATTTCGACAAAACAGCGTGTATGGGCTAGCAAAGCCTTGGAAGCAGTGGCGTGCGGTC
Organism: Pardosa pseudoannulata; assembly: GCA_032207245.1. Taxonomy (NCBI): domain Eukaryota; kingdom Metazoa; phylum Arthropoda; class Arachnida; order Araneae; family Lycosidae; genus Pardosa; species Pardosa pseudoannulata. Next base: position 66,784,109 of record CM063497.1, read on the forward strand.
CATATCTGCAGGGTGTGCACTGCACACCCTAGCAAAATTAGGAGAGACAATAATTTTCTGCACCTATGTCTACCTATCTTTATATGGTATATAATAAATATTATTTATAGTATATTCAAATATTATGTTGATTTGCTTGCTTGTATTCTCGCAGTGCGTGCGGTACTAAGTGCTGCACTACGTAGTGCGTTCAAAAGCAAACAAACTTAAGAAATTTTTATGTGTTCGTACGGCGCACTAATAGAAAATCACGCTTTAAATGTATGGGCTACTGGAGAAGCGCAGCATACTATAGCACTGAGGCAAGTGCAGCAATTTTTCCTGCACTTGGTATTCAGAATCATCCGAAGGTACGGTTTATTAAGCGTTGTATTAGAGCGGGGACTTTTGGTTTTTTTAACCGAATAACTGGCCATGAGATTTTGCAGACGGTTCATGTTTAAATTTATATATTGTAAGATTTTGTTTTTATGGAAATATAAAATAAGTAGTTCATCAATATAAAGGGAAATGTTTTAGTGTGGTAAAGTAATTTCGGTGATGTATTATATTTATAGAAATAATTCGCTGAATAACAATTTTGATTTGTTAGACAAAAAAGAAAAGAATTCTAATAGAACAGTCCAAATTTTAACATTCATTGTGTTTTACAGACAGTGTATAAGTTATATCTGTAACACCATGTCCCTGGTTTTGTTTTTAAAAATTGTGAAGATGTTTTTCACAGAATATATGATTTCCAAATGTTAAAAACAATTAATAAATATAATTTAATCCACTGACCGAACGAGAAACAGTTCGTTCTATTGCGCCAGCGTGCAGCGAAATCCTCTGCACGTGGACTAGACTTTCGGTTTGTCGGCACCGATGAGCATCCGGATGAGGCACCGCAGCGGCGGGCGCCGTGTGGTGTTACGTTTGCTGAAAATATGTTTTTCGTGGAAATATAAGCTTTTCGTTATTTTATTAGTAATACGGATAGACGTATGGATTTTGTGTACAAATGAATAATAAACGTTAAAGAAGTGTTTAATGTACATTTGTATGGTTTTATTATTATTGTTGTTGTTGCTCTCTGCACACCCTGCTTGAACACCTACCGCACGCCACTGTCTGGAAGCTATTTGCCATATGTGTTATTCCACACATAACTCAATCTATCGTACTCTACAATTCAATTAAAAAATAACAATTTAAAGAAAAAACTGTGTTTTCTATTTTATTCGAATCTTGCGTTAATTTTGGGACACTTTGTATATAAATTAAAAAAACAACAATTTAAAGAAAATACTGTGTTTTTATTTAAGTCAAAACTTACGTTATATAACTTATATAAAAACTTACTTACTAAAAGTTAAAATTTTTATAACAAATTGAAAGTAAGTAGCGTTTTTATTTTGTTAAACCTAAAACTTTAAAGTATCTGAACCTGATTGTGCAAGCATGTTTTTATAGATCCACACTAGGATTTTCGGTATAAGATTTAGCGTTTTCTTAGAAGGCCAAATAAGACATGAATGAGATAGAAATTCAAATTTCTTAATATAGTCAACTTGGATCACCGCTTTTAGTATTTGCTTTCAATTTTGGCAACGATCACGCCTAGATATTTGTGGAATAATGCAGAAGCTGTAATGTCAACCTGTCATTGATAGAGACTTCTATAAATAGCATCGAGAAGTCGCAGTAGCTTCACGTTTCGTGATATCTGATTTTTCTTTTCCGATAATTCCGATTCAGTTTGGATATTTTTCTTTGAACACCAGGAAACTTTTAATATTCAACCCTGATATTGAAACAGTAAAACACATAAGGGGCGTTTTTTTTAATCCGTTTTTTGCTATCTCTGTCTATACAGATGGTGTGAAGCGAGGCACACTATTAATTGACGGCCTTCATTCATATGATTTTCGGTTGAATTTTCAGTTTCGGTGGTTAGAGGATTAATTTTTAAATAATAGATGTGTTCCATTCTTAAGGGAACCTATTATAGTTCTTCGATAGCCATTTCTATAAACATAAAGACATCGAAGTAGCTTACCAATTCGTGACAGACGTTCTTTCTTTTCTGATATGAAATTCAACCATTTTCTTTGGAAACCAAGTCTAAAACTTGTAATATTTAGACCTGATATTGAAACAATTAAAACAGATGAAAAGCGTTGTTTTTTTTCCCGTTTTTTGTTATTTCTGTCTACCCAGATGCTACAAGAAATGGGCACAATGCTGATTGACGACCTAAATTCATACAATTTTCCTCTGAAATTTCAGTTTATCCGATTGGAGGATTAATTTTTAAATAATTGATGTGTTCCATTATTAAGAAAACCTAGTATGTTCTTCTATAGCGATATCTATAAATATCGTCAAGAAATCGCAGTAGCTTCAAGATTCGTTACAGACGTTCTTTCTTTTCTGGTACAAAATTCAACCCTTTTCTTTGAAATCCATGTCTAAAACAAGTAATATTTAGACCTGACATTAAAACAATTAAAGCAGATGAAGAGCTTTTTCCATTTTTTTGCTGTCTCTGCCTACCCAGATGCTACGAAACGACGGGCACAATACTGATTCACAACCTAAATTCTTACGATTTTCGGCTGAGTTTTTAATTTATGTGATTGGAGGAATCATGTTACATAATATGTGTTTCATTATTAAGTGAATCTAGTGTGTTCTTCTGTAGCGATTTCTATAAATATCGTCATGAAATCCCAGTAGCTTCACGATTCGTGACATAATTTCTTTTCTCATATAAAATTCAACAATTTTCTTTTGAAACCATGTATAAAACTTGTAATATTTAGACCTGATATTGAATCAATTAAAACAGGTGAAAAGCGTTGTTTTTTCCCGTTTTTTTTTTCTATCCAGGTGATACGAAGAAATGGACACAATGCTAATTGACGACCTAAATTTATACGATTTTCAGCTGAATTTTCAGTTTATGTGATTAGAGGAGTCATGTTAAATAATAAATGTGTTCCATTATGTGTTCCATAAGTGATTGGGGGATTAATTTTAAATAATAGATGTGTTACATTATTAAGTAAACCTAGTATGTTTTTCTAAAGCGAAATCTATAAATATCGTCAAGAAATTGCAGTAGATTTACGATTCGTGACAGACGTTCTTTCTTTTCCAGTATAAAATTCAACCCTTTTCTTGGAAAACTATGTCTAAAACTTGTAATATTCAGACCTGATACTGAAATAGTACAACAAATGAGCAGCGTTTGTTAACCGTTTTTTGCTATCTTTGTCTACCCAGATAGTACTAAACGACGGGCACAATGTTGATTAACGACCTAAATTCGTATGGTTTTTCACTAAATTTTCAGTTTAAGTGATTGGGGGATTAATTTTGAATAACTGATGTGTTCCATTATTAAGTAAACCTAGTATGTTCTAAAGCGAAATCTATAAATATCGTCAAGAAATTGCAGTAGATTTACGATTAGTGACAGACGTTCTTTCTTTTCCGATATAAAATTCAACCCTTTTATTTGAAATCCATGTCTAAAACAAGTAACATTTAGACCTGACATTAAAACAATTTAAACAGATGAAGAGCTTTTTTTTTCCATTTTTTGCTATCTCTGTTTACCCAGATGCTACGAAATGACGGGTACAATACTGATTAACGTCCTAAATTCATACGATTTTCCGCTGAATTTTTAGTTTATGTGATTGGAGAATTCATGTTAAATAATAGATGTGTTACTAAGGTCACCTAGTATGTTCTTAGATAGTGATTCTTATAAATATCGCCAAGAAATCGAAGTAGCTTACCAATTCGTGACAGATGTTCTTCTTTTTTTGATATAAAATTTAACCCTGTACTTTGAAATCCATGTCTAAAACAAGTAACATTTAGACTTGACATTAAAACAATTAAAGCAGATGAAGAGCTTTTTTTCCATTTTTTGCTATCTCTGTTTACCCAGATGCTACGAAGCGACGGGCACAATGCAGATTAACGACCTAAATTTATACGATTTTCTGCTGAATTTTCTGTTTATGTGATTAGAGAATTCATGTTAAATAACAGATGTGTTATCAAGGGCACCTAATATGTTCTTCGGTAGTAATTCTTATAAATATCGTCAAGACATCGAAGTAGCTTATCAATTTGTGACAGACGTTCTTTCTTTTCTGATATGAAATTCAACCATTTTCCTTGGAAACCAAGTCTAAACCTTGTAATATTTAGACCTGATATTGAAACAATTAAAACAGATGAAAAGCGTTGTTTTTTCCAGTTTTTTGTTATCTGTGTCTACCCAGATGCTACAAGAAATGGACACAATGCTGATTGACGACATAAATTCATACAATTTCCGCTGAAATTTCAGTTTATCCGATTGGAGGATTAATTTTTAAATAATTGATGTGTTCCATTATTAAGAACACCTCGTATGTTCTTCTATAGCGATATCTATAAATATCGTCAAGAAATCGCAGTAACTTCAAGATTCGTTACAGACGTTCTTTCTTTTCTGATATAAAATTCAACCCTTTTCTTTGAAATCCATGTCTCAAACAAGTAACATTTAGACCTGATATTAAAACAATTAAAGCAAATGAAGAGCCTTTTTCCCATTTTTTGCTGTCTCTGTTTACCCAGATGCTACGAAGCGACGGGCACAATACTGATTGACAACCTAAATTCTTACGATTTTCGGCTGAATTTTCAGTTTATGTGATTGGAGAATTCATGTTAAATAATAGATGTGTTATTAAGAGCACCTAGTGTGTTCTCGGATACTGATTCTTATAAATATCGTCAAGAAATCGAAGTAGCTTACCAATTCGTGACAGACATTCTTTTCTTTCTGATATGAAATTCAACCCTTTTCTTTGAAATCCATGTCTAAAACAAGTAACATTTTGATCTGACATTAAAACAATTAAAGCAAATGAAGAGCTTTTTTTTTCATTTTTTGCTATCTCTGTTTACCCAGATGATACGATGCGACTGGCAAAATGATGATTAACGACCCATACTTCATACGATTTTCCACTGAATTTTCAGTTTATGTGATTGGAGAATTCCTGTTAAATAACAGATGTGTTATTAAGGGCACCTAATATGTTCTTCGGTAGTGATTCTTATAAATATCGTCAAGACATCAAAGTAGCTTACCAATTCGTGACAGACGTTCTTTCTTTTCCGATATGAAATTCAACCATTTTCCTTGGAAACTATGTCTAAAACTTGTAATATTTAGACCTGATACTGAAATAGTACAACAAATGAGCAGCTTTTCTTAACCGTTTTTTGCTATCTATGTCTACCCAGAGAGTACTAAGCGACGGGCACAATGTTGATTAACGACCTAAATTCGTATGGTTTTTCGCTAAATTTTCAGTTTAAGTGATTGGAGGATTAATTTTAAATAATAGATGTGTTCCACTATTAAGTAAACGTAGTATGTTCTTCTAAAGCGAAATCTATAAGTATCGTCAAGAAATTGCAGTAGATTTACGATTAGTGATGGACGTTCTTTCTTTTCCAGTATAAAATTCAACGCTTTTCTTGGAAAACTATGTCTAAAACTTGTAGTATTCAGACCTGATACTGATATAGTACAAAAAATGAGCAGCGTTTGTTAACCGTTTTTTGTTATCTTTGTCTACCCAGATAGTACTAAGCGACGTGCACAATGTTCATTAACGACCTAAATTCGTATGGTTTTTCACTAAATTTTCAGTTTAAGTGATTGGGGAATTAATTTTAAATAATAGATAAGTTCCATTACTAAAGTGACTTAGTATTTTCTCCAACAACAATATCTACAAATATCGTCAAAAAATTGCAGTAATTTCACGATTCGTTACAGACGTTCTTTTTGTTCCAATATAAAATTCAATCCTTTCTTCGAAAACTATAGATAAAACTTGTAATATTCCCACCTGATATTGAAACAGTACAACAGATGAACAGAGTTTGTTAACCGTTTTTTGCTATCTTTGTCTACCAAGATATTACTAAGCGATGGGCACAATGCTGATTAACGACCTAAATTCACATGGCTTTCCACTAAATTTTCAATTTATGTAATTGGGGGATTAATTTTAAATAATAGATAAGTTCTATTACTAAAGTGATCTAGTATTTTCTCCGACAACAATATCTACAAATATCGTCAAGAAATTGCAGTAGCTTCACTATTCGTTACAGACTTTCTTTATTTTCTGATGTAAAATTCAGCCCTTTTCTTTGAAATCCATGTCTAAAACAAGTAATATTTAAACCTGACATTAAAACAATTAAAGCAGATGAAGAGCTTTTTTCCATTTTTTGCTATCTCTGTTTACCCAGATGCTACGAAATGACGGGTACAATACTGATTAACGACCTAAATTCATACGATTTTCCGCTGAATTTTCAGTTTATGTGATTGGAGAATTCATGTTAAATAATAGATGTGTTGTTAATCGCACCTAGTATGTTCTTCGATAGTTATTTTTATAAATATCGTCAAGAAATCGAAGTAGCTTACCAATTCGCAAGAAACGTTCTTTTTTTTCTGATATTAAATTCAACTCTTTTCTTTGAAATCCATGTCTAAAACAAGTAACATTTAGATCTGACATTAAAACAATTAAAACAGATGAAGAGCTTTTTTCCATTTTTTGCTATCTCTGTTTACCCAGATGCTACGAAGCGACGGGCAAAATGCTGATTGACGACCTAAATTCAAAAGATTTTCCTCTGAATTTTCAGTTTATGTGATTGGAGAATTCATGTTAAATAATAGATGTGTTATTAATCGCACCTAGTATGTTCTTCGATAGTTATTTTTATAAATATCGTCAAGAAATCGAAGTAGCTTACCAATTCGTGACAGACGTTCTTTTTTTTTCTGATATAAAATTCAAACCTTTTCTTTGAAAACAATGCTTCAAACAAGCAACATTTAGACCTGATATTGAATCAATTAAAACAGATTAAAAGCTTTTTTTTTCTTTCTTTTCTATCTCTGTCTAACCAGATGCTACGAAGCGACGGGCACAATACTGATTGACAACCTAAATTCTTACGATTTTCGGCTGAATTTTTAATTTGTGATTGGAGGAATCATGTTACATAATATGTGTTCCCTTATTAAGTAAACCTAGTGTGTTCTTCTATAGCGATTTCTATAAATATCGCCAAGAAATTGCAGTAGTTTCGAAATTCGTGACAGAAGTTCTTTCTTTTCCGATATTTAAGAAAGAAAGTAAATTCATCGATACTTATTAAATTAAAATACAAACTAACACTGAAAATCATATGTATTTACGATGCAAAAGATATGAGACAACAAGAAAAAAATCATCTTCCATATAAAGTCGTTTACCCCATTTTAAGTTTTTTTTCCTAAAGCATCTGGCAATACGGCACTATACAGGCACTATGCAGGGCTTTGAGCCAATACAAGGCTGAGAAGCTGTTACCCATTTAGCATTATCCAAGAAACACGTGTAGCTTAAGGTACAATGCGGACATGAGTAATATTACCATTGCTGGGTTCTCAAAATTTAGAAGCAGGGACCAAGCAAATGACCCCCAGGCTTGACCTGCCACCCCCCAGAGGTATCGATTGGGAACTTGGAGAACATTGTGAACACGAACATATTTATGTGCCCCAATCACCTTTAACGAACACAGTGGATCGTAGACCGGCTCGAACATCGAACCCGCAACTTTTCAGTTAGGAGCCTTTGCAGATTTAGGTACCGCGGCTCTTACCCTTTTAAGTAAAAATCCTTTGGAATGCGCAGATGCAGTGGCGTGGAAAGTGTTCTTCGAATGCACATCGTGTACCTGCATCTGTTGGTTTACCACAGGTACCATTTTGGAAGATTTAAGCAGTTTTGTTCCTGTTTTGTGTCGTTTTGTTGCATTTTGTGAGAATTAAAAGTGACTTAGATCTATGTCAAGGTAATTGGGTTTAACGGAGTACCTAGCTAAGTGTAAGGACTTCACTTTAACCTCCGAACGTAAGCAGAACAAAACATAAATTTAGGCCTCTAGGCAAAAAAGTGATCAAAACAAAAACTTAATACACTCCAGCTCACAAGGAAGAGAGGAGGTGAGGACGTTCTCATAAAAAATTATGAGTAACCAACGCGTTGTCTAATTAGGGGATAATTAGACTGGAACCTTGACAATGACCATTCGGTTTGGTTAACAGCAATGCATGGATTCAACAACATGAAGCTCCAAAATAAAAAAATAATAATACAATAATAAAAAATAGGGACAGTAAAAAGTTGCAACTTGGTACAGGCAATAAAAATAAACAAAAATGGACAACACTAACAAAAGTTTAAAATCTGTGTCGAGATTTTTTCGGACTTAGAATTTATAAGGGTGCATCTCCAGGGTACCATTTTCGAAAAATTGCAGAAAATGGTAGAACATTCCAGGAAGTTCGGATGTGCAGGTGCCTCTCGATGGGAGGGGGGTTGGGGCAAAGTCGGCACTCGGCTACTTCCAATCGAAAAATTTCGATTTTCGGAAGTTGAAAAGGTCAGGGTCAAGTTAATTGGTTTTAACGGAATACCTAGCGACGTGGAAAATCTTCACTACTATTATTATTACCGAAAATCACAC
>CM063497.1:66797712-66887712 GCA_032207245.1 Pardosa pseudoannulata
TTAAACATTACAGTAAACAATGATTTTTGTCCTTTAGAATCAAATTTAAAGCATATTCAGGAATTAACGTTTTAACAGTTCATTTAATTAGAATGAAAGATTTTTTTAAACCTTAAGTTTTTTAATATTTAACCTACACAGTCACATTAATACGACAACCTGTCAAAATCCCGAATAACCACCTTTCGAAGAGTGGACCGCCTCGAGACGTGCAGGACGAGAGTCAATTAAGTTCCTGAAGGTGTTCACTGGGATACTGAGCGATGTCGCCGACAGTGCCGTGACAAGCTGCGCTAAGTAAAGCGGGTGAAGACCTAGGGTACGAACAATCCGATCGAGGTAGTCCCACAGGTTCTCGATTGGGTTCAAGTTATGGGACTTTGCTGGCTAGGGGAGTACAGTAAACTCATCCTGGTGCTCTTCGAGTCACGCACGTACACTGCGAGCCACATTCTCCTGAGCCGAATGCTAGCCGATTGGTTAGGGCGCTGATCGTCGGTATCGGAGTTCGTGGGTTCGAATCCCACTATGGCATGGATGTTCGCAGCCGTTCAGAACCGGCTTTAAGCAGTAGGTCTTGGTCTCGTTAGCCATCGTGTGCAAAACAGTAGAACGTAAGCACTCCAAACCAAACCAAACCACATTTTCCTGCTGGTAGATTCCATCCTCCTGAGGAAAAAGAAGTCGCATGTAGAGGTGAACATTGTCCGCAAGGATAGATGCATACTTGTATTGATCCATCATGCCTTCCAGAATGAGGAGTGAACCCAGAAAATACCACGAAAACATTACCCAGATCATAATACTCCCTCCTCCACCTTGGATCCTTCCCGCAATTGTTGCAGGGTGCTTGCTTTCAGACGTTTCACGCCGTTTACACCAACGTGCATCTGTAGGATGAAACATAAACGCGATTCATCGATAAAAGGCCACCTTTTACCACTCAGTTGAAGTCCAGTTGATGTACCGGAGTTCAAATTCCAGCCTTCCTCAACGATGGACAGCACGCATCATATGTGTATTAACCAGGCGTCTTTTAAGGAGGCCCATACTCAGCAATGTTTGTTGAATCGTCGTTATGAAGATACTGTTGGTAGCCCCATAGTTCATCTGGGCGGTCAGTTACTCAACGGTTGCATGTCTATTCTCCCGAACGATCTCCGCTGCCGTATCATCCGCATCTCATTCACCTCTGCCATCTATGGCCCGCGGTGCCCCACATTTGACACATCGCTGAATTTGGATAGTACCATTTTGCCATACATAGTATATTTTTACCACGGTGGCTCACGAACAGTTTACAAAGTTAACCGTTATGAAAATTCTTTCATCTTTGGCCCGAAATCCAAAGCGTAGCTTTCTTTTGTAATGCTCTTTTCAGCGTTGGATAAATCGCTCCTTTCTTGTTTGATTGCAAGAACTGGAATGTTTTCCGAATGCCTACAACACACTTAATATAACTATCAAAATTTGATGATGACATGTGCCTTCTGCGATTGGTTATTTAATGTTGATGTCAAAAATAGACTGTGGTTATATTAATATGACTGGACAATATATATACACATACATACATATGCTTATGTATATTTGGTTTGGTTTGGAGTGCTACGGTCTACTTTTTGCAACACGAGGGCTAATGAGACCGGGACCTACAGTTTAAAGCCGATTCTGAACGGCTACGAACATCCATGCCACAGTGGGATTCGAACCCACGAACTCTGGTACCGAAGGCCAGCACCCTAACCAATCGGCCATTGTTCGGCGCTTATGTATATATGTATAAATGTATATGTGTATAAACATATAGTATGAATATACACTTATGTATATATGTATAGATGTATATGTGTATATACATATAGTATGAATATATACTTATGTATATATGTATAGATGTATATGTGTATATACATATAGTATGAATATACACTTATGTATATATGTATAGATGTAAATGTGTATATACATATAGTATGAATATACACTTATGTATATATTTATAGATGTATATGTGTATATACATATAGTATATATATACACTTATGTATATATTTATATATATATATATATATATATATATATATATATATATATATATATATATATATATGTATATACATACATATGTATACACATATATAAATATATATATACATATATACGTATATATACATATATATACATATATATACATATATATATACATATATATACATATATATACATATATGTGTGTATACATATGTATATACACATATATATATATATATATATATATATATATATATATATATTATATGTGTATACATACATATGTATACACATATATAAATATATATACATATATATATGTGTGTATACATATGTATATACATATATACATACATATACATATATATATATATATATATATATATATATATATATATATATATATATATGCATACAAATATAAACATATAGCTATGAATGTACAATAATTTTTATCGTGGAGAAAGCGTCCTTTTAAATTTTTGATCGGGGCGGTGAAACTGCTGGAATCAGTGCAGGAGGAAGTTATTGTCATTCTATATCATTATGTTGCAATGCTGTTTTTGCCGACCTGGTTCGTTGACAAACTTGGCGGAAATGCTAAAGACTTGCCAAAAGTTGTCAAAACAAGAAATGAAACAATGCCTTGGCAGCAGACGACAAAAGAAGAAAAAATACGCCATTTTATCAACAACACTTTGTATATTTAAAACCATGAACAGCTTTCTTTTTCCAAGTATCTCGCATGACAATACACAATGGTTTCTCCTGTGTATATTCCCACATTCTCAATAGGAAATAGTAGTAATATTCAACCAAAAATATTATGGTGTGGAGGCCACAGAACTTTCTCCTGTGCTTATTAAATTATGAATATTTTTAATCATCTTTTTTTAACTTAAATTGTGTGGTCAGTTAGAAATTTTGTAATTAATTAATTTTTAGCTACCTTCCTGATTAAATAGAAATCTGAAATTTTGCACATAAGTTCAGTTCCAGTGACAATGCGATATTCAGTTATACAAATTAAATTAGCGATAAAACTTAATTTACAAATGCCGAACAATTAGCGCCTAAGCCATTACTTCACGTGCTCGCCAAAACTTTTTAAACAATTCTCACATATTGATAAAGTGCAACACAATTATTTAAATGTTCAAAAGTCATTAAATGACTAGAGTCACACAAAACACAGTCCGTTGCAGGGCGTGATTATCTCTTGGGGCACTTGGGGCACGAAAATTTAGTCCAGTGCTTGAAACACATATTAAGTGGGGAAAAATTTAAAATTTACTCTACCATCGTTCAGTTTTAATAAATTATTGTACGAGGCAATTGTGTTTGTCATGAACTCTATTGTTTCCTATTTACTTTAATTTTTCTGTTATTTATCTGATAATTAATTCCCTCTTTTATTTAAATATTACTCTCCGCCTTTGCCATCCTATCAAGAATGAATTTCGTATAGAATAAGAGGAAGGATAAGGCTTGAAATAATAACATTAAACGTTCGAAAAGGGGGGATGGGGTGGATTTCGAACTCGCTTTCAATTTTGCTAACCCTAACTCATGAAAAATCCAATATGGATGTGTGTGTCCATTCCAGGTACAACCGCTTCAGAAATTCACGGACAGACAACTTAGGATATTATTATATAGGGAATTCTTTTAAAGTATTTGATCTGTGTTTCTTTCGTATTCTTTAATGAACATCGGAACGAGATTACATCTTACTTGCATGTAATACAGAGGGTATACCTACCATTCTGCATTTACAATTCGGTGATTCCAGTTTTCTAATTCTATGCAAGTAGGTTGGGAAAATTCCATGACTGGTTATGAAATGATTTAAAATGTTATTTTCGAATTGTAACTTTTAATCAACTTTTGACAATGTAGCAGTGGCGTGCGGTAGAGTTTCATGCAGGGTGTGCAGAGAACATGGATTTTCCAATAAATCTTTAATTATTGAGACATCTGAGTTCTCCATTCTGAAACGGGTGCTCTTTTTATCCTATGGGTTATTGCATATTTATGAGACAGATTATTAGCAACGTACCACTAAAAACCATCAAATCATCTCATCAATTTAAATTGTTTTTAATTCTATTTTCTGCACCATAGAGCTTGTGAGTGTAACAAGGTAAAAATAAAAAAGTGGCTCACTCTAGGTCTTTAAAAGTCCTTCATTTTTAGCATGACTAAACAGAGATAATGACGATTACATAAAAGGAAAATTTGGTGTTTTTGATTTTGAATATTACTTTAATGCTAATTTCTTAAATCTGTTTGCTAATTCAAAGTTATCATTTTTATATGATTGTAAGTATGATAATTTGTCTCTATAAATTTACATGAGGGTGGAGGGCACAAAAATTGGATTGTGCCCTGCGCACAAAAGTATCTTAGCCCTGGTCCGGGGAATCCACCACCCCAATATTGTAGAGATGGTTTTGGTAAACAGTCATGTCCAGTCCGACCTCTAAAAAGGGTCACTGCAGCCTATCTTCACAGGTGCCTGGAACCTGGTATTCCACTCGGCTTGTGATTGGCTGGTAAGTACATTGGCAGCGATTTCTAAAATTGGCGAAATACCTTGGCGATGATTTCCACGATTGGCTTCTTGTCCATTGATTTAGATTGGCTGTTTATCTATTTATTTCTCATTATTTATCTATTATTTATTCCTTTGTTTAGAAGAATTTTAAACGTACAAAAAATGAAAATTGAAAGTTCTAATTGTAAATATTGCAGCTGTGTGTTTTATCAGAATTTAACAAAGCATGTAAAAGTTTCTCATTCCGGTAAACTATAATTAATTTAATGTGTAACTTAACTTTAATTAAATACCAGTAAGCCTTTAATTAAATATATAATCGCCCCCTCCCTTTGAAAAAATTTCTATGTACGATCCTGTCTCTTTCTGATTGTTGAAATAATAAACAAATTCACGGGAAGCGTCGCCAAGATATTTCGCCAATTTGAGAAATCGCTGCAAATGTACTTACCAGCCAATCACAGGCCGAGTGGAATACCAGGTTCTAGGCGCCTGTCTATCTTTGAAAACTGCACTAGACCTTAGAAATCACGGTTGATCAGCGACCAATCACAGGACAGTTTACAAACAAGGAACGGGCCAATCATAGGATAAATTACAATGACAACAATGTCAAGACTAGTTTCCTCAAAGTTTGGAGCGCTTGTGGTCAAACTGTTTCAAGTTTCACGTGCTTGATTTTTCCAAAACAAGGCTTCTGAAAATAATTATGTCTTCTGAAAACAATCAAAGGCTCTTTTCAGAGCCAATGTCCCAAAACTTGCTAACAAAAACATAAAAATGTTATTTTTTATGAGAATGGCCAATCTATGAAATGATGAGTTAATATAAGAAATCAATACAACATTACTTTTAAATATTTTACAGTTGAAATATTAAAGCAGTATTTCCCTTATTTTTTTCATTCAAAATTAACTTATTTACTAGGTAAGATTTCCGTGTAATATAATTTACATGTATTTGCACAGTAGATATTTATTAAATATATAGAAAAGCTTGATTTTCTTAAATTTTTACAAGATACTTGAAGAAGTTCAAGTTTGCTTCGTAAAACTTATTTTGTAGAAAACAGCTTTTCTCAATCTTTGTACTACTTCATTTAAAAATCTATGAAAATTTGTTTCAAATATTTAAAATGTTTTTAATTAAAATAAATTAAAATAAGGGTCGATGTAAGTCAAATTCAAATGTTATTCCAACCCCAAAACTTTCTTTTAACTTAACAGATAATAAATATTAACTAAATTGTATAATATTTCAATACTCAATTTGACAATAAAAAATGTCCTTACACAAGTCACAATCAATAAACATATTGATGAAAGGTCAAATATGTCAAAATAAAAATATCAAAACAAACGTGCCTTTATAATCTATTTCATAAACTAGAAAAAGAAAATAAGAGATTTGAAAATGTTTTTTTCAATTTTACAACTCCTCTTCAACCTCCACTCAAAATACAGTTTTTTTTTTTTTTTTTTTTTTTTTTTTAAATTAATTTTACAATTTACACTAAATCACAAATTTGTGATGAAAATCACACTCAGTTTATTTAATTTGTGATTAAGTGAATGTTTCAGTCTATTTAGTATAAATGTTATGTGTTTCCTTTGTGTTTTCTTTGTTAATTCAATTAGATTTTAAATATTCAATTTTTGTAAAATTTTTCCTCAAAATGTTGTTTTTGTTTATGTATCAATTTGTTGAGTTACGATCCCCTCGCCAGATTTCAAACGCCACGCTGCAAAAGCACGCCACGCACGCAAGCTGCAAGCACGCCAATTTCGCCAAATGTGGTTGAAGCACCAACAAGATCCATGATTAGAAACAGGAGAGTGGGCTAAGAAGAGGAGTTGAAAAAAAGGGCTACTTTTGTAAAGGCTCACTTTAATCTAATAATAACGTTGCTTATAAGAAGTTTTGAATCGCCAAATACATAGAAAAATGAAGCCAAACTGTAAACCATTTAAGGGTTACTAGGATGTCTTCAAAACCGAAACGAATCTGATTGGTTAGATCCTCTGATCAACCGTGATTTCTAAGGTCTAGTGAAAACTGGGAAAAGCTCTTTCTCCCCCCTCCCCCCCAATTCTCCATATCTTATTCGTACCATATCGTACGAATATTCGTACCACATTGAACCATATCTTGTTTAAGAGTTTTTTTTTAAAGTCAGGTTAACAAACAATTGAGTAGAAGGCAATTCATGTGTTGATCTAGCAGGGCTCCAATTTAGAGAGAGAGAGAGAAAAAAAAAAGAGAAATAGAGAAAAAACAAAATAAGTTTGGTAAATACAAGAAGCTGTTCAGCGTACTTGGAATTACAATTGCACAGATTTTAAACTAGTATCGCCATCTATTTGCAAGCGGCATAACTAAAATCTCAAATAAAATTTTTGAAAAGTTAAAATAATGACTCCTGGTTCAGGCAAAAATGCGTATAAATATTTTTTATGCTATTGTATAATTTTAAAGTTTCAGAGTAACATATTTTCATTATAAATATAAATTGTATAAGGAATTTTTATATTAACCCCTTAACGTGCACGCTCGAGTTAACTCGAGCGCTCTAAACTGACCAAACTGTACACACTCGAGATAATTCGAGCGTCGTTGTACTTTATGTTGCTATAATTTTTCACACTCGAATAGAGAATTGAAAATAACAAGCTTCACTAGCACTCTAAGCTATTCGTCACAATATTGATGCACAATCGGAAGAAATTGTGAAAATTTTTTTATTAATCTTCAAGGCGAGGATATTTTAAGATATACAGTTAAAAAGTTTGAGCATGTTCATTGCCTCTCGAAATTATTCTATTTGTTTGGTTACACTTCTGGTTTAAAAATTAGAATTTAATACCATATATACTTTATATATTTTTAATGTTAATTTTACTATTACATTCATTGTACAGTTATTTCAATGCTCATTTTAGGCTTTAAATTTGTTCATGATATATCTTTAACCCCTTAACGTGCACTCTCGAGTTAACTCGAGCTCGCTAAACTGGTCAAACTGTGCATACTCGAGATAATTCGAGTGGCGTTGTACTTTATGTTGCTATAATTTTTCACACTCGAATGCAATCGAGAATTGAAAATAACAAGCTTCACTAGCACTCTAAGCTATTCGTCACAATATTGATGCACAATCGGAAGAAATTGTGAAAATTTTTTGTTAATCTTCAAGGCGAGGATATTTTAAGATATACAGTTAAAAAGTTTGAGCATGTTTATTTCCTTTCAAAATTATTCTTTTTGTTTGGTTATACTTCTGGTTTAAAAATTAGAATTTAAAACCATATATACTTTATATATTTTTAATGTTAATTTTACTATAAAATTCATTGTACAGTTATTTCAATGCTCATTTTAGGCTTTAAATTTGTTCATGAAATCTTTTTAACCCCTTAACGTGCACGCTTGAGTTAATTCGAGCGCGCTAAACTGGTCAAACTGTGCATACTCGAGATAATTCGAGAGTCATTGTACTTTATGATGTTATAATTTTTCACACTCGAATGCAATCTAGAAGTGAAAATAACAATGTGAAAGAAGAAAAAAAAATCGTTTTATTGATATTTATCATTTACATGGGATTGTAAGCTATAACATTTACTTATTCAAGTATAAAATATTTCTTTTCTACTGTAATATTACAATATTCGACTATTTTCTGCAGTGTTATCAAAATCCAAATGCAATAAAAATTTAGATTATTTTTTTTATTTTTGTAATTTTCTTGGCAAGACAACGTTCTAAATTGTGTTTTTTATGTTAAAAAAATTGATTTTTTTGGCCGGCCTTTAAAAAAACTGTGCATTAAGAGGTTAAAATACTAATGTAATATTTAATTGTTAAATATTGAGCCGCTACAAAAAATGTTTACTTTTTAGTGCTTGCTTTTTATCGTTTTTCATGTTAAATAAAAGCTATTTATAACAAATACTGTTTGTACTTTTTGTAGATATAGATTTTTTTCATCAGATTTATCATTTGCATATTCCCCTAATAATTCACAAACCTATGGGACAAAGTTTTGCTTCTCTAGGTAGCATTTTTAAACATGTGGTACAAGTAGAGTTGTGAGCAGTTGGAAAAAACCCCGGTTTTTGGGGAAGGGAATTTTGAAAATTTCCAAAACATGGGAATTTTGAAGTATTTTTAAGTCGCCAATTCACTGAGACACAACGAGAACCACCATTTTTTTTTCTGTCTTTGTGGTAGAACTCAAAAGTTGATATTTTCACAAAATTTAACTATTATATATTATGAAAAAAAAATTGAATAATAGGGATTAACTAACTATATTAGGCAAGGTATCATGTTTAGCATGAAAGTGTGAGTTTATTTTCCTTTGAGAAATATCCAATATTTTTATTATTACATAAATATTAGGCAATAATCTGTAGTGTCACAAAACCCATAAATTATTATTTTTCTTGGATAACATATCTCTATCTCTCTCCCTCTCCCTCTCTCTCTCTCTCTCTCTCTCTCTCTCTCTCATATATATATATATATATATATATATATATATATATATATATATATATATATATGTGTGTGTGTGTGTGTGTGTGTGTGTGTGTGTGTAATATATCGAAATTATTTAACTTTAATATTCACCTAAAAACCTCCTCCCATTCTAATTCATTTAAATCTTTTTCCCAGACTCTAAATAGTTTAATCAACGGAGTATTTCCCACTTAACATTCTTCATAAAGCTGTCTATCCTAAAAATGTGAACTTTCTGTCTATTCATCACGTTTCCCAGCTATTGACAAAAGATGGTTTCGCGTTTTGCTGATATTGCATTTGATTCGCTTATTAAGTTGTTTTTTATCCAAGGGAAAATTCTGTCATCGCTCTTGGGTGCACCTCTGTTCGATCAGAGTGAGCTCTGTGGTTTTTCTTTGTCTATTGTCCAGTAGAATAGATGTGTGTTGGAGCTGCTATGAAATAAAGTTTAAAATAGACTTCTGCCGTTCTTTTCAATATGAGGCCCGACTGCATGTTTATTATTGCTAGCTGTTAAGCTTTCTCCTTGTCAAGGAGTTTTATAAAAAATGGATTACATATATATATGCCGAACGATGGCCGATTGGTTAGGGTGCTCTCCTTCGGAATCGGAGTTCGTGGGTTCGAATCCCACTCTGGCATGGATGTTCGTAGCCGTTCGGAATCGGCTTTAAGCAGTAGGTCCCGGTCTCATTAGCCCTCGTGTTGCAAAAAGTAGACCGTAGCGCTCCAAACCAAACCAAACCAAACCAGATGTATATATATATATATATATATATATATATATATAATCTCTATCTATCTATCTATAATGTGTGTGTAGGAAATGGACACAAAATGCAACAGTGTCATTTGATTACACCTTTAAATGATATATGCAATACAAAAAATAATAAACTCTTATTTTAAATTTAAATATATTTATTTTTATATTATAAAAGTAGGGGAAAAAGTTTAGCATAAAGTAATTTACATAATAGATAATAATGAATAATAATGTATATAATCATTATATTAGCAATTAAAAGTGAAGCAAACAGTTATGTGTTTGTTAAGACTAACGAGGTAATTACATAAGTACTACTATAAAATCATTTAAATGCTCATTGCTATTATTTCTTGAACATATATATATATATATATATATATATATATATATATATATATATTGCCAAAAGTAAGAAAAAAAATCTCTTAGAAATAATATGCTAGTTCTTAAATAGCCACTGTTGAAAAAATAAATTAAACATTGTTAAAATGATTTCTTCCCAAAATTCCGGGTTTATTCCCCAAAATTTCCGGGTTTATTCCCTCCTCTTTAAAATTCCAGGTTTTTTCCTCTCTAGGTACAGGTCCCATTGGTGGTACGAGAATTGCTGGTTGGTAATACGAAAAATAATCAATAATGGTGGACATAAATAAATAAAAAAATATCATACAAACAGAACTTTACAAATAGAATTCAAACGATGCAATCTAATTAATGTTTGGGTAATCATTGATTAAGAATATGAACAACTTTCTGAGAAAGCTCTTAAAATCCCTATATAATAATATAATAATAGCCTATGTTGTTTGTCCGCTAATTTATGAAGCGGTTGTACCTGGAATGCATACAGGTGTCCATATTGGATTTATGAGTTAGGGTTAGCAAAATTCAAAGCGAGTTCGAAATCTACCCCATCCAACCTTTTCGAGCTTTTAATGCTATTATTTCAAGCGTTATTCCCTTCTTATTCAATAATAAATTAATTCTTGATAAGATGGCAAGGGCGGAAAGTAATATTTAAATTTCTGGATTGTTTTTACACGACCCTTATATACTTTAATTAGTTCCTTTACCATGTGTAGGCGTCGCACGTTCCGTAGAGTGTCTGAACATTTGATCATCATACTTCTCGGGTTGACAATTCTGTCCCCGAAGCAGCTGAATTTTTCTGAATGTCTAATTAATTTAATGTTTTTTGCGTTTTCTTTTAAATTCTTTTTCCTAAAGTTGTTTTATTATTTTTAAAATAAATTTTTACTATTTTTTTTAACTTTTGTGATTTTTATTATTTTTATTTTATTAAATTCAGGTATTGTTGTACGGATGTCCCAGGCCACATAAATATTTCATGTTTAGTATCTTTAAACTATTTTCATTTAATATAATAATAGCCTAAGTTATCTGTCCGTCTGTCCTCGAATTTCTGAAGTGGTTGGACCTGGAATGGATACAGCATCCATATTGGTTTCTTGATGAGTTACGGTTAGCAAAATTCAAAGCGAGTAAAGTTTATCTTCTTGTCTCTTAAACTACAGATCCGATTCTAAAATAAATTGGTATGAATAAGCTTTGTATTAAAGCGAAAATACTATTATCTTTAAAACGTTCGAAATCCACCCCCTTTCCTCCTTTTCGTGCGTTTAATGTCATTATATCAAGCCTCATTTTAAGAGAAGGCGCGTAAATTTATCGCACAATAAATAGGTAAAAATAACATTTTTTTCTAGCATCATGACTTCCCCCCTTTAACCATCTCATTTAATTATTTATTTTAGATTATTTAAATATCGTCTGCATTATTCCTATACGTTTTATCACTAAACTTAGATAGTACGTAAATAATTTTCTTTTATATTTGATTTAAATAATAGATTAGGTACATATGCGATAGCTTTAATCGATTATTTTTGTTGAAAGATAATTCTCAGGAAAAAAAAAAAAAAAATATCTGCCTTATAGGGTACTTTTACAATTCTGAAAGATTAAAAATTTTACAGATCCCGTCATATGATGGGCTATATGCTAATTGTAAACTAAAATTTTTTTCCGATTAAAATTCCCACATTACTCCGTAGAAAGAACTAATAAAATAATTGAAATTCAAAATTAATCTTTGCAAATAATTTAAACTATTTGTTTTTATTCTTTTTAATGGATGTGGTTTATACAAGAAAAAATTTGCAAAGTTTTCTAAACCAGGAAAAGTCGGAATTTTGGAATCGCTGAGGTCCGGACAACTCTAAATTTGAGGCTCTGTACTTCATTAGATTTAGAAACATTAGAATTTCAAACCCCTCCGAAAACTTGACAATTGCCTTGACGATATTCCAAAATAATTCAGTTTCACTTTTCTATAAAATTTATAAAAGTTCCGAAACTAGGAAAAGTCTGAATTTCGGAATCACCGATGTCCTGGAAATACCGGATTTGAGGTTCTCTACTGCATTAATTTTGTAGCCATAGAATTAAAAAATCCCTCCGAAAGCTTGACAACTGCCTTGATGATATTTCAGACTAGTCCAGTTTCAACTTTCTGCAAAATTTACAAAGGTTCCGAAACTTAGAAAAATCTGAATTTTGGAATCACCGAAGTCCTGGAAATACCGGATTTGCGGTACTCCGCATTAGACTTAATAACCACAGAATTAAAAAACCCCTCCTAAAACTTGACAACTGCCTTGACGATATTCCGAAATAATTCAGTTTCACTTATCTGCAAAATTTACAAAATTTCTTAAACTCGGAAAAGTCTGAATTTTGGAAACACCGATGTCCTGGAAATACCGGATTTGATGTTCTCTATCACATTAGATTTAGTAACCATAGAATTAAAAAAAAAAAAAAACTTTCGATAGCTTGACAACTGTCTTGATGATATTTTGAAATAGTTCAGTTCGAACTTTCTGCAAAATTTATAAAGGTTTCGAAACTCGGAAAAGTGAATTTCGGAATCATCGATTTCCTGGAAATACCGGAATTGATGTTCTCTACCGCATTAGATTTAGTAACCACAGAATTAAAAACCCTCCAATAACTTGACAACTGCCTTGATGATATTTTGAAATAGTCCAGTTTCAACTTTCTGCAAAATTTACAAAGTTCCATAACTCGGAAAAGTCTAAATTTCGGAATCATCAAAGTCCTGGAAATACCGGATTTAATGTTCTCTACCGCATTAGATTTAGTAATCAGAGAATTAAAAACCCTCCAATAACTTGACAACTGCCTTGATGATATTCCGAAATAGTTCAATTTCATCTTTCTGCAAAATTTACAAAGGTTCCAAAACTCCGAAAAGTCTGAAATTCGGAATCACCGAAGTCCTGGAAATACCGGATTTGATGTTCTCTATCATATTAGATTTAGTAACCATAGACTTACAAAAAACCCTGCGATAGCTTGACAACTGTCTTGATGATATTTTGAAATAGTTCAGTTTCAACTTTCTGCAAAATTTACATAGGTTCCGAAACTTGGAAAAGTGAATTTCGGAATCAGCGAAGTCCTGGGAATACCGGATTTGAGGTTCTCTACAGCATTAGATTTAGTAACCACAGAATTAAAAAATTCTCCGAAAATTTAAACTGCTTTAATGACATTTCGAAATAGTTCAGTTTCAACTTTCTGCAAAATTTACAAAGGTTCCGAAACTCGAAAAAGTCTGAATTTCGGAATCATCGAAGTCCTGGAAATACCGGATTTGATGTTCTCTATCACATTAGATTTAGTAACCATAGAATTAAAAAAAAAAAAAAAACCTGCGATAGATTGACAACTGTCTTGATGATATTT
Source organism: Pardosa pseudoannulata (assembly GCA_032207245.1). Classification (NCBI taxonomy): domain Eukaryota; kingdom Metazoa; phylum Arthropoda; class Arachnida; order Araneae; family Lycosidae; genus Pardosa; species Pardosa pseudoannulata. The sequence continues at coordinate 66,811,389 of CM063497.1, forward strand.
TAAATAGTTCAGTTCGAACTTTCTGCAAAATTTATAAAGGTTCCGAAACTTGGAAAAGTGAATTTCGGGATCATCGAAGTCCGGACGATTCTGGATGAGGTTTTCTCCGCATTACATTTAGTAACAATAGAATTAGGAACTCCTCCGAAAACTTGACAACTGCCGTGATGACTTTTTTAAATAGTTCAGTTTCAGCTTTCTACAGGAGAATTTCAGTTTAAATTTAAGCATTTGGGAGGAGCGGCCCACGCTGTTATTTTTAGTTCAGATCTTTATGTTTCTATAAGTTTAGATATTCCTGTCTTTGTCGAAAAAATATATTCTTTTTTAGAAGCTGTAAGGGGACGGAAGGATCTGCAAAATGACAGATTTTCACCAAACATATGAAATGGTTTTTTTCTCAAGTTGTGTATACGTTGACAGTCAATTAAGAAAAAACTAAATTCATGGCAGTATACAAACAGAATCACAAATCTACAACCACTAAAAATTAAGGCATATGAGTTTGAACAAGTAGTTCAGTTTAAATACTTAGGCACAAACCCCTATATAATAAAAGCAATTCCATGCCAAAATTTGGTATGAGCACTTCGATGGCATAGTAACCCTATAACCTGAAATATCGGTTGAAACAGTTGTCTGTGCATTTTTAAACTGTCGAGTGATAATCCTTTAAGGTATCCGTCTACGTTAAAAACGTCATTTTTTGAAAAAAATTCAATTTTTTTTTTAATTTCGCTATTGTAAAATTTCAACTTTTAGGCTTCTAAATCTGTTTTCGTTTTATTTCTACGTATTTTAAAGAAAAGTTACATCTCTTTAAACATCAGTGACAGCTGTCAAAACAAAACGGAAGTAGCGTCTTAGGAACCGGAAGTTGGGAATTTAAAGCCTTTTTTGGACAAAACTTTTTACATTTTCATGAAGATTAGTTTAAACATTTTTCTAGTATTTTTAATAATTAGCGACTTTGAAATTAGAAAGGTTTGAAGCAAGAAAGTGTGGGGAATTTTAAACATGTATTTTAATTTTTTAACAGTTAAAATTGCTTTCATAAACTTCAAATGAGTTCTTCTCAGAACAGTATTTTTAATAAAATGTCGAAACTTGAAATGTGATTTCTCAAAAAGTTCTTAAAATAGTTTGTTGAAAATTATTATGAATGCTTTTGATAGTATTTACTAGTGAACAACCTAAAAGCTTTAAATTTGGATAATTTCTAATGATGTTACACTCATAGTTAGCTCTAAACGTAATGAAAATTCGTTAAAAATTCAATGTGTATGATTTTGAAGGACCAGAATTTTTTACCAAATGTAAATTAACCAAAGATTTTAGATGATTCACTAGTGTATGAGAAATGTGTTGTATCAAAAAATATTGAAATAATTTAATTTATTAAAAAATTAGACCTTTTGAAAAAAAACCAGATTTTTTTACTAAATTTTCTTCATTTATTAGAAATTTTATAAAAACTTCTCCAAGAAAATTTTTTTAAGTGTAATTCTCTATGATAATATAAAAAAATAAATCTAAAAATGTAAAAACATGAACTGGTTTCTATGTTTAAAGAAAAAAGTTCTCCATACGTAGATGAATACTTTATGATGGTGTAAGCTAATTGGCTGTTGCTCGTGGAAAAAAAGAAGAGTAACACTTTCCAACTTCTCACACTCTGTATATTGGCCGTCTTTAACTTGGTGCCTAGAAATATCTGAAAAAGATATCATCTACACGGATAGTGTGACTGTTTAAAAGAGTTTAAGAAATGCTGTCCTTAAATCCCAAATTGTTTTAAAAATTCTGAGCTTATGCAATAATTACAAAAATTAAGTTATCGATTTCAATTGTGTGAAAACCTATATTAGTATAGTTGGCAATGAATACAGGGATGTCTTTGTGAAACAGGCAATTAATAATACTACAATAAAAATGGCAAAATTTCCTATATTAGTAATAAAATATACGATTAATCGAAATATAGTGGAAAGTTGGCACAAGGGGATAGTGCCATGGCCAAACCAGTATGCATACTTTTGATAGATGTAATAAAGTAAATTATTAATTGAAAGGTTGTATAAAACTACTTTATTGTTACTGGTCATATTATATACTGTAGCTTTTTAAAATGTATTCTGTCTTCTGTTTGATTTAGTGGTAAGAGCATCCACCTATCAAACTTGAGGGTGTGGTTTTAAAGTCTGCTTAAGGTTTGTTGTCTGTTCTTTTTTTAATAGCTTGTACTTAATATTATGAAATCGCACAATATATACTAAAAATTATTGTCTTTTTCCATAATGAATCATTTTCATGCAAGTATAAAGACCTTCATTCTCATCTATATATATAAAAATGAATTTGTGTCTGTCTGTCTGTCTGTACTCTATAGACTCAAAAACCATGCATCCAATTGCCGTGAAAATTTGGGAAATTCTTAGTTATATCCCTGGGAAGGTTTTTGTAAATTTGTAACGTTCGAAATCCATTCCTTCCCTCATTTTCGAGCATTTTATGTCAGTATTCCAAGCATTATTTTCCCCAGTTAAATGCAAAAGATTAATTTTTTAATCTATCACATCATAACTAAGTGAAAGAAGCAATATTTCTAGCAATCTGAAGTCATTCCAAGTAATTGTTTTAAACTCAGTTTTGAGCGGTTAAAAGCAGGAGATTAAAATTTTCAATTTATCACATAATGAATAGGTGAAAATAATACTTTTCTATCATTATGACGTCATTCCTTTAAATAATTCATTTATTCATTTCTTATTTTATATTATTTAAACATCGTCTGCATAGTATCCATTCAATTTGACCTGGAAATTTAGATATAAAGTGATTAACTTTCATTTCTATGTACGCAAATTATAGCATTTTTATATAAGAACTCATTTTAAATTTAATTCTTGGTTAATTTTACGTTACCTGAAATGTTTATCAACAATATTCTAACTACAAAAAGTACAAATTTCAGTGACTCTCATAGGCAAATAAAACCTATCATTTTATATAGTTATCTTTATATTCATATGGTTGTCAATATGAATGTGTGCTTCTATTTCATACAAAATCATGTGGTTTTTCATAAATTTCCTTAATTTTGGACAACATTTATTAATACCACCAAAATTAGAACTGTTGCCAAAACCTCTGCTTTTTATTTTACCACTTAATATGTCAAGATCTATTAACGTTGCTAATCAAAGTACTGTAGTAATACAGTAGTATAAAAACTGAATACTGTTATAATACGCTTATAATAGAAATATATAAATATACCAATGACTCGAACTGTACTGTGAAGAATTTAGAGAGTTATGCACGAAAAAAAAAATCATTGTTTAAAAGTAATACATTAAGTACATCATAGCAAAGCACGGTCACACTTGCTAGTAATCAATAAATATGTGGGCGATCTCTGATAAAACGATGTTGATAGCAATTGCAGCATGGACCTAATATTTATAATTAGCAGAAAAATAAAGGTTTCACCTAATTACTTGAGCAATTCATTTATTTTAAAGAAGATAAAAAACAAATAACACTTAAGAAATGCTACTATATAGCTAAATTAGTTTGAACTTCTAGCAATGTTCTGCTGTAAAATTAAAGTCTGATGGCAGCACTTTCTGAACTTTCACTTAGGAGCAAAAGCAAACATTTTAGATAAGTTTTTAGCAAATACTTTTGGTTGATGGCAAATTTTAACTGATGACACAGACAATTAAGTGCCAAACTGGGCCCTTATGGCCATGAGGCCCTCTAGGCTGATCCCAGTGGCAGTGGCCAGATCGCAAGTATTGGGCCACCCCACCTTGCACTAAGCCCATCGAAGTACCTGGCCCGCACTCGTCGTGCCGCAAATGCAATCTGTAAGAATACTACGCCATATCAGTAGCAGGTATGCAATAGATGTGAAGTTCTCTCGAAGAAAAACACTCGAAATGCCAGAGGCTGACTCGTTTATTAAAAATAACATTACTATAAAAGAAACATTAAGAACTGTACACTACTTGGTAGCAACTTGCTACCTACAAATAAAATGGTTTACAGAACGGACATCTCTTACAGGGCAGCCACGAAGGAGCATCATGGCTTGCATTTGCCGGCGGCTTAAATACAGTCTTCACTTACTAATCTACAGAACAGCCACATGCTATCGGCAGTTTAACATACCGCCCGGTGAAGTGGATTAGAAGAATTATCTCAACTGGTGTGGAGGTTTGACGTCACTAAGTAATCTTTACCGGGAGTGATTTCTTAACCGGAGGGAAAACAACTTCCAGGTATGCAGTATGACATTACAATCTGTAAACATTTTATAACATGGAAGCTTTTTGACATCATCCCCGTTTTCTTTTGAACCATCATAACACACTGATAAAAATGATCTTGCCCAAATAGATGATCAATCCACATGCGATGGTAACTGACTTTATTCTTAAATATCATCACTGAATTAAAAAACACTTCTTAAAAATACATTAAGTTAAACATAAAAAAACAGGCATCTTCAATAAGCATAGAGAAAATGAGACACAGCTCACTAATCGTCAAAATAATACCACCAACACACATAACGAGTGACTTGCCTTTATATATATTCAACTGGCCGTGAAATACAGTTCACAGAACAGATTAGCATGCCGTGAGGGCTTCTTCACAGAGTAGAAGAAAAAACAATTAGAAAGTGCTGGTTAAATTGAAAAACTAAACTAAAGGTTACATTAACAAAAATGTTAATTAGTGTATGGTGGAAACAAAAATAGACAATATAAAGTTAACACAATCCATGAGCGAGCGCAGAAGACAGATGCTGCTAAAATGAGGGAATTCGGAATACTTACTCGATGCTTAGCAGGCTTCCTGATGCCAGAATTAATAAGGGTGGAGCAAACCACACAAGCCAGATGAAAGAAAACAAGAGGGGGAATTTAAGCTTGTTGCACCAAACAGGACAGGAAGCCAAAAGAGAGAAACAGGAAATTTAGAGAGGCGACAATTTTAACCCTGGGACTTGGGACCATCACTCAAAATTCATTGCAACGGAACTTTGGCCCACCCTGCAGAACCCCAGTGACTTGGCATGCTCAAAAAAGGGATCGCTGGAACTTCATATTGTTCCAGAAACCAAAAAAAAAGAGTGGTGGTTCTCAAGAAGAGGGGTTTTTTCTGAGTTTGCTGCGATGGTCAGCCCTAGTAGTCCAGCCTTAACTTACATGATTCAACAATAAAAAAAGGTGGTGGTTTCCAAGAAGAAGGGGTCTTCCTGAGTTTGCTGCAATGGTCAGCCCCAGGGGTCTGTCCTCCGCTTATGCGATGACACAGACAACTACTTTATTGACCATTTCTCTAAATAATTTTCCAAAACAGTTGAGGCTAAGATGCCAAGTCTAGCTTAAATAGTAATCTTTGGACTTTGCACGTCTGCCTTATATAGGCTCACAGAAACTGCCAGAACACTCCAGAAGCCGGAACCGGAAGTGCCCACGTGACGCTACACTTGGCGACAAAAAATAGGTTGCCAAATCCATCGCCAACGAGCCTATATCTCGCCAATTTGGCGAGATACCCATAGAGTCCCATGCTAAACTCAAGCAATTTTCGCAAATTCGTAACATTACTTTAGCACGGGACATGTACTAGTATGTTTTTTGACAATTGATACTTGAACATGGGTCACATACTAGTACGTGTTAGTGTAACAAGTGGTTTGTTTGTGGGTATAAAAATAATGGTATATACAGGAAAACAAAGCCGAACGTTCTTGTCTACTACATAGATTTTGGAAAAATTTAGACAAATAAAAACTAGTTTTAACATCAGTTGATGTGGAACCACTCAACAGGAAGGTTGATTAAAAAAATCAATTTAGATTTAATATTAACTTTTTATTTATCCTTGCGAAAATATTATACATGTATATTTATATATTATATATAAAATTTGTATTTATATATATATTTCTTTATTTGCCCATTTATATATTTGCTTATATATTTCAATATATAAATATGAAAAGTTGGTTAAAAAATTAAATAATTTTTGATCTGTTGAGATTTAACTGAATAACTAAATTTACCACTGAATAACATAATGCCCACTCCCGGTAAAATTCCACTGCGAAATGTACCCACACACAATGTATTAAAAAGAATATTTTTAGAGTGGTAATAGAAAAAATTAAATTCCGTCAGATATATCACCCAAATAACACCTTGACCTTTTAAACAAGTGTAAGCCACAGCTTATCTATCCCAAATTACAGTAGTATAAAAAATATGACTCAAAATAATTATGCATGCACACACACACACACACACAAAAAAAAAAGAACAAGAACAATAATCATGAAAAGTAACAAGATTTTCTTTATTGAAATACATTATGACACTGTAAAGGAAAAGGAACAGAAGATAAGAAAAAAAATTGGCACTTTGAAAACCAGTAATTTAAAGGTAGTTTATGTTTCTTTTTCAAAAGAAAAAATTATAAAACCTTAAAAAATGGGTAATTTTTCTTCTTTAAAAAATCTGATCCATCTCAACAGTCCTATTAAAATTTGTAATTGTTTTAAAAACAGAGGAATATAATTTTGTAGGAATCAACAAAATATATATACTTTGAGTTGTGTAAAAATGATTTGGCATTCATTTATGTGATAACAGTAGGAGCATCTCTGCCAGTGAATTCCTTCATTTTGGAGATTTGAAGAGCAATTGTGATCAATGGTTTGAGAACATCCTAAAAAATATTAGTAATTTTGTAATATAGTTTTTCACTGTAATTATAAGCAAACAGTTTGAAAAAAATCATTATAAAAGATTGTTTAGCTAAAAATAATTATCAAACCTTTTACATAAATATCATTAAAATTAACTTTATTTCTGTTGGGAAATCTCAACTTACCCATTTATTCTTACAGTTCCGTGATGTATGAAACAGTTAAACGCCGGTTAACGGGATACATTCAAGCAATCAAGTTTTACGTGCGTGTTTTAGGGGGCATGGCAGAGTTTTCTGCGAACATTATGCTTCACCTGAGTGACACCAGGTGTATGCAGATTTGCGGATGTGCTTTGAGATATAAGCGAGTTGCCGAACAGGCTGCTCGCAGTTGACTATCAGCCGCACTTGGCCACGGCAGTTGTCGATCGCGGTTCGGCAATCTGCCACGCAATGCACAGCATGCACATGTTCGGCAATGCACAGTGCGAGTTTTGTAATTACGAGGTGCAAAAATAATTTTTTTTTTTTTTTTTTTTTTTTTTTTTTTTTTTTTTTTTTTTTTTTTTTTTTTTGTAAAATAGAATTTTTTTTCCTTTAAGATTGCAAGTAGCAATAAAGTAGTTTGTTGTTTTTTATGAAGATGCACTTGTCTTATTATTTTTAGCCATTCTAGAAATGGACACTCTGCTGAAGGGGGAATTTTTTTTTTTTTATTTACAATATCACCCCCAACAATTTCCAAGAATTGGACTTTGAGTACTAGTTAATTGACAAGGAAAAATTGTTACTCATATTTTATTCCCATAAGACGTTTAAATTTGGAATAAGCTGGTATTTAAAACATCAATAGTTTTCCCACATTCACAGACAAAATGCAGGCTAAAAATTTAGGCATCCCAGACAAAACATCCAATTTGTCCCTAGTATGAGCCATGAATATCAAAAGCAAGAAAGAAAATGGAAGCAGGATTATTAAATGAAGTTGAATACTGGATTTAATTCATATTTGACTACTATTACTTTAGACCAAGGGTGGGAAATACTTTTAAGCACAGGCCAAAATTAAATTTTCAAAATGTCTCCTGGGCGGGAGGACTATACTGCATACACTGTGTATGCACGAATGTTTTGGGTGGAGTTTTTTTCCTGACCAAGAAATTTTTTTGACAAAAACACTATAAGTATCCTTTTAAAGCATTTGGACAGAGAAATTTGACAGTTAATAAAAGATAATGGTAATAATAAATTGGCTTACATAGGTGTATGTGCAAACAATTTGTGGCCAGTAAAATATCCATGGTGTCTGCGCACCTGGAAAGTCAGGAAAAGTCATGGAAAATCATGGATTTAGACAATGGATTAATTTTGTCATGGAAAGTCTTGATTTTTCAAGTAAAATGAGTAAAAGTCATGGAAAGTCATGGATTCGCTAAACTACCGATTAAAAAAATGCATTGAATTGTTTAATTCTATTTTTACTTGCCATTTGGCTGAAGTTACTGAGTTTGGTATTTATGTATTATCCTATTGACCATATTGCCAAGTAAAATTTGTTTGCCAAGGAAACTCAAAGCAAGAAAGCTTAATGGGTGGGTAAATGTATATTATTCTGGTTTTTTTTCTTAAATTGTAGATTAAAATTTTATTAATATAATAATAATTATTTTTTAATAAAAATTAGTTAAGATTTTTGCACAAAATATAAGTTTATCTCTAGGGATATTGTATATAAACATTATAGGGTTATATTTGGCTATTATTCATGGTCACCTGGATAATACCAAAGTACCCTGAATTCAAATTGGAAACATTTTGATTGAAAAATTGCTATATGATTAAACTTAGGTATGCAGATACAACAATTTATTTTTATGTATGTGAGTTTATTAACACTTATAAAGTAAGTTTATAGTTTTTTTATGATAAAATTCCTGTAATTTCTCTAAAAGCATATATTTTATTTGTATGTACATCAGAAGTTTTATTCATATATACTTTAACGAAAGCTTTTTAAAGTCATAGAAAATGATCCTCTAAATCAGGGAAAGTCATGAAAAGTCATGGATTTGAAAAATTTTATTTTGGCAGATACCCTGAATATGTCACGTAATTTTTAAAGAAATATGATCCATTACATTAAATTGATGGTCACTAAATAAATCAGTTAATGAATGATTTTATTTTGATATTTATATCTTAATGATACAAATTATTTTATTTTAATCATAGTTATTACATTTTTATATTTATATTATATTTTTTAAATATAATAGTAAATAGAATTATAAAAAGAAAAGACAAACATCAAACGTTCAAATAGAATAGTTTTAGTTAATGTGAAACTTGAAACCTGGAATATTCATTTCATATTATTTCTTCGAAATTTGGATCCAAACCCCTTGTAGCAATCCTTAATACCGAGTGTAGGTTTTCGTCAGTAATTTGTGATCGATATTTATTTTTCGTGTAAATCATTAACAAAAAAGTTCTTTCACAAATATATTTACACTACGCATACAAATACTGTTGATTTCAACAAAATTGCATGTTAGAGATTAAAAAAAATGCATGCAGGATTTTTTAAAGGGTTGGATCCGGCAGCAGTCCGGCTTTTGCCGACCTCTGCTTTAGACAAATCAACATGAATTCACTACAACAGACACCAAGGCAAGCTTAATCCCTTGACATACAAATAAAATGGAATTTGTGTGTCTGAAAAAAACTATTTAGTTCTGGTTCAACTGAACAATTTTTTGCAAGATGAGAAAATGAACATTTTATTTTGAAATTTGCATTACTATGTAACATTTAATGAAGTATATATATATGAAGCTAATCAACATTAATTAAATAATAGTATAAAATTAGTATTTCTGTATAGTCTAAAACATTTCACACTGTTTTTGAATAGGTAGAGGAACTGACACTTTTTATACTTTTGAGTTTATCTGCTTTATACATTTTTAAGGACACATGAATCTTGAGCAGTCTAATCAAAACAAAATAGAAACACTAGTTAAATAATTAAATGATTTAATGTTATGTTGCACAATGTCTACTTGAGACAGCTATTGACATCTCAGAGATGTCAAAGTCTACTTTGGCACTTGAAATGACTGACGTCTCCCAGACATCATAGTATGTCAAGTAGTTAATGTTTCAAATGTAGTTTAGTCCCAATATAAAATTTGTAATTTTTGGGATAAGTCAATATTTTTTAAGGGGGCTAAAAATTGGTTTTTCAGCCAAAAATTGAGTCATACATTTTGCATAATAAAAAACTACAGTGTTTAAGTTTATGAAAACAGTTTGAATTACGTTTTATAATCACTCTGACTGAAGATATAAAAATTTTATAAGAAATTTAGTCTTGAAATTAACAAAGGAAATGGGCATTATTTAAATGTCTACTTCCAGTGTTTTCGATTGATAACATCATTGTTTTGGATTATAATTTTAGTACACTAATTTATCAGGTATAAGATGATTTTAAGTAACTGTACTGTATTTTACTGTATTTATTTACATAGTTTTATTAACAGCATTTAGAATCCAAATGAATCATAATGCATTTAAATACATTTTTCTTCTTTTAGAGTTATCTTTTTTTAGTGTTATAAGAAACATCATGTCACAAACACAATTGTCTCAAATGCCATGAAATTTTTATCATACATTTACAATAGTATAATGCTTAATTAGACTAAGATCTAGAAAATTGCCTAATTATTTTCAGAGATAATAAGTCAAATCAGAGGGTGCCCAAGTGGTAACCATTAAATTAATCCACAATAATGTAATTCACAATTTTTTACAGATAAATTTAATGCACAATTTCTTTCAATTCTTTATAAAACTAGTTTTAGATACGAATTTATATTTAAGTAAAATTTTAAATTTTAATATGAATTAATAAAGTCTCAATGCATTTAAAACTATGACAACTCTTGCAGTTCTGCTTTTCCACATCGTATTTATATTTAACAAATATATTAATAAAATATTGTACATTATTATTTTAAAGATTCAATTTGTCCACGATAACATTAATTTCTTTATCTTCTCTGATTACTAACATCTTTTATTCAAATTGCTTTTTAATCAATTTTGATTTTTTCTTTTGACCTGCAGTTTCCTCATTTTGTGAAGTTTTTCATTTCTCCTTATTCTCATTAAATAGTAAATAAGCATTTTTAAATTTGGCCTAACATCCTATCAAATAAGGACAAAAAGTGAAATTAATACCCATTTACGAAAAATTCCTAAGATATGATGGAGATGGACTAGACATATCCTTAGTTTAAAAATCGGACTGCCATTATTGCAGCTACTTGGATACCTGACAGAAATGGCAAACAAAGGCCAAGGCTTACTTTGCAAAGAGATATGCACCAAGATTTATGCAAAGTCATATTAAATGAATAAGAGGAGGCAAGTAGTTTGGTCTCTTTATCCATGCAACCCTGTCCTGGGTTGTGTAGAGAAAGAGACTGGAGGTCTTATGTGCGAGCTTGGTGCAATGAGGATTAGTAAACAAGCATTTTTAAAATGCACATTAATTAAAAAAAAAAAAAAAAAAAATTGGGGTATCATAGAATTCGTTAATTTTTGAACTATTTTAAGCAAAAAATTCCTGAATGATTAAAAAAAATTCACAATTTTCCTGATATTTTCAGAAATGCCAGATTGCCTAATAATTCCTGGTGGATAGACACCCTGAAATAAAAGCTAAATTTTAGGAGAAAACTTGGGTTTTGGTTTCTATAGTTTTCATTTACAACCATGGAAAGTTTAAAAATTCAGTAAGAGTTAAAATAAATAACCTATTTTGTGCAGAATGCAATTATAAATACAGTTTATAAAACTGAAAAAAATTATATAACTGTAATTAGGTTGCTTTCTGGAAGTTGAAAAAAATTGCAATTACTTTTTCATATACTTTTCTACTATTTTCATATACTATTTCTTCTACATATATTTCCTTCTCTTTCTTAATAGAAAGAAATATAGTATTTGGTTTTCTTGTTCTTCATAATAAAATTTAATTTTAGAATAATTATTACTGTTAAAAGTAAAAAAAATTTGAACCCACAAACTGTAGAATTGAAAATCAGCAACCTGATCATTCGGCTATCGTTCAGCCTTTAAAGCAGAGAAAACAATTGCTACAGAAATAAAACTTTTCATTATTAAAAAAAGAAAAAAAAATGTAGATTCAATATCTATATACCTGTGCAGGCAATAGTAACTTTGATTGATCTTTTTCATAACTGTCAATATAGAGTCTTACAGTTGCACCACTACTTCCAGTTCCACTCAATCTTAAAACGATTCTTGAGCCATCTTCAAAAATTATTCGAATACCCTTTAAAAAAAAGCATTATTTACTATAAACAGCATGAAAATCATAACTTTTAAAATTATATATATATATAAAGATTTTTGTATTCGTGAAGCATTCACACTGTTTAATCCAATTTTTTTAGTGTATCTAAAACAAAGGTTTGTTACTTTAACTGCAATCACATATACTGTATATTTCTGAATATAAACTGAGAATGCAATTTTTCTTCAAAAAGTTACCCAAACTTTAAAATCCGGATATAAGTTGAAATAACATGTCACATTCATATAAGTCATGAAGCAGATAAAACAGAGTAACTGTTTTCCCATCAAATTGCTTTTATATAAAATGTTAGACCAATACTTAAACTTTTTTGCCATGGCTTCCAAATTAAGCATCCTGGAGGTAGAAGATCAGTCAGATCTCAAGACAAATAAAGGACATTGCTAAGCATTTGTTGGCAGTTGAAAGGAAAAAGAAATTTTAATTTACAAGTTACTTCATGCTGTTTTTTAATAATATAATTTTATGCTGTTTATTCAAGATTACTGCTGCTACACTCAGTTTGAGAATCGAGACACTAGACAAAATAGCAATAGTCTCAACTCTGGTAACTTTAATTGAAATTAGTGCTTTTTCACAAGTTTAAACAATATAAACAAATAAAACATTAAATTCTACTATTTTGATGATTTATTGATTGCTGCCAGCTTATGTAGAAATATATTTCTAGAAGATTAGCCCATTCGCTACAGATGTAGCATAACTATTTTGATGCAATTATGATACAGGTAAAAGTCTATGAATTTCTTTTTCGAATTTTGGGTTTTTTCTCATTTTAAAAATTTCATTTTTCATCATTATATATTTTCTTTATTTTTATGCTTAAAAAAAAGAAAAAAGTTTCATTTAGTCTAGCTAATTTGGTAACATTTTGTCGCCAATGGCAGAAATTGCTACCAAGAAGGGTATATATTGTACCTGTTTCATGTATCCGTACAGAAGCCACCCCCCCCCACACACACACACTTTCTGTTTCTAACAAGTTCCAAAATTTCTAGACTTATACATGGACATATACGATATGTGATAACACAACTCGTTGTTCTGATAAATTCTCTTTCTCAACCAACCCAAAAGGTTTAATATCCTTAAAAGCTATATTGAGACGAAAAATGTGCTGACTGTCAGTCAAAGCTACAACCAGGGGAACTGCATGACACAGCATATTACAAGAAATGTTTACAAAATATTACAATATATTATACCTTACCTAGGTATAATGCTGACCAAACTCAAATTTATATCCTTATTGTAGCTGTAGCAACCTAATACACAAAATATTTATAATTTTTAATAAGTATTTGACCAAATTTTAGCAAAAAGTTGAGAGCTTTTTTACTCAACTGCCATCCATATTCATATCCAAATGTTCAAGAACAATATAACCCCACATTGGGTTTGGTTTGGCGTGATATAATCTACTGTTTTGCTACATGAGGGCTAATGAGACCTAGATCTACTGCTTAAAGCCGATTCCAAATGGCTACGAACATCTATGCCACAGTGGGATTTGAACCCACGAACTCCATACATAAGATCAGCCCCCACATTATGAGAAAAAATCAGAGTAGGCTTTGAGAATTGGAAGGATGACTAATGTTAACCAACTGAGGTGAATCATTAATTCTACCTCATTATGAAAACAATTGTCTTTTGTGACATTCAATTGAAAGAAAATTTCTTTTTTTGTTAAAATGTGATATTTTTGAAAGGGAAAAATATTTCACAGTACAATTACACAGACAACTGAAATTCTTTTTAAATATGATTCTAAAGAAAAAGAAAGTTTATTGCAAATACTTCTTATGCCAAAAATATTTTAGCATAAATATAAAACCCATGCATATCAGATTTAAATATTTCCTTAAAATCTAAACATTGAAAATCCAAACTATAAAAACTTCATTACAACCTCAAAGCAGAAAAGCTTTGGAGAAGTATATAAAGAGAGGCTTATGCAAGATAAATATTTAAATATGATTAAAAATTATAATTGTGTTAAGAGAAAAAAATATTTACTTGTTTAGATGCCACACTATTATCAACAGGATCTACATATTCAAAGTTGTCAACTTTAGCAACAACATAAGTCTTCCCTTCAGCAGAAAATGATTGCTTGTCTAGTTTCTTAGAAGCTATCATACCCTCTAATTCAGCAATCATTTGGTTGCAAGGAGCAGCATCACAGTTTTCATAATCATACCTAAAATTTTAATTGTCTATAACATTTATATAATAGTAAAAAAATTCAAAATCAATAAAATATAATATTTTAAATATTAAATATTCATAAATATTAACTTTTCCAAAACAAGAAGAAACAGGTTAAAACTTCTCTCTCTCACACACACACACACAAAAAAATTAGCATAATAAATTATCTAAAATAAACTAAACTTCCCAGTGTTACAGTCACTGTAGGCCATGGCCTACAGTAACAGTTTGTTTTTGAGACCAAGGGCATGAAGCATATGTTAGAAGGTCAACCTTACACGGAACTCCCAGTGTTTAGTTCCTATGCATACTTGGTCATTAATATGTCTACCCATAAAAGGGATGAAAGGCTGAATCAACATTGTTTTACCCACACAATGGGACAGGATACTGGTTTTTCTGTACATTAAAATTGCAGGACTGTTTTTCTAGGCAACAGTAGGGAAATTCAAAACAATGTGTGATAATACAAGAAAGCATAATTGATTCACAAAGTTACTAATATTAGTGTTGCTTCTTATCCCCTTGATTGACAGCAACAATTCTTTTCAAAGTCATAATTAAAAAATGAACGTTCTTATTCATGACATATGATCCAAATGCAACAAAATTTTCCTTTACTTGTTTCATCTCAATCTTAACTTAAGCAGGGAGAGATAACTTCAACCAATAAACAGACAGATGAACACCGCTTGTCAGGGGGCAACAGAACAGAGAGGTGAGAAACTTTGAAGATAAGTCTACACAAACAAGAAAGTGGGAAAGAGAGGGAAATAAAGGCTTGAGTTCAGGTCCTCTCCGATTTCACACTGACTTCTTAAAACAAAAAGAAAAAAAAACGGAAATTCGTTGAAAACATGAAACTGACCATATAACCAGTAACAAGTAAAAGAAATTGACTGTATAAGCAGTTCACTTTAACACATGTTCCCTATTAAGTTAGATGGGTCTTTAGAAAACTGACCATATATGCAGGTGACAATATAGCTAGTACTGACTGTATTAAGAGTGACATAAAATATTAAATACTTTTAATTTGCAAATGATCCTGTTTACCTTTTAAAAATAATAATAATAAATGTACTGGTGTAACAGATGAACCTAGACTGATGTAGTTTACAGCAGCCTCTATGGGATAATGATATAACAAAAAGAACTTAGTTTGAGGCTTGCTGTTGACTGGTATGGTTGTGTACTGTATAATTTCTGTCCCATTATGTTTCTATTTTTGTTTTGTATGTAAATGTTGATGTTTTGTGAAAGTAAATTTTGTTAAACTAACCCTGGGCATCTTTATTTATCCCACTGGTTATTTTTTAATAGTCCTTGTTTTAAAAGAAAGAGGATACTTTGTTAACTGATATAAATTTTAAACCATTATTAGTGACAGTATTTTCCATGTCATGTCTTAGTTTTACAATCAAATTTTGTTCTCTAAAATTTGCACCTACTTTTCTTTTTTTAGAAATAAGAAATAGTATGGTTTACAAATTTTTGAAAATATTAATCCAAGAGGAAATTTTCAGACTTACACAGTAAATTGTAAATTAACATTAAATGTTTAACTATTCAATACCTGTGGTGGAAAATGAGTGAAAAGCCAGTGAATAATTAAATAAATATAAAATAAATTATTCAAATAACATCTTATCAGGAGTTCTGTACGGGAACCATTGTAAGCACACATGTGCACACACACACATACTATTTATATATAGATAGAAAAAACAAATTATTAATCAATAGTAAAAAATAAAAGAAAACCCAATTCTACATTTTTTCAAACTGTAATAAAACATACCTGGTAAAAAAATTTCTTCCAAATTTAGTCCAATGCTGGCTAAGAATATCTTCAACACTTAATTTCAAATTTGAAAGAACTGAGAGCCAAGCTAAAACAGCCCATATACCATCTTTTTCTCTGAAAGAAAAAGTCAATAATTTAGACTAACAATAATTTGTAATTTCCTAAAACACACAAAACTATAAACTCTGCTACAATATTTATGCTAAAGATGTAATCTAACCCTTTGTATCTCAACAACCCCAAATTAACAAATATTCCTTCAAATGTTAGAATGTGTTATCTCAATACGTAAAAAATTTTAAAAATTTAAATGTAAAAATTAAAATTTATAGGCAAAAAAAGATTTTTTTACTAATAAAAAATCAATATTACTAACATAAAAGAAACTTTTTATAAAATTATGTAAATACTGAAAAATGATCAATATAATTTTTGCCTATTTAAGGTAGCTATTTCAAGTTTGGTACCTTTATTGTAATAAGATTTTCCTATAGTGCTTTAAGTATTACTAATTGTAAGAGAAGAACAAAAACTGGTATAATTGCATTATTGAACAAATTCATGTATTTGTAAAAAATCATATTTAATTCATAATTATTAGGAGGAATGAGAACTTGCAAATCATCGAATCAAACTGGGCATTAACATAGTTGATCTGTTATCCATAGTTTTTAAAGCTTTCATGAATGTTCTGGGCTGATGGTTTTAGATTTATATAGGGTCAAATAAAAACCAAACCATATAAAAAATTCTACAAATTTACTAATTTTTAACTTTTGAATTGGACTGAATGTCTTCATAAGCTCAGTGTGGTATACACTTTAGGAATCACTGATGTAAGTATGAAGATTTTGTGACAAAAAATAAACAAAAATGCAAATATTAGTGTTATTTTTTATTTCCCTTAATTGACAGCAACATCTTGATCAAGTCCCTGAACTAGTATGTTTAAAAACAAAGAATTATTCCAGCAGCAATGGAACACAGCTCTTCTGATGAACTATGCATGTTAAGGCCAGAGTGGCTTGAGTCAGACTGTATTTTGGCACAAGAGATTAACCTTAGGAGCCAACATGTGCTTTAGAACATATTAAGATGATAACTAGAGACCCTAGCAAGAGCTATCTGATTACACCTACTGACTGACTCAATGAAAGCTGCTATGAGTGATTTGGCAATGTGATCAACATAAAATAGAAGTTACACCCCTATGGCTTACTTTTGCATCCAGCAAAAGGGAACACACCTTGACTTATTTTTATGTTGCATTCATCACCCCCTTTATTTTTAAAATTTTAACTTTTTGATTTTTTAGTTTTTTTTTTTAATATTTAAAATTATTTTATTTATCTTAATTTAAGGTCTATTTTTTCACCCCTAAAACTGAGAGGTTTCAGTGTGTATTTTTGAACAAGCCGAGGCACGAGGGTTCTGCAGGGTAGGCCAAAGTTCTGTTGCAATGACTCACAAGCGATGGTTTTGAGGCCCAAGACTACAACTGTCACCTCTCAAAATTTCCTTCTCCTTTAGGCCATCCAGATACTGTCTCAAATTGCAAAGAGTAAAATTCATCAGGCTACAACAATAGCCCTCTTTTGGGTCCACATGGTTCAAGCCACCCTCACTAACTCCGGCATCAAAATCTCACTAGATCATCTAGTAGTCTTCCAAATTTCTCTAACAATCGCTACTTTGCTGCATTCACTCACCAGTGACACCCATAGCAGGACGTAGAAGGGGGCTGGCTGACTGGGGTGGCCTAGTACTTGTGATCTACCCACCACTGCTGGGAGAAGCCTGAAGGGCCTCAGAGCCACATGGGCCCAGACAGGTGCTTGATTGTCTCAATGAAAGAAGCATCAGAATGGTCACAATGATACCCCTCATATACAGGGGCTTTTCTTCATGAGGAGTAAAATTACTGAATGGCAGCCTCTATTAACAATCCAAACATGCCTCCTTTTTTTGCTAGTAATATAATAAAAATATTTAAAAAGTATGATCTGTTTGAGTATGAATTTAAATAAATACTACTATCGCATACTTAATAATGAAATAAAACTAAGGAGCACTAGGAAGACACCATGGCTCTTTTTGGTATAACTGTGCAAACTTCATGAATAACTGCATTTTTAAATTCAGGTCTAAAATTTTCCAGTTTTAGTGTCTGACATACAAAAATTCAGTTGATCTTTTTAAGAGATAGGGAAATTTTAAGATCCATTTTTATCAAAAAGGAGACAAAAATAATATCTAAAAAAAGTGGATCAACTAATATGGATGAAAATCTTATTTCTTACAAGATCAAAATAAATTATTCTAAAATTTAAGGAAATATTTTTGGATTTGCGGTTCTTGTTGACAAAGGGCTAATGAAACATCAAAACTTTAGCCTCTTTAACATCTGAATTTTACCTTATATGGTCAGATCCTGTTCCAAAGCTTTCTTCACCACATAAAGACAGCATGCCAGCATCCATAAGATTACCAAAGTATTTCCATCCAGTAGGAACTTCAAACATTTTCTTTTTTGTAAATTCAGCCACTCTAATTAAGAATAAATTCAACTTTACTCAATCATAATTATCAAATAAATTATATATATACTAAGATATGATTTTTAATATATGTTCAACAAAATAATTCAAACCCTCAATTCTTTAGTATAATCAGTGACATAAGGATGAGTAAAATATTAGAGAGAGAGGGAATAAAACTGAGTTTATAATTAAAATTTAATAGTTTCTTAAAATACCAGAATTTTTAGATATTTTTAAGATGTAATAAATCCACGACTTTCTCTTCAATCAATAGTTTCTAAACCAATTTCATATTCAAAATTATTAGAAATCATTTCTTGTAAACACAGTGACAAAGTATGAGATACTGAACTAAATGAAATATTTGAGGGTAATTTTTCCTTCAACCTCCGATAGACAATAGAACAAGAGAAGAGAACAGAATGAATTTAATTCCAAAAGTTAAATACAAACAAAGATACTTTGTGACATAATTGCAATGAAGATTCAAGCATTTATCATATTAGTGGAAAAGTTTCAAATATCCTTATTAAATGCTGCTACCAGTTATGGAGATGGGTGTTACTGTTGCTTTGGCCAGTTGCTAGTTCAACTATTCAGTGAAGAAATGAAAATCATTCTATAATAAGTTGCAGCTATATGTCAGAAGACTAAAGAATCTGTATTCAAAGTGCTATAAATACTATTTAGGTTATATAACAACAGCAATATAAGGACATTATTATCATGATCTCTAAAAGACAGAATGCCCCTTTTTTACTTTCACATATACATAGAAGAAGTAAAGTGTTACAATTGCTCCAAAATTTGACCATAAGATTTTGATTGTTTTTTGCATTTTAGGTATCTTTGAGTCTGGAAACACAAGTTCAGGAATTATATGTGTGTGTGTGCGCAAGTATGTGGAACATGATAACTCAAGTAAATTTTGACTTACAGAAACAAAATTTTTAATTGGTAGAATTACAACGAAATTCTAGTCTCCTATTAACTTTTAAGCTTCTTCCAGCAAACAGAAATAACAGTTTACCTGCTACTTCTCATCATAATTGATCATAATTCATGGGAACGGCACATTTTTATTTAAGTTCATTAAGTAACATGTTAGCATAGCTCAAATATGGATACTATTTGTGTGATAGTGTTCATATGGCTTGTAAAAGTAACAAAAACATGACTAACAAAAATAGTTGTTTTTCTTTTCTGAGTATGGGAGAAAGTCAAAGGGAGGTTCATTAAACACCACTTGGGAAGTGCAATATCTAAACAAATGCTCTAGATGCAAGTAACATTGCCTTAGCTAGATCCTCGTAATTTAGAAGTAGAGACTGAGAAAAAGACTCTTAGGCTTGGCCTCCTACCTCCAGGGATATTGTGACCACAAACCTATTTTACATGCTCTAGCTACCATTAATAATATCTAGCTGGTTCGAGCCTAGAACTCACAATCTTCTGGTTATGAGATCAATACCTTTACTAACTAACCATGGCTAAAGTATTGGAAACTTCATTTTACAATATAACAATATAATGCTTACAATGCAATGCCTGAATCTTCAAAGTAATTATATTGAAAAGTAACCATGTTTATACATAACTTTTGGTAATAAATTAATTATGTGTCTACTCATATTTATAATCCATCAAAGATTTTTTGGGAAAAAAACTTGTATGTTTGTTTTATTTATTATTTAAACTTCTTAGGGAATTTATTTTTTCAACAATTTTGATGTATATTTGCTTTTAATGTAATTGGTATGGTGAAGACCCCCCACCCTTTGTCTATAACTAATGACCGAAGTCATCTGATTTGAAGCCTCCTGTTCTCACCGGCTAAAATAGCACGGCGACAGAGTGTCTGGGATAGTAGAAGTTCTGTTCAATAGGTGTTATGCCCTGATTGGTTGCTGGTAATGACCCCCAGAGGATTGCCAGGAGAAGCTGTAATCAAGAAAGCCAACGAATGAGGATTCATCTAAAAAGAATAACTGTAACCTTAGCTGGAGTTCTCAAGTAACTGATAACTGACAAAAAAACCGTTGGCAGGACTGATCCCCAGGTATAAAAAGCCTAGAATTTTTTGACTCAGGGCTTTTTGACATTTTTTTTTTTATGTAGGTGCTTTGACTTCATGGAGGATTTCGCATCTTTTAACTGGAGCCAGCTTTCTAGTGATTAAGTTTGGGAGATTCGTAAAGTCCGCTCATATAGGTAGCGGCAGAGTCTCTGATACCGAACGGGGGTTAAATTGGGTTTGCATTGCACCCTGGAAAAGCCTCCCCAGTTGTGCGAGATTATTTAATCTTTTTTCGTTCAACTGTGATCGTTGTGGTGATGGTATGCAGGCAACAATCCTTTGCATTTCGACTTGTTTTGGGAGATTAGAATTCTCTTGTATATAGCCATATTTACTCAAGAAATAAAAGTGATTTCCAATTTTATCGTGACTGTGATATTTCTTCACACTACCTCTTCTCTTGAGAACACTGAAGTACTCACAGTATGATTTGCTATCAAGAAAAGTACATGATAAAGTAGCATCAACTGCATATTTATATACGTTTGTGACTAGCCAACTTTCATTAGCAACTTGTATGTATCAAAGTTGATCAAGATAGTTCAAGTCAGTACCAGTTAGATTAGATAATTTAGATTCTTCTGTACATATAAAAAATCTGAATATAAAATTAAAAAATATTTTACAATAAGATCAATTTTACATTCATAAAATAAAAACGGACCTGTCAACAGCTCCAGCTGTAGGCATACTTCTTGCATAACCTTTCACACCAGTTTTCTTAAAATATGGAATGCATTCAAGGTTGTTGGCTAAAACTGCCAAAGAGTCTGAAGGACATACAAAAAAGGCTTTTTTTCCAAGAATCATATTACGATCCTGCAAAGTAAAATACAACAGAGTCACAAGGAAAGTAAATAAATGAGACTTTAAAATATTAGACAAACAAGCACAACATTACACAAAATAAAGCCTTTATGTCCAAAGAAGTAAACTGAAACAAAACTAATGTGTTTAAGGTACAGAATTAAGCAAAATTGTTAATAAACAATTGTTTCAAAACCACAAACAAGCTATTTCTATGGTATGAATACAGATCTAGTGGATGAAGTAATACTAAGCAAGTAGATGAATAGCTGGCATATGAAATACACATGCTTCAGATCGATGATGCAAACCTATTAGCATAGTGTAGAGCAGGGATGGGCAAACTATGGCTCACGGATAGAATTTTAAGTTGCCGGTCTGAGGCAAATTAAAAGAAATATATATTTATACATTATATATCCATCTCCTTTTCTACTTTGTTTAAATATTATATCCCAAATGTATTATCTCATGCCCAGAAGATCAGCGGTATATTTGCTTCTTATATGTGAACAAAAGTTTTCAACTTTGAACTTTAGAAAGAATAATTTCAGAAGTAGACTGACAGATGAGCATTTACCATCGTTCCTTAAAATCAGTACATCTCATTTCGAACCTCAGCATAAGGAACTTTTAAAAATGAAATCGTAATTTCATTCATTTCATTAACGTATTTAAACTATTATGTACTAGTATATTGTTTTCCAAATTTTAGAAAAAATTATCTTGGCCCACAAAACTTATTTTCTTTCAATTATTGGCCCACGGCCGAAAAAGTTTGTCCATCCCTGGTGTAGAGAATGAGAGGGTGGGTGGTAAAGGGGTTTGGTCACCCGAGACAACAATTTGCTAGATGCAGCAAGAACCCATAAAAAGTTTTTGAATTAATATTAAGACATTAAAATTGACATTAAAATATATACTTTTTATTATCAAAATTGATGCTAAAACTTATTTTTTTCAGTGAAAAAAAATTTATTATACTGCAACACTTAGTAGTTTTTGAGTAGTATTATTATAGTTTTCTATTTACAATACATTTTCCTAATAATACAGTGTTTATATAATTTATTACTACTAGAACTCAAAACTTGTATTTGTAGTTAAATTTTATATTTTAGTTAAAATTTTTAATTTTGGAGAAAAAAAATCTCATTGCAGTAGCATTCCTTTTTAGTGACAGCTAAAAACTAGTTGGTAAAATTATTATGCTCTCTCGGAACAAGTTTTCTTTTTCAGCACAAGTAAATAGTAATCCGATAATAAAAATCCCTCCAGAAAATTTTAAATATCTGCTGTTATTTATAATTTTATTATTTCAATTAACATTTTATGATTTTTGAAACCTTTCACATAAATTAAATAACTTTTTTCACATATACATCAATTAAAATCATGATGAGTAGTATTATTTATTGTAAAACTTTAATTTACAGTACTGTGTTTACCTGTAGAATAAAATATCATAACATGAAGGGTTTTCTTTCTTTAAATTTTTTTTATATATAAAATGGCATTTTGTTTAAAATCACAGATGATCACTCATAAAAACAGGCTGTAATACATAAAGTTGTTTAAATTTCATATTTCTTTTACTCTGTGCAGTCCATAATAAAATATTTAACAAAATGTATTTCACAGAAATGACTGACTTTAATATTTTATGCCCTCCCCTTAAAATTTATCTTTATTATAATATATTATATAAAAGAGAGACAGGATATTTCATATTTGTCCCAGGTGGCAGAAACCTGTGCTATGCCTCACTTAATAAGTACAAACCAGTAGAAGTGGAAAAAAAAAAAAAGAAATTTTTCTTTATCATAATATTTGGAAATAACTGAATAAAATATGCAATAAAAGAATTCACCCAGAAACTGCACAAAATGTTCTTAAAAATTATGGTTTAACTAAAACAAAACACATTTTCAAATTCTAATTGGAAAAAAAGAATGTAGATAGCAAAAAGTTATTAAAAAAATTTCTTAAATTGTGAAAAATTATAATTTGGTCAGATAAAAGCAAATTTATTATTTTTAAATTAAAGTTATTTTGTAGGCTGGAGGAAGCTGAATACTCAGACATGAAAATTTTTAATCCAATTGTGAAATATGAAAAAGGTGGTGTCAAGGTTGGAGTGTATATGTTGCCAAACTGAGTCAGCAATTTACACTTAATAGACAAAATAATGCATAGATTGTTTTTACTTAGCTATATTAAAGATAAATTTAAAAGAAAGTGCCAAAAGATTTGATTTCAAAAGATAATTTCATTTTTTAGTAAGACAATGATCCAAAAATGAAAGGTCTGACAAAATGCATAATTAATGCTCAATGTATTTGATTGTGAACTAAAATGAAAAATTAATTATAGTTATTAAAGATCTTTAATAAAATGACCAAAATTTGTTAAATTTTAGTGAATTAAATTATAAGCACTTATCAATTTAGTTTTAATAATATAATTTTAGTCAATTTAATAGCCTTAACAAGGAAAAATTATTTATGAATTTTTTAGAAATGTAAAAATTACAATTAACAATGTTTTTAACTATTACTATTTTGAAATGCAGAAATTATCTGTAAGTCTGATGAAATTCCAAGAAAATTTTATGAAATTCTATGTCTAATGCAACAAAAGATTCCAATACTTTCTCTTTCACTGTTTGCAGAAACAAAAATTTCATTTTGTTATAAAATTCTAGACAAAATATTATTTTTACAATTTCTGAAAAGTTCCAAACCAAAATTTTGGGGAAATGAATCAACTGAAAAATTCTGACTTTGGAGGTTTGCTATAAAAGAATAAGTTAGCATGAAAAACTATCAGAAAATGGCAGGATCTAAATTTTTGTTTGTTATAACAAGGTTAGACAGTATAGTTAGAGCAATATGAAAAATCAATCAATCCCCTTGCTGTTTCCCTCTTACAATTAACAGATGAAAAAAGAAAAGACACTAAAGAACTCTTACTAACATAACAGGAAAAATATACAGCAAAAAGCCCTTCCTAAAATTTATTCCCTTGAAAGTACATAATTTATAAAAGCCTAAATTTTCAATCAAGTATAAAATCTTTTAAGCTGTACCTACACCATCACCATCAAATGCAGCACCAAAATCAAAATCCCCTGTTTTCATTGCATTTACTAAATCAGCAGCATATGTAAGATTAGGGTCAGGATGATGTCCACCAAAGTCTTCTAAAATTACTCCATTTACAACACTACTAGGAGAAGCTCCAAGTTCTTCAATGAATATACGTTTTGCATAAGGACCAGTCACTAGAATTAAGATGAATATTATTAAAATCTGGATGACATGTCTAAATCCAACTATTATAATTAATAGTACTTTCACATAGAAAGTTTTGAAAAACATTTTTCAAACACAAATTTAAAATATATATTTCTTATGGTTTTGCTATAACATCATTGTCATAAATCACCTATGAAAAGAACTGATAAGCTTTTACTTTATAGAGAGAGTTTGTAGATGTTTCTGAATGAAAGCCCATCTGTGCATACATTGACAGTATGATGTTTTTTAAAATTTACCCAAAATTCAAAATCTGCATATGTTCAAATATGTTGTTAAGAAGCCAAAATTATCACCAGGTAAAATGAAGGAAATATTTTCCAATCAAATAGTTGTAAACTGCTAGCCAATACTTTTAAAACTTTCTTCACTGTGGCATTCAATTTAAGTACCGTAATTTTGCACGTATAGTCCACGACAATCTGTGTTTAAAAAGCAAATTTCTTCAGCTGCAGACTATCTGCTGGTTGTTCATTGCTCAAATCATCGAAATTGGAAGAGGGGGAGGGGGAAAGCATGTTGCACAAATGGCCGATGATCAAATGTAAACAAAAGCACAACTCAAGGGAACCATGAAATAAACCATGAAAAAAAAAGTACAACCCATAAAGCATAACGAATCAGTAGTAGCAAGTAGCACAATCTTAAATTGTGCCTTGCAGTATGAGAAAATTTTGATAGTCCCTATTTACAGCTCCGATTGACAACACTAAAGGGATGGGTTCAAGATCGGAGGTTGAGGGTCAAAGGTCATTTCACCACGAGAATCACTCTAAGCAGAGTGTTTTGTTTTCAAAGTTTTGATTTGTGGTAATATTGGTCATTCATTATGTCTTTAAAACATTGTTGCTCTTTTACTGCTGATTTCAAGCTGAAAGTAATTCAGAAGGTCGACGAAAAAAGCAGTAAGAAATTGGCTCAAGCAAAAGAAAAAAATTAAAAATATGAGAAGAAAGCGAACCAATTGTCATGGAAAAATACAATGGCTTGCATTAGAGAACAATTTACAATAGCTGGGTTCTCAAATATAGAAATGAAGGCAGCTCTGTTTCTTCCATTAAAATTCCTCTCTGATGCTATGGCAGAAGAAATGATTTCAACTTTTAAGGTAGAATTCATTGAATCTAATCCAGACTTTTCGGCACTCTACTATACTTAGGCTTTTATTCTTAAAATGATTTAATATTGTCATACTAAAATACATATTTTTGCTCATATAGTCTGCGGATTATCTAGTGGTGCAGACTATCTGATGATTTATGAAATTTTTTAAATAAAAAATCGTGTCCTCAGACTATACGTGCGAAATTATGGTACCATGGAAGTACAAGATGGGTCATACCTATAGACAAATACGGGAACATCTCTTAGCACAATATGACAGTGTTGAGGATAAACAATTTAAATTTTTAAGTAACTTCATACTATCTTTATTAATTTCAAAATTTTATGCTGGCTTTTCCAAGTTAAATTAACTTTTAAAAGTTTATAAAAATCAAGGTATAGGTAATTTAAAAAGTCTTCCCTAGGCAGTGTCTAATTCAGATGTTATAGGTTCAGCACCACTACTTTGTAAAGGCAAAAGCCAGATGGTATTTGGACAAATAAACCTTTTAATAATGGAATGTATAGGCTTCAATTTACCTGCTGACATAGATGTTTATAACCATTTGAAATCAAACTTAAG
The DNA here is from genome assembly GCA_032207245.1 of Pardosa pseudoannulata. Taxonomy (NCBI): domain Eukaryota; kingdom Metazoa; phylum Arthropoda; class Arachnida; order Araneae; family Lycosidae; genus Pardosa; species Pardosa pseudoannulata. The sequence goes on from CM063497.1 coordinate 66,837,974, forward strand.
TAGCAGATCCCACTATAATCAGACCTCACATAACATAAAAAGTTATGACATTGCTTTAAACTAAACCAAAAACAAATCAAAATCAAATAAAAAAGTGATTACCTCCATGCATACAGTTGATTAGAATCTTGAAACCACTGCTAATATGTTGCTTGATTAAAGGAAAATCAAATATTTCTTTCATGAGTTCTAGATAGTCTTTAACAGGGTCAATAACTTCAACTCTAAATGGCTCATTTTCTATTAAGTAGTCATAAACACCAACTTTGGAAATATCACATTCTAAATCTGGACATATCAAATATTCTTTAATTGAAGTTGTTAATTTATAGATATTATTAGTAACACCATCAGGAGCTGGTCCTATAAAGAATTAAAAAGCAAACTTTAAAAAAGTTTCAATTTGTATAAATTATAACTAAAAAATGCACTTAGTATTGAATAGATAATCTATAGCTTATACATGTTTAAAAGTTGAAATTTAACATCTGCAGGATATGTAAAGTATTTTATTTATTTTTGGTATACCCCAAAACATTAACTAAACATTTTTTCCACCTGCTTCTATTACACATTTTATTGCTTTTCCCCCCATACTGAGTTGTACAGTATCAACCCTACCAACTCAACCATCACCCAGCTCCAAGAAGTATTAAAGAAAATGTTGGGAATAAAGGATCTAATTGGAATAGTGTCATATCCTGACTTGTTTAGGAAGACTGTTTAGAAAATTTGACAATAAAGCAGAGAGAAAAGGGATTATCCTAAGCAACACTGTTCAACTTATCTTAGATCATAGATCAAGGTTCAGACTCTTTCCATAGAAAAAAGATTAAGCACTTTTTAAGCACCTTTTAAGCACTTTTTAAGCACCTTAATTTACATTGTACTATGATCGACCTACAGCTAAAGCTTAAAAACTGAAGCTTTTCATGAGCTTTATGACTTGTAAAATGACATTAAATAATATATATAGATCAATTTAATAATTTTATTAAACACAATTGTTAATATCTCATACTTTATATTAAGACATCTTTATTTGCAAACATAAATTTTAGAACAGCAATAGTCCTTATTGATCAAATGCCCCCCTCCCTAAAAAAATCTGAAATATTTGTAAAGTTAAGAAAGTAGTATCTGTGGTGGTAGATCAACAAGTTTCACATCATAGCAACAGTATTTTTACAGCAACATAGATGTAAAATATAGTAAAAAGTACTTCTATATCATAAACAGGTAAATATAATATTCACACACACAGGGAGTAAAGAAGATGCAGTATCTACACTAAAAAATGTTTAATTATGACATACTCAAAACAAGATTCAAGAAATTATCAATGCCATTTTAAAAATGTAACTGAAAAACTATTTCCATTCATAATAGAAGATGAGAACCAAAAAATATAGGAAGGGGGGAAATAAGAGAATATGTCTAATTTTGAAGTTCATTTTTCTTTTCTTCTATACATTTTTTAATTGGTGTAACTCTTCTTTCTTTTCTTTAGCTTTGTTGAATGGATTAACGATTAATTACCAAGGGAAATAAAAATTCAGCAACCGATATTTGGGCAAAAATAAGCACTTTTTGAGCACTTGGAAAAATTTATAAATTTTAAGGCTATGAAAAGAAAATTAAGCACTTTTTAAGGACTTATTAGGGACCTTAAAAATGGATCTACAAAATAAGCACTTTTTAAGGATTTTAAGCACCCGGCTGAACCATGTAGATATTGTGACGTTACTACACCCCATTAACATCACAAAGAGATTTTGTTAAAGTCCAAACCAAGGCGACTTTCTGTCTGAGTTTTTGACATTATACAGCATAGGGTTTTCGCTTCAACCCCGCCTTAAGATATCTGAGGTGATTGGAAGGTTGGACTCAATGCCGAAATGTGAGACTGTGAGGTGCCAAGCAAGGACCAATCAGATGCTACCAGAAGGGTTATGCAGGAAGAAAAAGCCAATGGGAAGATGCAAAAGGTGACGTCAGGCAGTATGAGTTTTTTGCCGGAGAGAGTTCCCAGGAAAGGACGGACAGAGGCTTCACCTTGAGGCAGTTGGTTTTTTTTAGAGCTTTTTTTTCCAGTTTTGTGTGGGACTCAAGGAGACCCAGTTGTACCCCTGTAGAACAATATCTGTTGGCACCTGTCTGCAGATTGTTTTTTTAAGTTTGCCTTGAACCTGGGACTTTTAGGTACGCACCAGCTCACCTGAGCTCTGTGATTCCAATTTGGAAAATTTGTACATAACTCCATTTTGAATAAATGTTGTTATTGTTCTAAGCTGTACGCCATGTCATAACCACTTTGACATCCACATGCTACCCGAGGATCCTGTGGACGTTACAACATGTTTGTCTTCTACAAACATTATGATAGCCAAAGATGGATAATATTTAGAACTCCAGTTTTGTTAAAAATTAAGTTATTTATACATTGTAAAGAAAACTTTTAAATATATAATACAACGTATGCCATTAAACAATTCTAATAAAAACTGTTTATAAATAACTGCTAAAATTTAGTAAATTTCAGTGCAGCATAGTTAAAAATCTGCATATAGCTTTCAGTTATGGACTGACAAAGTTAAATGCATAGGAAGAATATTATTAACTTGCAATAATGCCATGTTGTGGGAAGAATGTTTTTAAATTTTCTTAGTTTCCCAACAATAATATTATTGGGATTTTTAACTGTTATTGCAGAAACTATGCACTAGTTTGCATTTTTTGCTGTTTGTCATAGTTACAGATCTGCTGAAAAGAGTAAATACAGCATTCTTCTGTTCATTTTAATAAGAAAATAGGCTCAGTTATTTCAAAAACCCAAAAGAGTAATTATTAGAACCTGATGCTAGCTTGCTGGCAAGGTGTAGCAAACAAAATGATACATCTAAAGGAAGAAGAAATGGAAGAACTAAACTAGAATGTAATATAACACCAAAAATACAGGAACAAAATAGCATATCACATACCAAACACAAGTGTCAGATTAAAAATGATTTGTTCTTCAGATCAATATGTATATACCATTGTAATAAAATCAAATTTTAATTGCATTATAATGTTATGTGATATTTTTGTCTAAACTCAGAGTCAAGGTGCAGAACAATTTATCAAAACCTGTTGTTTTTTCAAATGGTTTGAGACAAGGAGATGCACTTGCATGCTTATTGTTTAATCTTGCTCTCCAGAAAATCATAAGAGAATCTAACATAGACACTAAAGGAAATATCTATCATAAATCTGTGCAAACTTTTGCATTTGCAGATGACATCGTTATTGTAGCATGGACCAAAGAGACTTCCAATCAAGCCTTCCTTTCTTTAGAAAATGAAGCTAAGAAGATGCATCTTTTAATCAACCAGAAAAAGACTAAAGACATGACAAACACTAGCTATTGTGAACCCTATTTTGAAATAAATGACTATAGATTCGAAACTGTTAACAGCTTTACCTATTTAGGTTCTGAACTAAGTGTTAACAATGATAGTGAGCCGGAAGTTCGCAACAGTTTCTGCTGCTACCAGATTTTTTTTTTTTTAGTATCCACAAATATCTCAAATCTAATCTCATAAACAGAAGAACAAAGTTATTGCTTTAAAAGACACTAATTCAACCACTCCTCTCATACGCTGCTGAAACATGAGCATTAACTGAAAGAAACAAAGAGACTCTGGCTGTTTTCGAAAGAAAAATACTCTGCAGCATTTTAGGAGGTTTGAAATGCAACAACACCTGGAGAAGAACAAATTCTGAAATCTATAAGATTTTTAAGGAGCCAGACATAAAATTCATGTCTATTCAACGTTTGAAATGGATAAGACACTTGATTAGAATGAATGATGACCAAACCACCAAGAGGATCTTTGAGGCCAAACTATTGGGAAGTTCGTAAAAGGGGAAGGCCAAGAATTCGGTGGATTGACTGCCTTGAAACAGACTTAAAGATCCTAAAAATCTAAAACTGGAAGAGTGTCCAAGAAAAGAGATGCCTGGAACTTGATTCTGTGGAAGGCCATGGCCCACCCTGGGCTGGTGCGCCATTGAAGAAGATATTTTTATGTACCACTTTCATGAATTATATTAGCTTCAGTCAATATAATTTATTTTTAATTATAAAGCAAATCACCTAAAGTGATTTTAAAATAATGTAAAGAATAGATCAGTGATATTTTTTGGAACAATTTATCTAGCCCAGTGAAAACTTTGTATTTATAAAATTATGACATAACCTTTTAGTTATTAATAGTATGTATTAATTTTATGTAAATATGTAGTGATAGAATATCAGTATTATATTCTGTCTGGTTAATAGGAGATTCTTTTAAATACCTAATCCCCTATATAATAATAGCCTAAATTATCTGTCTGTCTGTCCAAGAATTTTTGAAGTGGTTGGACCTGGAATGGAAATAGGCATCCATATTGGATTCTTAATGAGTTAGGGTTAGCAAAATTTAAAGTGAGTAAAGTTTATCTTCTCTTTAACTATCGATCTGATTCTAAAATAAATTGGTATAAATATGCTTCATATCACAGCAAAAAATACTGTCGTATTTAAAATGTTTGAAATCCACTCCTTCCCCCCCTTTTTGAGAGTTTAATGCGATTATTTCAAGCCCTATTTCCCCAGTTAAGAGCAGGCGATTAAATTTATCAATTTATTATATAATAAATAGATGAAAATAACATTTTTTTTCTATCATTATGACGTCAATCCTTTAACCATCTCATTTAATCATTTCTTATTTTAAATTATTTAAATATCGTCTGCATTATTTTCATACATTTTATCACTGAACTGAAATATTACGTAATTAATTTTCTTTTATATTTGGCTTAAATAATAGATTAGGTATGTATGTGATAATTTAAAATTTAATCATCGAATATTTTTTGCTGCAAGATAATTCTCAGCCAAAAAACAAACCTTTTTTTTTACCTGCCTCATAGGGTACTTTACAATTCTGGAAAATTAAAAATTTTACTGTTTCCGTCATATGGAAAGATATATGCTAGTTAACAGAGAATCTCTGTGGAGAGTACAAACAAGAATAGAGATAGCAAGGAATAATAAAGGAATCAACTATACCACTTTTAAAAAAGTACAGTCACCTCCATTTGAAATGTTGAATTTGATTCCAAAGTCTTCATTTTCACCACCAGGGTTATGGCTAGCAGTAAGAATAATACCACCATCACAGCCATTTTTTCTAATTAGGCAAGACACAGCAGGAGTTGAAAATATTCCATTTTGACCAACTACAAGTTTCTTCACCTATACAACAATAAAATATTAACAGAACCATTTACAAATGTAAGAATCATAAATTTATCTCATATCAATCATTTGATAGTTTGAGAAAATAGAAAAAAAAAATCAAAAGGTTTATGACATTTGAAAATGCTAGTCATGATTCCAATCCCCAGTAAACAAGATTAATAAATTAAACAAATAGAAAATGTCAATATAATTCTAAGAAGAAAAAAAAAGATATATTTAAAAAATTTCTGATTTTTAAAATACATTTTATATAGTTATTTGATATTTATTTAAATTAACAGCAGTCATATTCTATAAACTCTAAATTCTATGCTATTTAAAAAACATTAATAAAATTATATTTCTTTTTATTTTAACAAAACATAAAAGAGTTTATTGGTAAAATCTACATAATACATATTTTATAATGGAATATATATTAATTACATTGGCATACACAAGAATGGGGTTGATGGGTTTAAAACCCATGGGCCAATTAATAGAAAAAAAAGTTCAAATTAAAAAAAAAAATCATTACAAAAGATAATGTCTTGGCTTACACATTTATATTATATTACTGGTACTTTTCATTATAGTGCTACTGAAGAACCGGGTGCCCCTCTCCTATTTTTGGCAATTTTTAAATTGTGCCAACAGAGACAACTCTTTCGCGTGAAATAACCAGAAGGCTAATGTTATGAACATAAGCAGATTTTTGGTGGGAATTACACTAACTATGGAAAACGAAAAATAGAACAATAGTGCAATTAATGCCAACAAAAGGTTTAAATTGCATTTTCTAATGTTCAAAGTACAATAAAATGATAGTAATTTTTACTTTTTTAGACAAATTTGAGAATTATATTATTGAAAAAAAATTTTTAACCAAGGAGTGCTGTACCCCCCTCCCCTTGATCCCCTGTAAATATTGTTAAAATTAGTATAAAAATTGTAGTCTCAATTTAATGTATTTTTTTACCATTCATATTTATCCGATCAATTATTATGTTTGACCAGATGCATATCATTCTTGCAAACTGGGTATTCATATTTATTAGCAATAAGCACTTCATTCATACACCATTTAATCAAGCCTTCATTCCCAAGAACTTATGTTAAAGGTTTGGTTTGGAGCACTACGGTCTACTATTTTGCACACGAGGGCTAATGAGACCGGGACCTAATGCTTAAAGCCGATTCCGAACGGCTACAAACATCCATGCCATAGTGGGATTCGAACCCACAAACTCCAGTACCAACGATCAGCGCCTTAACCAATCCGCCAGCGTTCGGCCTTATGTTAAAGAAGTCCAAGAAGGTCTAATAAGAGTTGTCCCAAGAAGTTATGAAAAAATTCAGAGTTAATCTTACCAGAGGTAGCCATCACAAAGAGGGAATGGAACCACATAAATAATATTCCAGTGCATATAACTAAATCCAAAGGGAAAGTGGTAGAAAACAAGTTTTACCAGTTTGAATTATAAGCAAAATCACTGTTGATCACAGGACCAATGAATTTAATTTCCCTAATTTAAAACCTAATGAGAATGGGGCATATTTTATACATAATGAAAGGGATACATGGCACGGCAAACAGAGGAACAAATAGTTGGGGTTGTCATAATCTGTACTTTATTGCCAATTTGGCAAGGGACACCCTAAATATTCAGTCAACCCTTCCATTATACTTTGTTAACAGGGCTGTAACTAGGGCGTGGCTAAGATGGCATTTGCCATGGGCACATCAGTGAAAGGGGAGCCGCATCATGAGGAAAATGGGTTCCGAACTAGGACGATTCCCTCTGGGTAGAAATAATTTCCTTATTTCTTAAGTTGAAAAGTATTTTTTTTATTATAAAATCTAATATGTTTGAAAATTATTTTTTTATGAATTTTCTTATTTTTTAAAATGTTTTTAGAGACTAAACTTGTTATGGATTCTTACAAAATGTTTACCAAACACTACTAATAAGCCTTAATATAAATCTGGGTACTCATATTAAATTTTTAATTTATTCCAGTTATTAAAACTAAATTTAAATTTAGGTATTTGCCAATTTATGAAAATTCAATGTCCAAATAAAAAAATAATCCCTTCAAATAAACTATTCAGTTCATCAGCAAAATGCTACCCCCAAAATGTTTAAAAAATAGAAGAAAAAATAAATTAATACACTAGGAACATTTTAGGAATTAAAAGAATTGTGAGTCCATTCTGGATATATGGTATAAAAGAAAAGAAAGTTTATATATTTTCTCACTACATTTGGTGGTAAGGGTGCAGGCTAGTTGTTTGCCATGGGCACTAAAGGACCTAGTAACAGCCTTGTTTGGTAAATTTTAATACCTACTTTCTAAATACAAATTCCATCCCTTTACCTACACAATTTTTACTGCCTCAAGTTTCACTAAGATAAAGCTACAAGCCATACCTCTAAATCAGTGGCGTGCGGTCCATATGTGCAGGGTATGCACTGCACACCCTGGCAAAATTATGAGGGACAATAAATTTCTGCACCTATATCTACCTATCTTTATATGGTATATAATAAATATTATTTATAATATATTCAAATATTATGTCGATTTGCTTGCTTGAACATAGGAAGTTCTGATGTATACGCACTGCACACTAAATTGAAAATCACGCTATATACGTATGGGCTACTGGAGAAGAACTGCATACTATCGCACTGAGACAAGTGCAGCTATTTTTCTTGCACTTGGCTTTCAGAATCATCTGAAGGTACGTGTTATTAAGCGTTGTATTAGAGTGGGGACTTACGTGCTGAAGCGAGTTTGTTTTTTTAACTGATTAACTGGCCATACGATTTTGCAGACAGTTAATGTTTAAATTTATATATCGTACGATTTTGTTTTCATGGAAATATAAAAGAAGTATTTCATAAATATAAAGTGAAATGTTTTAGTGTGGTAAATTAATTTTGGTGATGTATTCTATTTATTGAAATAATTAGCTGAAAAACAATGTTTTGTTTTAAAGAAACGAATTTTAACAGAACAGTCCAAATTTTACCATTCATTGTGTCTGACAGACAGTATATAAATTATATTAAGTAACACCAAATCCCTAGTTTTGTTTTTAAAAATTGTCAAGATGTTTTTCGCAGAATATATGATTTCCAAATGTTAAAAATTTGTGCTTAGCGCTTATGTCCTAAATAGGACCTTGTGCCGTAAAACTCCAACCAACCAACCAAATGTTAAAAACAATTAATAAATATAATTTAATCCACTGACTGAACAAGAAACAGTTTGCTCTATTGTGCCAGCGTGCAGCGAAATCCTCTGCACGTGGAATAGACTTTCGGTTTTTTCGGCACTACAGCGGCAGACGCCATGTGGTGCTACGTTTGCTGAACATATCATGGAAGCCCAAAGCATTCTTTTTCTTATGACACCATACAACAAAAGACATACATTATTTTTGCTTCAGGGCTAGTAGAATTCTCATAAGTTTAGCTGTTTTTATAGTTATAACTCGACTACTCGTAGGTAAATATTTTATTTATTGTAATCTTTAAATTTATATTCGTAATATATAACCTGTTTCAGAATGGAGAACTCGGATGTCTCAATAATTAAAGATTTATTGGAAAATCCATGTTCTCTGCACACCCTGCATGAAAACCTACCGCACGCCACTGCTCTAAATATACTACTCTAGTTTTTGAAAGAAAGAAAAAGAGTAGTAAAATAAAATTGAAGCTATTCTCATTGCATTCCATCAAAGTCTTCATATGTGCCTCTTGTGAATCATTGTACATCTGGATTTTTAAAACAAGCTCTTTATAAGCAGCACCCAAATACGAACTCGGAAAGATTGTGAAGGAAAGAATAGAGCAAAATTAACTTTTATGTTATGAGAAATGCTTTGCTATCTTGGAAATCAATATGTAATATAATAGTTCAACAAAAGTGCTATCCAACTGTACATATTAGAAAATAAAACTTATATTTGTTTATATATGTATAAAAATTTATTCCCTCTGGTCACAATAATTTTGTAGACCCTATTGTTTTTACTTGCCTGGGCAAAAAGAAGCCTAATCAGCTAACAGTAATAACAATGCAGTAGGACCATTGAAAGACACTGGTACAAGTCTAATTAAAACTTTATTTTAGAGCTGCTAAAATGGACATCTTTACTAGTCAACAACAGACAAAAGAAAGACGTAAAAATCCCTCTGCTTGAGCAGAGGTGCACCCAAGAGCAAAGACAAAAAGAATTTTCCCAAGGAACAAGAAACTTAGTCAGCAAATTAAACTGTTAAGATCAGGGAAAACAGGAAGTCATTTGCCGACAACAGCTACAAAACATGTTGAGTAGACAGAAAATGTACATCTTCAAGACAGAAAACTTTGAAAAGAATTGAAAAATTGAAAGAATTTTAAGTCGAGGATGCTCTTTTGATTAAGACATTTAGAGTCTGGGAAAAAGATTTTAAGGAATTAGAATGAGAGAGAGGAGGTTTTTAAGGAGATATTAAAGTTAAATAATTTTTATATAATACATATATATATATATATATATATATATATATATATAATCTAGGCAAAATTACTAATATTATGGGGGGAGAGAAGGTTGAGATAAACTTGATATTTGAAAAAAAAAATGATTTTAAAATTTAAAATTAATATTTTTGGATTCAAATGAAAACCTCTCATAAGAGAATCAAAGTAATCTATGTAAAATAATAGTTTAATGCTTGAAATTTAGGATAAGCTTTGTATATCCTAAATGAACTATCAAATCTATTGACATTGACTGAACTTGATCTGAAATAAAATTAACTAATCAAATTTAATTTTATTTATAAAACAACTGTTTTAGATACAATATAAAAAATAAATTTAAAATAACTTAAATGATTTTATACAAATGTAAAATGTGTTTAATTCACATAACTTTCTTCTTTAGCAGTAAGCCCATTGTAAAAATTACATCTTAATACAACACTGAAAGTCAACATTTGGATAAACAAAACCCAATCTCTATTATTTAGAACCATTTTACAAAAATATAACCTTGACATTAATTAAACTATTAATTTTTATATTGTACAAAACTATAAATCTATTTAAATGTTTTGGATAAAAATATATCTAACATCAATATATCAGCAGATAATTATTTTACTATAATTCATTAGAAAATGTCATTAGTTAAATATTATTTAAAAGACATACATAGAAGTTACAATAAGTAGAAATCAGATTGAAAATAGGTGAAAAAAATCAGTGGTGCTATGAATAACTTAATGTATTTCATGCAAATTCTAGTCTAATTAATCAATAACATGTGTGAAAGCATTTTTTTCCACACAGTTTAAACTTCTGTCTGTTGATTTACCCCATTTCCGGTGTCAAATATAGATCCACAGAAGGAAATCTAGATGAATAAAATTGTATGTCTAATATAGGTAGCAGCAATGGTTTAATGCTAACTTAAATGTAATATTTATGTAAACTACTCATTAAATATTTAAGAATTCTTCCTAATATTACATGCGTTAAAATAACATAATTTAAATAAAATTGTACCTTATTGGCCGCGCAAATTCTGATGATCTTTTGTACAGCTTCTTTGACATAATATCGTCCATCTCCGCCGACAGCTAAGTATGATCCTTTAAGTTTATCACCCATTGCAGATAAAATGCATTGTACAAAATTTTCGGTGTAGTTTTCCTGCTTAAAAATTTTAACTTTCTTTCTTAATCCACTGGTACCCGGTTTTTGCCCTTCAAAAGGTGCAGTGGCACATTTGACAACTTTCAGTGAATTAGACATTTCGAAAGCTGTCTGCTAGAGTCTTGAGTTTAAAAAATAACCTAGATCAAGAAAAAAAGAAAGACACTAAAATAGAATTTAGTACTTATAGGTAATTAAAACTAAAATTTTAAAGGAACTGCTGAAAGAAAGTAGCCGAGTAACCTTTAGAAGACAAAGTAGAGATATTTAGTAGATATCTGAACGATATTCAAATTCGAATGAAGGTCACTTTCGCGAGATATATACAAACTATTGTTGCCAAACATCGAATCAAAATTATGTCGCAGAGTTAAGGAGCTAGTATGTATACCTGCTATGGATTGCAAACAACTGAACTGCTTAGTAGCGGAATATTAATACATATCAAGGCATAACAACCGGACCCTATAGTAGGATTGGCAAAGCTTAGTTAAGTTGATTATGTAGCCCTCTATATTACATAATACTTCAGTTATGGTAACAATAAATTATGATATCCTGTTAGGCAACAGCATTCTATGTTTATATTCCCTTGTTTAAATTCTGTAGAGCTACACCTGGTTTTATCTCTTCAAGCAGGCTGACTGATTGACTATACCCTTTTTGAAGACCCCGCTTTTTTTTTTAACTGCATAAGTCATAGAAAACGTTCAAAGTAAACCTCAACAATTTTCCAATTCATCTTGTTATACTCCTTAATTCTTGTTTAATTGATAGATATTTTAAAGTAAAAAATAATAATATCCTCAAAATTCAAATTTTTAGTCGTGTTGTTTAAGGTTTTCTTCCCAGCTATGTATATTAATGACATTCATGTCCATCCTTTTACGAAGCTAGTTATTTACTCTGATAACACTGCTAATTTCTCCATTAACAAAAATTATAAATTAGCCTTCACTGCTGTCAATAAACACCTAGTCAAAATTACTGAGTGGTTTTAAAAAAGGATAATAGGGCACGAGCACTCAGCTGATCGCTGAGATCGCCGAGCCCTAACAACCATTCTGGTAGGCACGCTAACTCGTTGCTATGGACGTTTACATGTAAACAGTCTTATTTTAATGTCGTGGTATTTTTTTCAGTTACAAATTTTGAGAATTATTTTTTGTAATTATAATCATCACATATTGAAAAGAAACTGAATAGGAGGAATTCATCGAAAGATTATTTATAACTGTAAACGGAAGGTTTTTTTCCGACCGGCACGTTAACATGTTTCTTTGCTTATTGATAGTAAGTAACATAAAAAGATTGTGCTTTTTTTATGTCGCCATAGCAAATTGCTGGTAATTTGTCAATATCCGTTTCCCAGTCTTTTATAATATATGGATCTATATTACTTATTACAGATATTTTATCCAAATACCGCTTCTGTGACAGTTGATCTAAATTCTTCAAGTAATCATTCATTTTCAGTTATAAACACTAAGTTATACTAAACACTAAGTTACTCAGTTATAACTCTTCAGCACACAAGTGAACAACGTGCGAACCACAACGTACCACCAACGTGCGAAGTTCAAGCTGTGATCCACGTGTTTTTCAATCAGCGCAGTTTTTCAATTAGCTTGACCCCCAGCATTGTTGCTATGATGGTTGCCAAGTGACGTAGGTACCCGTGACGTCAGGAGCCCGTGCCCTATTAGGATTAACACTACTAAATATGAAGCTGCCAGGTTCACTTTCGACCACGGAACTTCTTGTGTTAACTACAACATATACATCAATACACTCATATAACATCAATAATCCCCTGGTCAGATACTGTTAAAAACTTAATAGTTACTCTGGATTAAAACCTAACATAGAAATAACACTTTAAAACTGTTAAAAATATATTTAGGAAAGCTAATCTAGCTTTATACCCACTTATTTCTTGCAATAGCAAAATGAATATTAAAAACAAACTGCTTCTTTACACTTTCTTTTTTCGATCAATATTACTTAAACATTTTTAGTGTGGTTATTTTCAGCAGATTCTATCAATAAAATATCATCTTTCTCTCAAAATATCCTATTTAGAGAAATTACTAAAGCACCAAGGTACTTTAGGAACAACCAAATTCACAAACAACTTAATCCTTCCAATTCCAAATTTTCTTGAAAACCTCTTCTCTAAATTCCAAAAAAGTTTAAGCAATGAACTTATCAATAGTCTTGTCAATTTAACCCTACTGATTTTACTAATTAAAGTTAAAGTTATGAAGGTCATTTTAGTTAAAGATCTGTAGCTTTTGTATATTTGTCCTTTTAAAAAACTATAAAAACTCCCCCCTCAATATATATATATATATATATATATATATATATATATATATATATATATATATATATGTAATAATATCAATATCTAAGCCCTGAAGTATATCCACAATTATCCCTTTTCCCCATTCACTATTCTAGATCTCAATTTCTTCTCTCTATATTAATCATATTTTCCCAGCCACTCAAATTGAACGAGGATGTTTTTATTCCTTCAGCCGAACCCTGAAATTCTTTCTATGATTCCCAAAACAGAAAATGATATTGCTGGCATTTTATAATGAGGATGCAATAACTCTCCCAGGAAAATTTGTAACGATCAACAATAATGCTCCTCTGAAACGCCACACTTTAGCAGATGGCTCTAATCACAGGTTACTATAAGCAAATAACACGTGCCTCAGCATTTTTCCCTCGACATTGAAACACACACGATATTTGGTCGTCCCTCGCAGAAGGTTGGCATTAGAGAGAGAGAGCGTTCTGACACCATCCGGTTCAGACGTCTCTGGATTCTGTGCTATTTTTGATCGAATGAAATAAAAGTTATGTTCGGCCATGATGACTAAAGCGTTTATTTCGAACAGACGGTTAGCGGGACTCTTGGCAGCCCAGCATGCCCGGGCTGAGGAAAATAATAGGGGCAATTTCAAAAGAAATTTTTCAAGTGTAAGTTCGGGGCTGGTTGGTCCCCCCGTCCTGATTACACACACATATATATATATATATATATATATATATATAAATTTCTAAAAATGTAAGGAAAAATTTTAAAACTTAAAAAATGTCAAAAAATTGGCCACAAAAATATTTTGTGTTTTTTTTTTTTTTTTTAAACTTTCTCCTTTTTAGTATTTTTGTGTTATGAAATCACAAATCTACCTCTCTATCCTTTAACACCTTTTTAGTTATTAATTTTTATGCTTGTAGTCAATTTTATGCTCACTGATTGAAATTTTGGGATTAGTGGACTAAGCCCTTTTTAAAAACTATAAAAACTCCTCCCTCAATATATATATATATATATATATATATATATATAAATTTCTAAAAATGTAAGAAAAATTTTAAAACTTAAAAAATGTCAGAAAATTGTCCACAAAAATATTTTGTGTGTTTTTTTTTAAACTTTCTCCTTTTTAGTATTCTTGTTTTATGAAATCACAAATCTACCTCTCTATCCTTTAACACCTTTTTAGTTGTTAATTTTTATGCTTGTCAACTTTATGCTCACTGATTGAAATTTTGGGATTAGTGGACTAAGCCCATAGAATCTTGTTCTATTATGCCATAAAGGTAATGTCATCTGGATGGCAGAGAGTCTGGGTTTTCTGGTGTAAGTTGGTATTGAAATTGACTTCAGTCTTTATAAGGACAAACATTTATTTACCAACACACACACTAAAGAAGCACACAAAAAATAAACAAGGATTCTTAAACAGTGAAATTACTAAGGAGTCTCGTGTAAGTACGTCAGGCATCAATCCCTAGCGTACTTCCTTCTTCGCTTGGCAGTTCAGTCTCTCCCTAAAATATAAACAAAATGTAGGGGGCGTCTGTCATAGGAGTTGTTTAGGGACTAGGAATCATTCTTGACAGTCATGAAAGTAAACCACATCATCAGTATTTTCTGAACTTGGCGTGAGCTGACTGACTAACTACTATATATAAACTACAGTCTGTATTTAGCATTTTAGCAATGCAAAGTGAAATATTTCATATTGTATAAGATAAATTATATATTTTAATGTTCTAGATATTTTTTTGGATATGTTTTGAGAGTCTCAAAAACAAAGTGAATCCTTTATTTCTATTTAACAAAATCTTAATATGGAAGCATATTTATTTATGTCATTTTTTACAGTAACACATTTTTTCTGAAAGCTTATTAATAACTTTTCTCAATTTTGTGAGTATTATTATTATTATTATTATTTTGTTAGTAAAATGAGATTTTCTTCTTTTCAATTATTATCAAACAATTTTGACTTTTCAAAACAGATAACGGCTTGACTGAAGAACAGGGTGCCCCCACCAACTTGGAAATAAAGCTCTGAGCATGGTACCCTAATATTTTCTCCTGATCTCATCGTGTCCAAACAATCTGTATCTATATTTTAACTTATAATATTTTTATCTAGCTCTTCTTGTAGAACCCATTTTTTATATATTAAATGTGCGTAATGCTTAAAAATATTAAATATAATGAGCCATTAAAGGTTCATTTTTGCTAATTTTTAATAATTTGGAGCTGTCAGCTGTGTAATCTGTTCAGGGATTAATTGCCCATAAATGTAAATGGCCGCTTTCTCAGTGGTTTTGGTTAATTAAAAAAAAATGTATATAATTCTATTACAATAGCGCAATGTGCATCCATTAAAGTCATCCAAATAGCAAGGGATACAATGTTTTTCGGGTGAAATACCTTTGTGTTTTAGTATACATCGCCAATAATTTCGCCAAATTTGCCAAGGGGCACCCGATTCTTCAGTAGTACCCATATAAATTTTAATATCAAAAGTTTTCCTATGATATGCAATTTTAAATTTTGACAGCATTGTATGACATCAAAATAGTTTGGTTTACATGAATATAAACAAGCAATAGTACCTTTTTTATTGCTTGAACATTTTGTTGGTAAACTTTGCACAATCTTGTCTGCTAATATATAAAAGTAAATTTGGTTCATGCTTTAATAGATAACTCTTTTTTCTTGCTTAATTGCTTTTTGTTTTTTTTTTCCTAATTTTAAATTTGTGTGAAACACTTTCTCTAAATTGCTTGTGTATCAGTAAATATTGGAACACAGGCACAAAACTGTGTTAGACTAGCTAACTCTTAAATCTCTCTAATTAGGAATGACAGGAAGTTTTGAAAGGATTCTAAATTAAAAGGACTGTTATTGGTGTGAAAAGAAGTGTTGTGTCCAAAGTATAGAACTGGGGTAAGTCTTTAATGTTGGTTTTAGTTTGTATTTGACAAAGGCTGTACTTGATTTTAAAAAGAAATATGTTAATCTTCTGTGAATAATAGATTTTAAAATTCTGTACATGGGATTTTATATTTACAGGGCAACTTCTACACTTTCATGTATACAATTCTTTCCCTTTAAATATATTTTTTTTTTGCTCCTTTAAGAACCCACAAAAGAAGATTTTAAGGAAATATGAGTGGAATAATATAATTGTTCTTTCTCTTATTTAGCTGTGGGAGCAGAAATGTAAATGCTGTACTCCATATTTGCTATTCTGATGAGGCAGTATTAACTTGGTTGAATAACTGGAAACAAAGCTTAACAAACAGTGTTTCTGTAAGAATAAGGATTATTAGAATAAGGCAAATACTTTCATTTCTTTTTTCAAAGTTATAGCTGCAGCTAATGAGAGTTGAGTTATTGACATCAAAAACCAGTTCTTGATGTGACATGTGTTTCATCCATGTTTAAACTAGATTAAATTGTCAAAAACACAAAATCCTAGATATATCATTTTAAATATACAATGTAATTAACAGAATTACATTTAATTGTATTCTATATAATTAAAATAATTGTGTTATTTGAGTTTAAAAGTAATCAATTACTTTTAATTGTATCAGTAAATATTAATTAGATTTTAGACATACAACTGACAGTACATCTCTGAGTACAGTTAAAGGTAATAAAAATTATTTCAGTTTTGTAAATAGGACTTTCTACTTATATGTAAGAAGATTAATTCTTTTTTTTTAAGGCACTACAACCTGTTACTGGCCAAGGCCATCCGCAATAGTTGTTTCTATCTAGTCCTATTCATAACGAAACTCCTCCAGTTTCCTTTAATTAAAAACATCCACCAGATTCTTCAGTGCCCCAGTCTTATAAAGAGTTAGTACATTCCATGTACCAATAATCGTGTCCATATTCTTACCAAGTCATCTGGTTAGTTTCTGTCCATCATCAACCTTTTGGAATTTCTGAACTAGGTAGTTTTTGAGAGATGGGGCAGTCAACCCCATGCTCAACCTCCAACCTGTGGGACCTGTTCATTAAAAAATAACCCAGGGGCAGGGTGCCCGCTTATACAAAAAGACACTGGGTACCTGTTTTAATCATCTCTTATGACACGCATGAGCTATATTGGGACTATTCTTTCACACCCAGTCACCACACAGGTGAAAAAGATTAATTGTATTTCTGTGTTATTTCATAATCAGAATGCAGATTTATTTTTAATAAATGATTTCTCCTAAAGACAAATTATTTATTAAGAATAAATGATCACCTCTGAACATAATGATATCCTGTTAAGAAATTTATAATCTTTTAGTAGTGAGGATCAGAATTACCACATAACATTCAATGACACATTAAAAATTTCGAGCATTTATCAATACCTAACACATTTGAGACATTTTGAATGTATATGGGCAAAGTTTGTTTAATAGAAGATGTACTTAATGAACAAAAAAAAAATATGACTAAATCATATTAACAAACTCAGAAGTGTGAATGTTGTTTTTATATTCTTCACAATTAGCAATAACTTTCTATCATATTACAGGATTAATCAACTTTGCGAAATCACTAAAATAGGATGGTGAAATAAATATGAAGTATTTTTATTATAAATATGACATTTTCATGTTTTTTAATCATTAAAAACCAATTAATAAAATTATATATGAAACTAAAAATTTAAAAAAAATGTAAACTTGTTTCTAGACTATATACTGGTTAAAACAGTTGCTCTAACATACTAACTTGTCTATAGTAAATAGTTGATAAATTATAATTAATTAGCAATGAAATAATTTGATAATTAAATAGTAATTGTTTACAGTAAAATAGTACTTTTAAAAAATATTTGAATGATTAGGTAATTGACACTAATATATAACAGTGAATGATTTGGTTTATTGTTACCTAATTTTATTGCAATAGCAGATAACACAAATAGTGCAAGTTTTTGACATTTTTTGACTAGCAGGTTTATGACATGAAGGATAAAACCAGGGTTAGAGCTGGATAAAATTGTCACAAAAAACTAACAACCCTGTTGTTAACCAACAATTAACACCTGCCTAGATCTTTGATCCAAAAATCAAAAATAATCTGATTGCTAAGGCTGACCTGCTAAGTAGTGTAAACTCTTGTTCTTTACAAGAAATATATCAAATGAACCAAAAGCTTGGCATGCAATTGTCTTTCTAGACTCTAAACTGAGGTCATTTACCTATTACAAAGACTGAAGGCCTCATATATCAACCCTTTTTTAGATGTTTTTGCTAAAATTGCATTTCTTAAAATTCTCCCTGCATTCTCTAAAAAAGAGTTTTTTGTTGTTCAGTATGCAAAAGGAAATGGGAACTGTGATTCAAAGCAGAAATTTGGATTGCTAGCTCTGTCAGATAAGGGGAGTAAAATATACAGCAATATTTCTAATAAGATTTTCCTCCTTGTATACTGGTCTGGTATAACTGGTATGTCTGGTTTATATCTATATATATATATATTATAAAAGCTTAATCTAGTTTAAGCATGGATGAAACACATGTCACATCAAGAACTAGTTTTTGATGTCAATAACTCAACTTTCATTAGCTGCAGCTACAACTTTGAAATAAGGAATGAAAGTTTTTCCTTATTCTAATAATCCTCATTCTTACAGAAACACTGTTTGTTAACCCTTTAAAAGCCATCAAAATAAATTCATTGGAATTTATTGGAGTGTAATTAGTTTATAAATGTTATCTATGAACCTTATAAGTGTAAAATATATGATAAGTTTTCTTTACATGCCTTAGGAGGGTTTGCCTTAGAGGATACCCAAGGAGGGTTTGAGGAGTGGTTTAACTGACTAACACCTCCCCTTGTACAGCTTGAACATTATACTTTTTTAAAAGCTGATAATACTTGAAGAACAATAAATAAGAATCCTTAAAATGGTATAATAAATAAATATTTTAACAATTTATAAGTATTGTTTGTATAGATACTTTTATTTGGAGTCATAAGTAAGATAAATTGAATTACTAACTTCTCAGGTACAGCAAGTTTAAGTACATATATTTAAAAAAAAATAAGTTAAATGTAGAGCTATCATCTGTTGTAAATTTAAATTGTCAAAAACATAAAAAGAAATCGAAAAATCATCCATGTCTCCAAAAAGTTTTTTTTCTTTTTAATTGCAGAAGTTCTTGATTCTACATTATTGGCTTCCATATATCACAGATGTATAAGATTGGAGGGGTAAATAATTATAAAAAGATAAAGTAAAGTACTCCAAAGAGTAAAATTTAAAAGAAAGATGTTTAATAGGTGGTTTTGCTACAAAACCATTGTCCGCTAAAGGGTTAGGCTTTGTTTCAAGTTATTACCTAAAGTAGTAAAAATTATTATGTGCATCTTTAGTCTTTGCTTTGGTTTCTGAAATAATAATATAATAAAAAATCTGTTTATGCACAAGTAATTATGGTATTTTGACTATAAAAAATTTTCTGAAAAATATTTTTCTTTTTATTTGTAATAAGTTATTTATTTATTAACAAGAGGTTCACCTTATTCCCTAGAAATAATTTGTAATAAAATTAATTTGGGTCATAAAGAGACATTTATTAAAAAATAAACTTAGTTATCATATTACAAATATAGATAAACATAAAACTATATAAATAGTTAGAACAAAAAGTATAATGAATATAAAACAATACTCTTTACAAAATATAAAAAGAAAAATTTTTATTATTTCAAAACAGTTACATTGGAAATTAATTTAGCTAATAGCATGCAAACCACACCATAACTTAGACAAAACTCTATATAATTTTTCTTTTAATTCTTTACAGGTTCTTGCAGCATTTCTCTACAATCGGTGCTTCACAACTGAACTCAGGATTATTTTGATGCATTTGTGTGCAATAGAAGAAGTTTAAACAGCTGTAAAATCCTGAAAAAAGAAAAAAAATCTGTTTTTGAAACTGTGAAGTCTATGTATAGATCTTTGTAGCATATCCATATAGATTCATATAATGCATTTGGGTAAAAACCAGAAGTTTATAAGTGTCCTGTTTCGACATCTGCTACTGGCTTATATCTATTAGGATATATAAAAGATATTGATATTCACTGCTTGATCCCATTAGCCTGTGATATGTGTGCTGATATTTCTGGATCGCAATTGCTAATGATATGTACATCTGTTAATCTATCTTGATAGTTTACTGCTTGCTACTTCATATCTTCTATTTATATCTGAGACTTCAACTTTCTGGTGAATATCTGATTCTTATTAGTTCTTCAAAAATAGTGATAGTTTTTCACTCCTAGTTTAAAGTAGTATCACACTATGTTGATCATATCAATATTCATTTGGTGATATATCTCAATATTAAATTTTTGATATCATCCAGCCCTTCTCAAAAGTAATTTTAAAAGCTATTAATGTAAGCTAAATATAAACTCAAGAAAATTTAATGAAATTAAATGGCTTAAAAATTAAAGTTGATTTTCCCTGTCTTGAAAATGAATTTAGTCAGAATTTAGTTGTGAATATAGATAAAAGAAACAAATATTTAAATGTGGATGTTGTGACTATGGATAAAGGCAAAGATATTTAAAATGGAATTTTCCCTGCCTTGAAAATAGATTTATTCATAATTTTGCTGTGAAGATGGATCAAAATACAGATATTTAAAAGTGGATTTTCCTTCCATTGAAAATAAATTTAATCAGAATCTTGTTATGAATATGGATAAAAGTACATTGGAAAAGCCTTATCCTTGTGGTATATGTAAGAAATCATTTTCTCAAAAGAAAACCTTAAATCGTCATTCTAAGATCCACAGTGGAGATAATTTATTTGTTTGTGTTATTTGTAAGAAAGCCTTTACTGAAAGCAACAAATTGCTTGCACATCTTCGTTCCCACACTGGGGAAAAACCATTTGCTTGCACTACATGTAACAAAGCATTTTCTAATAGTTCCAACCTGAAGTTGCATCTTGTGTTGCACACAGGGGAAAAACCATTTTCTTGCAGTGAATGTCAGAAGACATTCTCTCGTAAAAGCCACTTAGATGTTCATGTTCGGTCTCACACTGGAGAAAAGCCATATTCTTGCAGCATATGTGCCAAAGCATTTTCTCTTAAGTGGAACTTAGATGTTCATCTTCGTTCATGTACCAGGGATAAGCCATTCTCTTGCAGTGTATGTAAGGAGGCATTTTCGGACAGTTCCCATCTAAGAGTTCATTTTTGTTCCCATAGTAGAGAGAAACCATTTGCTTGCAATGTATGTCAAAAAACATTTTCTGGTAAAAGGCGCTTAGTTATTCATCTTCGTTCCCACACTGGGGAAAATACATTTGCTTGCAGTGTCTGTGAGAAAGTATTTTATACAAGTCGGGAATTAAAAGTTCATGCTCGTTCCCATACTGGAGAAAAACCATTTGGTTGTGGTCTCTGCAATAAAGCATTTACTCAGCAAAGCAGCCTAAATATTCACCTTCGTTGCCACACTGGGGAAAAACCATTTGTGTGTGATTTATGTCCCAAAGCTTTTTCTCAGAAGTGGAACTTGGATGTTCACTATAGGTCCCATACAGGGGAGAAACCATATGTCTGTAATGTTTGCACAAAAGCATTTTCTGCTTGCTCTACCTTCAATAGACATCTTCGTACACATACTGAAAGACACTTGCAATCAAAGAATATAGGCACAGGAAAAAAGGAAGGCACTGTAGAGATAACGTAAACACAAAAGCAAACAGAAGTGATTGCCAAGAATCTTGTTAAAAAATAACTTTACAGGCTCCTGCTCAGATTCAGCTTCTTAATTCCTCTTTTAAATTGTGTTTTGATTTTGTCTTTAAAGCTTCTGTGTAGATTATATATTTTTAGTATATTCTAATGCATAACATTATTCAAGTTAATTTCTGATTATGTGTTAGATTAAATTTTTTCTTAAACAGTTAGCTGCAAATGGTGTTAAACATTAGTATGACCAAGAAACTGATTATTCTATACAGCATATGTGATTTAGAGTTCCATGTCACTATGTAGAGGCACATCCTATGTCTGTTAACACAGTAACTGGTGTTGATCTGACAGCTGGTGACTCCTGTAAGATTTTCCTGTTGAATAGTGCAAGATCATTTGTGTTTTGACCTTCAAGTGTACCTTACCTGGTTTGCTTGCAATAAACCACCGAATACCTCCTACTGCAAATTTGGACAATGATGAATTTTATACTTAAATTATTAATTCAAATTGTTATAAATGATGGTTTGGAAAATTGGTAGTTGTAAAAAAACAAAAATCAAACACAAACAAAATCTTTTCTCTTTGTATTCACTTCTTCAACAGATCTGAGAAATTCTCTTTTCAATCTCATGTTATCAAATTTTGTTGGTATAAGTTGCAGTTATTCAGTTAGCAAACGCAACAATCTTATAACTGGAATGTTGTGAATCCTTGAAGTTGAAATAATTCCTCTGGAGGAGTTAGCAGGCCAAGCCTCGGGTGTTCGGCTTAGTCCCTCTAACATAAGTTACATTCAATTCAGCTTTTTTTACCTCGTCCCATGAGTCATCATCAAAGACATACCAGAATAGGACTGGTCTGAACTAAAAAGAAACTTTGGACTTCTCCTAACCAATAGAAGGGTCTGTTGGTTTGGAGAATTCTGACCTCCCACCTTTCTGGAGTGGACCCCTGTTTTTTTTTTTCTCTGTGAAGCAGTGTGATTTTTGTTAGAGGACAAGGTTGTGACCAGAGAATAGTAGAAAGTGAACGCTGCTGGCATCTGCGGCTTTAGGGATAGGCCTTTTGAGAAAAATCATTGCCATATTGTTTTTTAGGGCCAGTGCTGACTCAAGAGCAGTCTTTGATATCTACAAATGATAAGTTAATTCCAGTTGTATTCCTTAGGTATTCATTTAATTGTATAAATTCATTTAATCAAGAAAATTTGTCCATGTGTTTATTAATGAGTATTAATTTCTTCTTTCTGAAACATTAGGCCAACGTAACATTAAATTTACAGTCCCTACTTCTAAATTATGAGGAATAAATGGGACAAAGTTATTTGCATGCTTAGCATTCCTTAAGTTGCATGTGCTCTCTGGGTTATGCTAAGTGAGTAACAGCTTTGATATCTATATGTATTGCCAGCTGAATTGAAAAATTTATTTTCTTAATTATCACTATGAGATTGCCATTTGTATTTTGAAGGGAAACATTTACTGTGTTACAAGTGGGAATCTTCTTTTTTAAGGAATTGTATTTTAAATTTATATATGAGTATCTTTCTAATGAAGTTAAACTGTGTTATCTTTGAAAGTGTTGCATGCTGTCAATCCATAGTTAGATTCAGTAAGTACTGAAATCAACATGGTTTGAGATTTGGTTGTACCTAGAGATGTAAAAAACCCGGAATTTGGAAGAGGTAAGAAAAAAACTAAGAATTTTGGGGAATAAACCCGGAATTTTGGGAACTTTTTGAAGAAATCATTTTAACAATGTTTACATTTATTTTTTCAACAGTGGCTATTTAAGAACAAGCCTATTATTTCTAAGAGATTTTTTTTTTTTACTTTTGGTAATATATATATATATATATATATATATATATATATATATATATATATATATATGTATTCAAGAAATAATAGCAATGAGCATTTAAATGATTTTATAGTAATACTTATGTAATTAATTACCCTGTTAGTCTTGTCAAACACATAACTGGTTGCTTCAATTTTAATTGCTAATATAATAATTATATACATTATTTTTTATCATTATTTATTATGTAAATTGCTTTATGCTAAACTTTTTCCCACCTTTTATAATATAAAAATAAATATCTTTAAATTTAAAATAACAGTTTATTATTTTTTGTAATGCATATATCATTTAAAGGTGTAATCAAATGACACTGTTGCATTTTGTGTCCAATTCCTACACACACACACACACACACACACACACACACACACACACACACACACACATATATATATATATATATATATATATATATATATATATATATATATATATATATAGAGAGAGAGAGAGAGAGAGAGATGTTATCTAAGAAAAATAATGATTTATGGGTTTTGTGACACTACAGGTTATTGCCTAATATTTATGTAATAATAAAAATATTGGATATTTCTCAAAGGAAAAATATACTCATACTTTCATGCTAAACATACCTTGCCAAATATAGTTAGTTAATCCCAATTATTCAATTTTTTTTCATAGCATGTAATAGTTAAATTTTGTGAAAATATCAACTTTTGAGGTCTACAACAAAGACAGAAAAATGGTGGTTCTCATTGTGTCATAGGAATTGGCGACTTCAAAATTCCCTTCCCAAAAAAAACCCGGTTTTTTTCCCGGGTTTAAACCGGGTTTTTTTCCACTGTTTACAACTGTGGTTGTACCACAGCCGAGATCAAAAGCTGGAATGAAATCCATATTTGGTGTTGGTTACATCTTCAATCTGTGGAGCAAAAATGTCTGAATGTAGCAAACAAGAATATATTTCTATTCTAGTGTAAACCAAAATTTTACTGATGTGCAAAATAAAATATTTTTCTTTAACTCTTGTGTTTTATGATAAAAAAAAAAATAAATGAAAACTTCAAAAATAAAATTTCAAAAATTCTTCTCTCTTACAAGAAATGCTTTTTATATGTAAGAAGGCTGGAGCAAAAAAAATTTTTGAGGGGATGTGTGTATGTTCTCTATATTTTCTCAGATTATTTTTAATCTCCGTGCTTGGCTACTTTCTTTTACTGGTGTGGCAACATAGTTTTGTTGCATAGCAACAACCAGATAGATAATAAAAAAAATAAGTGTTGTAATTCTCGTCTTGAGTTGTGTCATCTATTTTATTTAAAGAATTAAAGATTTGTTGTGGATAAATAGTTGTCATAAATTTCTTTCTACATAGAGTTTATTTTACCGTGTTAAGTTATGAAACTTAAATTTAATAATTCATAATTATTATAGTTACTGTATATTTTCGAATATATGCCCATCCGTGCGTAAGTCGAGTGTGGTATTCTTCTTCCGAAAGTTATTCAAAATCCGTATATAAGCCGAAATGACGTTTTGTAACGTTCAAATATGTTACCAATCACATAAAGCGGGGTAAATGTTTTCCAATCACATTGCTTTAAAGTAGAAAGCTACACCAACGCTTCTCAAACTTCTTTTGCTGCGGCTTCCAATTTAAGTACTGTAGAGGTAGAAGAACGGTTGGACCTCGAGACAAATACTAAGACATTTCTTAAAACGTACCGACAGTTGCGACGTTGGTTGATTGGTTGGAATTAAGTGGTGATAGATCCTCTTGGGACAAACTGCGCCAAACAAGACAAGCAAAGAGAACTAATTTTTGTAACACAAAAAATGGAAAAAACTATTTTGAAGAAAAGCCAAAAAGGGAAAAGGGCAACATTCTAAAACACATTTAAAAACACGTATTATAAATAAATAGGTAGAAAATGAAGCAAGACAAAATATTAACACAGTACAACAGCCCATTTTTATTAAAAAGCTATGATAAAAAATTAAAAACAGAAAATAAAGAATCGAACAATAATAAATTGAAAAAAAATTGAGAAGTAAATGATTAAAACGATTTAAAAACATTAAAAAATTAAAAATTGAGGATTAAAAAATTGAAAATTAAAAGTCAAAAGTTGCGAGGATAATGTTATATATATATATACACACACACACACATATACATATCTTCAGTGGGTAGAGAAATTGAGGACCAAGCATGCTTGGGAACTAAACACTGGGGGTTCCGCATAAGATTGACCACTTAACCGGAACTTCGCACCCCAGGGCCTTTGGTCACACAAACGGAGATTGGCACCGTAAGCCTTGGCCCCTAGGGGCTGTTGCGCATTAAATATATATATATATATATACATATATATATATATACATACATACATACATATATATATATATAGATATATATATATATATATATATATATATATATGTAATGAGACGGACTTCTCGATGGGTGGTTGCAGTCATGGCCATAAAAATGATACCGTTTCAGCTAAAGACCTTTATTAAGATAACGTTGAAGGACGGTTTCCCACTTCATCATAGGGACAGGACAAACTGAAGGGTCGGTTAGCATGAAGTTCTATGTACAAGACACGTAACACCTGGGTCAACATCTGTGGGAAAATACCTCTAGAAAAATCTGTCTCCGACAGCGTGTATCTCCTTTTTATTTGGAAATTTCCTAAATTGTCCGCTAGGGCCATGTAGGATTATAATTGGTCAGGCCCCCTTCTCCGACTCCGAATCGTCCCAGTGGTCAATTTAGATTAGGGGTTAAAAAAGGGAATTCAAAATGACGCGGGAATTTTTAGAAATTGATTGAAATTTTGAAAACCCCTGAGAATTTTCCTTACATATATATGTATATATATATATATATATATATATATATATATATATATATATATATATATATATATATATATGTTCTTAGAAATGTTCTTGCCATTGGGTATTTTCAGCTATTCAGAAAATTGAACCTAAATATCAATGTTTTTAAATTTACGTTAAATCTTCAAAAAGTATTTCTACAATTTCGTTATAATACCAAGGGAGGGCACTTTTCATTCGTGCAAATGTTCCCCCCCCCTCTTAAATTTTGCATTATCTGTCCCAGTTTGTAGTAGAATAAGGAATAATTTAGAATAAGAATCTGAAATTCAACAATTTTTGTAATTGTTACATTTAGCTAAATTGGAGGTATCGAGTCCCTTTATGTAATTGAATTGCACTAAATCAAAAATTATATTTTTCCAGCTTATCATGCCAAAAAGAAAATGCACGTACAATATTTCAAAAATTTCCTTCCTAATGTGATAAATTGTCTAAGTATTAGCAAAACATTAGCAAGCTGAATGATTTTTTCCAATAAAACTCTCATTAATAGCTTAGAAGTTTCAATAAACCTAGATACAGTAAACTTCTTGTTAGGCCCATAGATGATTCACTATTACGATATTCGATTACACCGAAGAGCCATTTCATTGACCACCCTATTAATAAAATAAATGCAACTTTAGGTAAATGGTACTAAGCGCTCTGGTCCTGCAAATCCGCACATTTCGAGGGGGTAGCGTGACAGTACGAATTTGGTTTTTTCCAGGTGAGACCACAAATGCTCTTTTGGATTATGTCAGGGGAACTTGGAGGCAAGATATGACTTGAAAGTCGCTGGAATGTTCCTCGAATCATCCCTGACGATTCGACCTTTATGACATGGTTCATTATCCTGTTAATATACACCATCCACAGCCGAAAATACTGTTGCCATAAATGGGTGAATCTAGTCTGCACCGATGTTCACATACCGCACAGACGTCAGAGATTGTTTTATGGGGATTATAAGTCCTAATGTGCTCCATGAAAATATTGCCCACACCATTCTACCACTAACTTGTCTCCGTCCAATTGTGCATCCGGAAAACAGGATTTCCTTTGGAAAAATGAGTATTCAAACAAGTCAGTCGATGTGATGGACCAGAAAACGTGATTCGTCAGACTATGCAACTTTCTTCCAATCTTCTAATGTACAGTTTCTATGTTTCTTGACCTATTGCAGATACATCTAGCGATGACGTGCTGTCATTGCAAATACATGCTTCGGCATCCGTTGGCGTGTACATTGTGTATCAGTGTACGCTACATAGTGTGTTGAGAAGCACTGGATCACCACTGTTGTAGCTGGTGGCGATTTCGGCCCTTTTAGCTCTTCGGTCTCGATTTAACCTTTATCAAAATCCGATAAATCAGTTGCTTTTCCCATTATGTCACTGATCGCGCTATTTTTGGAAAGACAATGCCTAACCGATTTATATACTCCATCAGTCACGTGCAGTAGTTTTGTTCCTGGGCGGGCCCATTGTTATAAAGGGAAGATGGTCATAATGTATTGGCTCATTGGTGTACAGTAAAGCCCCATACAAAAGTTAAGGTACCCATTAAAATTATCGTTATAGTAGCATATATTGTTTAACCAGAGGGTAACTTAGCGATACGCTAGAATAAAAAAAACTCAAGAGAAATATCTCAGTAGAGCATTTCACTTTAAAAGACCTGTAGTAGTTTGAAATACAGTGTCCATAATTAAACTTCTCACATAATAGAACATATCTTACAATTTCAAATGGTGACTGAAAATTACAACCGTCATGTTGAACATGCTTTGTTGTAATATTTTTTTTAACTACAATAAAGGCCGGTGTCACCAAAGTCATTTAACAGCTAACCTCTATTAACCCATGGTTCCAACCAATGGTGGAACTCAATTCTCTATTTATAAAGAGATTAATCACGGTTAGGCTTTAAACGACTTTGGTCAGACCGATCCTAAATGTTGGTTAATAGTGCAATTCATTAAACACGCCCTCTGGTGGTAAAATTTTGAGCTATTTTTATTTTCAAACAAATTCTTATATTTGTATGTCCTACATAGCATTTTATAACTTTCTGAACAATAAGGCAATTTGTCGCAACGTCACGAACTACTATAATGCCCTTCCCATTCATTTTCATGTTTACAACAGCCAATAGACAAACAATACACTGCCCTTCCGTTTGAAACTAAAGCCAGAATTGTCATAATTTGAGAATTTGCCCTACTGCGTGAAATCGTCTTATAGTTTTGAATGTAGACAACTTTAAAGTAGGGAAGTTTAATTATGGACATGCTGTATTTATGAAGAAGCAATAAAAATTTTAAAATTGGATCACACGTTTAAACATTCTCAACGTGTGCCCGAAGTTCAAGAATGTACAAGTAAACAAAACAATTCATATATTTGAGAAATTTATTTATTAAAAGAAAACTTTCATTTTTGTTTGCATAATTCTTTTTCCTGTTAAATCAACTAACAATATGCATAGTCTAAAGCGCAAAATTGTTTTATTCTTCTATATTTGGAAACTGAAGTATCGTTGGAGAGGGATAGGAAGGGATTAACGATCGTAAGAAAAATATTGTTTTAACAGAGGATTACTGCAGTGAAAGTAGCATTAAATCAAGGTAATAATAACATATATGCAATTCCACCGAGACCTCCGAATATTATCATTATACAGGAATTTATCGTTGTGTAGGGGTATACTGTTATTGTTATAGGGGTATGTTGTATTATTGTATGTTATATTGTTGTAGGGGGTTTTGAAGATAGCAAAGTTAAATTTCAGAGCTTCGAACCGGAAGTGAACCGAAAACAGGAAAAAACCGTTGTTTTGGTCGGAACGAAAACCGGAAGTAAACCCCAAAAATATCAGTTTCTTTCGGTTCGATATAACTTCAGTAATTTTTTTCCTGTAACCAACTTATATTTTTTAATTTAACGTCAACCATATAATTATCGTTATTACATGCCCATTGCTCCGATTTTCTGTTTTGTTTTACCTTAACTTGAAACTACTTGTAGAAGTCAGATTTAATTCCTTTGAATGTTCAGTCGTCAAATACGATTTTGATGATGGATAACGGCTAGTCTATATTTGAGGTAGCCTCTTCATTCTCAACAAGTTGTGATCGCGGTTGATCGCCAAGCTGGGCGATGTTGTTTAATTTATGGTAAGGTCTATAGGGGTTTTTTTAGTAATAGGTATAAATGTCCAGTTTGTCCGAAAAATATGTCTCTGGTCGAACGTACACTTCGATCACACGGTTTGAATGGGTTTGTCGTGTGAAATGTTCAATTGCTCACCACATTAAACGATCCATTGAAAAGGAATCGTGATTTGAGTAGAGTCATTTGAGTATGGCTCTCCTCATAAACACAGGGTGTCATTATGTTTTGGCCGCCATTTCTGTTTGCACGGTGTTATGCGCTAACAGGATTGGCGCCAAACAAAAATAGCCAAGGAGACACCCTTAATTATATTTTTACCTAGATATGCCAATTCTCGCCGTTCTCTGCTCACCATTCGTATCGTATATGCTGGTTTAATGTATCAATTTATATAATGCACCAATTAAAAAAAAGAAAATCTTCTACATTTTGATAGAATTGCATTTTTTTGTTTATAATTTAATTATATTTTTAGTACAAACAATACAAACAAGAATATCATAAAACTAGTCATTCGGAACTGAACCGAAAACCGTTATTTTTGATAGAACAAAAACCGGAGCTTAATCTATATTTATTTATTTTTGTTGAGCCGGAATGAAAAAATTACTGTTCGAAGCCCTGTTAAATCTAACAGAAATAGCATAATTTTTTAAAGAAAGATAATATAATTTTCTTTACAGATTCATTTCGTTTCGTTATATCAACTGTGAAACAAAATTTATAATTCATCAGTTCTACATGTAAATTTTGAGAAAATTCATTCCAGAAGCAATCGAGAAGTTTGAAGCACATGTAAAAATTCGTCTACTAACAATGCTAGTTACTTTGAATACAGGCAATATTAACAGTGTAAGCAAAGCATAAAAAAGTTTGTAAAAAATGCTTTGAGTTTTAACTTCTTGCATATCACACAACGTTTTGGTCCACAGAGCGAAAGTATTTCAAAAGCATGGGAAGAAGCGAAATTTGATCCATTTGTATTAGTTTTCCTCAGTTTTTTTTCTGTGGCATTTAGGCATGCTTCGTACCGTTCACCAATTCCTACGGAAGAAAAGACACCGATCACTTTTTTTTAAATAAAATATATCACAACATTACACAACAACTCTTTTTTTTTGTTTTCATAGTTTGTGTTTTGACATTTTTAGAAAACGAGAAGCACTTTTCAAAAATCCCAAATATTTCTTAGAAGAAATCAGAAATTGCCACTGAGAATGTTCTCTCGTCAGACTGGAATTGGGAAATCCACCATCACCGACTTCTTGATGCCGCTGCGGAGGCACCAGTGGAAAAACTTGAACAAACACAAGAAGGTAAAGATGAACAATAAAAACACGATCAAAAATTTCTCTTTCGTTAAGCATTCAAAGTCATCGATAAAATCCTTGCTTTTGTTGGAAGTTAGGCTGATGGGATATTCCGTAAACAGCGGAACGAAATGGTTCCAGAAGATCATCCTCTCTGATTCATAGGAACGAGCCACGAATGGTTGTAGTCCTAGAGTGGCGAAACAGTCCTCCTCTTCCGTAAATTGTCGCCAGGTGAAGTTGCCAAGCACTGATTTCTCGCTAATCTTTCTTGGAGTAGGGTTCCTATGAAAAGAGTTAAAACAAATTTTGAGACAGGGTCCTACGGAAGGCTCAGGAACTGTCGAATGTAAATTTTTCAACGACATTTTAATACTAGAATCGCAAGATGGTTCATTTTGTCAAAAAAACTATTTTGTGTCTATTTTCTCAAGACCTTACTAAAGAAACTGAGATGAATTTCTTCGCTTTTCCTGATTTTATACCTATAAATATCTATGAAACTATAATACGGAATCTCTGTTGAAACAGAGAATTCCGTCCTACCATTGGTTGGTGCCATGGGTTAATCGCGGTTAGCAGTTAAACGACTTTGGTGAGACCGGTTCCTAACACGGCACTGGATAAGGCTTTAAGTTGGTTAACAATTTTTTTGCTGCACCGCGAAAAATTCACGCAAACTTCATCTCGAAAGGAAACAAACTAAATTCATTGCTTTTTCCAGATGCACAGGCTCACGTGTAATGTGGTTTTTAATTGCATTCTTTAATAAGAATATGAAACGGAAATGAAAGCCTCACAAAAGTATTACTTTTCGATATAAGTAACATTCTTGTTAGGGTATTCGGTCTGACATTTTAAAATAAAAATTAAAAAAAAAAAAAAAAAAAAAAAAAAACTTTAAAACCCCCAAAGAAATAGAAAATTAAAGAAAATCCTTTATGCTATAAAATAAATGTTTCGTATTAATATAATTGAAGTTTACAGAATAAAACTGATAATTAGCTTTTATTTGATTTGAAAAGTTTGTTTCTAATTAACTAATTTTAAAAATTATTTTGAGAATTTACATTTCATTTGATGTATATATATTTTGTTTTAACTATTGTTTAATTTACCAAAACTAAATAATTTTTATAAAGTTTAGCACTTATGAACAAAAAAAAATTATTTTAAACATAGACTTTTATATTGAATCTAGAATAAGCTGTTATAATAAAGACTTTTCAGCTCGAAAAGTAGTATATTTTTTTAAGTGGTATATATATATATATATATATATATATATATATATATATATATCTGTAATATATAAAAATTATTTCACTTTAATATCTCTTTAAAAATTCCATCTCTTCATTCTAATTTCTTAAAACTTATGTTCTTATCCACAAAATGTCTTAATCAAAGGAGTGTTCTGGACTTGAAATTCTTTCAACATATTAACCCAGGGCTTTCTGTGCAATAGATGTAAATTTTCTGTTCATTTAACACAGTTTCCAGCTTTTTCCGGCAAATGGTTCAGTTTTCTCCATGATCTAACTGTTAAATTCGCTGACTAAGTTTCTTGTCCCTTGGGAAAATTCTATTTATCTCGGTCTTGGATAGACCTCTGTTCCTGCAAAGTGTTTTTAGTATCATTCTCTTGTCTGCCGTTGACTGGCAAAGAGGCATTTTTAGCAACTCCTTAATAAAGATTTAGTTTGTTCTCAAAATTGTGCTTCTCTTTAATGTGACCCGACTGCAACGTTAATCATTACTGCTCGCTGTTTAGGCTTAACCTTGCACAGTAGCCCAGGCAAGTAAAAAGATTAGGGGCTACATAATTATTGTGATCGGCAGATTATTATATTGCTGGGTTTTACTTACTTACTTATCTACTTACCTACTTACTTACTTACTTACTTACTTACACACACACACACACACATATAAATGAGAATAAAGATATGAAAGGTGAATATTCACTAACCCTGTTTTCGCAAAATCTGTCCAGAGTTGAATCATAATATCTGCAACTTCTTGATCTTTTTCCAACCTGAGAGCATTGTGTAAGTTCATGTGGGGAAAGCCAAATATGTAATACAATTCACTTTCATGGTATGAACCTGGAAACAAAGGTAAAAATTATTGCTATTGTACATGGACTTCCCCAATACTAACATAAAAACAAAAATAAAAATCTTTGTTTATTGAATGTGTTTGATAGGGACATTCATGATGTGAAAATAAAACCAAAAATAAAAATCAGTGTTATTGTATGTGCTGATAGAGACTTTCTCGATATTAACATAAAAATAAATATTCCTGTTAGAAATAAATGATGTATACACTAAGAACTGATGAATGTTGGAAATTGTATATTGCGATATATAATCAGTTTTATGTCGCTATTCAGCAATACCTCGATATGAGAAATTACAATTTGATAATTTTTTAAGTTTAAGTTTTATTACATTATATCCTTATAAAATACGCTTAAAATTAAAACTTTTAGAAATTCGTTTTTCAAGAATATTTTACTTTGATAAAAATCAATATTCACCATGGAGGGTTATGAAAAAACAAGCAATGTAAATATGTCGAAGATTAAAAACTTATGGCATTTGTGCTTAAGTAATAATATGAAAAACAATACTTGAATATTATTTCTATTTTGCAACAAAAATACAAGTAATTTTATTAATGTTACCAATCTACAATGATACAACTCAAAGATACCGACGTATTATAAAGTTGTAACAATATTTTTTGAAATTCTACTTTTAACCAAAAAAAAAATCTTTTTTATATATGGATATAATTTTGAATTTTTTTTACTATTTATTACTTGTATTGAAAAGTGCAAGTATTGTAACCACGAAAAACTTTCAGATTATAACAAAATACCTATTTATCGAACAATCTAAATATAACGAATATAAATTTTGTCTCCGCCAGATGGCAGCTTTTTTAGCTCTACTCAGATAAAACCATTTCCTTTAGGAACGAAACTAAGTTGGAATCATGAAGAGAATGTGCAAATGATAATTTTGATGACGCATCATACAAAGGGACAAAATGTGTATCATTTAATACGCATACAGGCTAGTCACGTGATGTCTAGATCTCCTTTTTAAAGTTTTATACATCCAGTATTTATTTCAGTAATAACCATGTGCATCTAATCAAATTATAGAACAAATTTCCGTGCTAAAATTAATCTAAAGGTGCTACCATATTGTGGATGAGATGTGTCACAGGCGACCTCCATGTCAAAATGACGCCAGATGTCGTCATAATGACATCAAATGTCACCAGAAAGAAGAATCAAGGGTACCCTAACCTCATGTCTCGCAACTTTTGACGTCATTATGATGAAGTCGACCGTGATACATCTAGATTGCCATATGGTAGTACTCTTAGGCTGCTCTATATTGCGGTCGAGATATATCAAGGCAACTTCCACGTTTAATGACCTCAGAAATAGCCATAAATGGGGATTTAGCACCATAAATTTCCTTCTCAGACAACATTATGACGCAGAAGTTGGTTATGACATATCTCGACTGCAATATGTATCGCCTTTTGAATGGGATTCTACGAGATATTTGTATTACTGGGGTGTTGCATCATCGCAACGACCAACTAAACATTTTTTTCAAGCTTGCTGAGAAATGCATGTTATGGATTTGCAACACGGTGCTACAAAGGGCTAACACAGATATATATCGAGACATTAAGATAAAAGATAAAATATCTCTCAATGCCACTTACCTACCCACGTGTTTTTCGCATTTGCATATTTAGTCACAATGACGTCATCTTTACTAGCGTAATCGAATTCGTACATATAAACAGTGACACTGGAATGGAGCGCTAGTAAGTTCACCAATTTCACCGACGGTGCTTTCAAATCGATGTCGCTGATGATCTGTAAAAAGTAAAATACAGAGATTATTTCTAATATTGTCTCAATTTTAGAGAAGTATTTGTAGGTTATCAGGAAAAAACAAAATCGGGAATAAATGCCAAGTAATTCAAGCATTAAAAATGGGTAAAACAATGGACTGCTTTACATATTCGGCTGCAATAAATCGTCATTTCCATAATGGTCAGGACTTTTTGATTTTACTTTCGTTCTAATTCAAGTTACCTTTCTAAAAATCAAAATCTATCTAAACGAAGGTTGTCATTTCGAAACTGGTCAGTAATTTTTAATTTTACTTTCGTGATCATTCATATCACCTTTCTAAAAGTCTAAATCTTCTAAACAAAGGTCGGTATTTCGATACTGATCAGTAATTTTGGTTTTGCTTTCGTTGTAAATCATATTACCTCTCTAAAAATCAAAATCACTCTAAACAATGGCTGTCATTTCGATACAGATCAATAATTTTTTTATTTTACTTTAGTTCTAATTCACGTTACTTTTCTAAACCTTTTTTACTTCTCTAAAAATCTAAATCAAAGAAAGCTCGTCATTTCGATACTCGTCAGTAATTATTGATTCTACCTCCGTTTTAATTCATGCCACCTAAAAATCTATTTTTTTTCTAAACAAAGGTCTTTATTTCGATACGGATCAATAATTTTTTATTTTACTTTCATTCTAATTCCTGTTACCTTTCTAAACCTTTTTTACCTTTCTGAAAATCTAAATATTTTTTAACAAAGGTCGTCACTTCGATACTTGTCAGTAATTCTTGATTCTACTCTCGCTTTAATTCATGTCACCTTTCTAAAAATCTAAATCTTTCTAAACAAAGGTCTTCATTTCGGTACGGGTCAATAATTTTTTATTTTACTTTCGTTCTAATTCATGGTACCTTTCTAAAAATTCCGAGTAAGTTTCCTTTTATGTTATCTTATCTAATTTCCATACTTCTAGAAATTTCCTAATTTTTATCTAATACTTCTCTTAAGAGAGTAATTCAGTTATGTGATTACTTTCTGTCCATATCCCAGCAATAAACTACTTTGAGCAAACACATCGTGTTTATTCCGTTTTCCTCAAGGCGTGACTCCTCATCAAACTGTTTCTGTTGAAAAAGCAACGGATTGACTTTACAACTCATTTTTCCGATGAAGAATGGGCTGATATTCTGTGTACTAGCGAAAATTTTTCCACTGATTTATTTTAATAAAGCGTCATTATAAAGTGCAATTCTATCAATCAATTATACATGCTTTACACAGATTGATGCTTACTGTTTTTATCGAACATAACGCTGTCTAAGAGACCTGACACAGATTTTTGCGTTATGGATTCAATACCTAGCCTTTCTTTTGCTGCACGTGTTTAAGATCCTGATTTTGAGGATATTTTAAAACGCCTTTGTTAAAATTATTTATTAAGTGATTTATACTACAGTTTTATCTTTATGATATACTAATAATATGTTTTTGATTTTTTTCTTACACGAAATCTTTACTTGAACGTTGTTGGTTACAAATGCTTGGACAATATATGAATAACTTTTTTTGATTTTTCTTACACGAAAATCTTTATTTGAACGTTGTTGGCTAACAAATGCTTGGACAATGGCGGAAACTTATGAATAAGATTTAGATCAATACATAATTTGTATTGGATGTTGTAACAATTAAAATATTTTTAGATAAATATAAGGATTTGTATTTTTACTTGTCAAGCACGACTTGTGTATAGTTTTAAAACACTACAGTATCTCTTCAGAGGCTTACGATGAGCTACTGTGTCATAAATGGTTGTAGCATGGAGTTTTTTTTACGGTAGTATCATAAGATCTTTTCGGATTTTCCCATGGATGAGGATGAAATTGCACTCACCTTCCCGAGCGTCCTGATGTCAGGCAGCGCAGAGGCGGGGTTTTCGACGTAAGGGGCTGTTCCATTGGTGGTTTGCTGCTGCTGCCTCCTCTTCTTGTGGTGCGAGGAGGTGGTGCCCTGCCGGTACACGTACTCGGTGTACACGGCATGCAGCAACACGTCCGCTGCCACGCCTGACATGAAATCCTTACGTACCAGATGCAGCAGGTACTTGCGCAAGAGGTCCTTCGTAAACGGTATAGAAGATGGGTCCTTCTCTTGGTAAGCTAGAATGACAAGGTCCTGCCCACATTCATTATTTATCAGCCGACACACACATACAGACATACATATCTACGTGTATATAGAAATATCTCACACAATACTGTTAAATTTTTACTCTAAAGTATGATTTTTAATGAATCTGCACCGAGTTAACTAATATCTCTCTAGAACAGAGTTCATCAAGCTGTCAATCACGATTTACCACTTGCTTTTGGGAATTTTTTCGGTATATAGCAGTATCACTCTTACTTTGGCTAATTTTGAGTTGCTCCTCAGAGCTCAGATAAATGGCTTGAGAAGTAGCAACAAGACTGCTACTATATTGTAGTCGAGATATGTCACAGGAGACTTTCGAATCATAATTACATCAAAAGTCGCCATATATGAGAGTTTGGTACCATACATTCCCCTCTCTGGATACTTCTTGTGCCATTATAACGACTTCTGACATCATTATGACGCAGAAGCCGCATGTGACATATCTCGACTGCAATATGGTAGCACCCATGATCCTTATCCTTCCTTCCTACAGGGATTACGGTTTGATATGGCAATACATAATGGTTTGGAAAGCCATGTGCTATCTCGTAGAAACCATCATTATTCTGCAAGGGCACGTGACTGTCAAGGGGAGTATGTGACCATTTTGGCTCATTCTATAAATACCATTCATAAATTTTATGTATCAATAGCGATGTTGTCTTACATCTGTATTGTGACATTCACCATAGCTAATAATTCTCAGATCTCAACATTATTGTGACTTTGAAGTCCACTTTGGAGAGAAATCTGCATGAACGCAACCTAATAACCTCCTTTTTAACTGAATTTAGCAATTCTTTGCTGGAACATGGAAGAATGGTACAAGATTACCTTCCAAAGCATACAGGATGTCTATTTATATATTCCGAAAAACACTTATAAGCTGTTTGAGATTGTCAACGGTTTTCTATACTATATTAGTCACAGCGATATGTTTTTTTCGGTGTTTTCATACTTTAGTCCAACCTCTGTGTAGATAAAGTCATGGAAATAAGGAAAGATAAAATCAGAATTTCAGCTTATGGTATCCATACCAAGCATAAATTTATTCATCAGTATAGTGTTGTTGTCTTACATCTGTACTGTGACATTTACCATAGCTAATACTTTTCAGATCTTAATATAATTCTGTCTTTGTAGACCACTTTGGAGAGAAATCTGTATGAGCGCAACCTAATAACCTCCTTTTTAAATGAATTTAGTAATTCTTTGCTGGAGCATGGAAGAATGGTACAAGATTACTTTCCTAAGCGTACAGGACGTCTATTTATATATTCCAAAAAATATTTATAAGCTGTTTGTGATTGTCAACGGTTTTCTATACTATATTAGTCACGACAATATGTTTTTTCTCTGTTTCCATACTTTAGTCCAATAGATAAAATCAGAATTTTAAACTTCACAACTAAAAAGAACTAGATGTCAAATAACAATGAAAAAAGTAATGGAATGTATACTATATATATATATATATATATATATATATATATATATATATATATATATATATATATATATATATTACACCGGGATTTTTTGTTACCATATTATGCATGCCTTTAAGAGAAAATAAACCCTAGTGATATACATAATTAATAAGAATCCAATAAGAACTAATGACAGCAGTTAGTGATAAACTTTTATACAATATACTAAGCATGCTAAATGACGTAATAATAGCATTGAACTGATTAATACTGCTAATTATAGAGATAATCATGCATATTAATACATATATATACATAAGGCAAAAATACTACTTGAAAAAAAAAGAAAGAAAGAAATACTACGTCAAATATTTCCAAAAAACTATTTCAAAATGTTAATTGCTAGAAAATCTAATACTGTTTAGTATTTGATTCACTAATAATTCTTAAGATATTTTAAAATACATTACATTTAATCACATTACAAATCTACAAGTTTTTACTCAAGTCTGAAGAAATTGCTGATGTCAGGTAATCGCGCTTTTTAAATAGAGAAAAACGTAAAACAAACACTGTAATTGTTAAATAAGACTAACAGGTATTACAAAACAATTTCAAACGCGATTATCAGTTGAATTTCAGAAATGTCAAGGCCATACCGCTTTTCTGACGTGAAATAGCTTAAATTATCAAAAGGCTTATTGGTACTTCCCCTTTTTTTTCATTGCCTTTCTACTGTTTCAAACAACCTTATTCCATATAACATTTATAACATTTATCTTTTGGCAATGCTTACGTGATTTTTCAGAAACACATTTTATAAATCAAAGGAAGTATTGATGTTACTTTGAAACACTGCGATTTTTTTACAAGGTTTTCCTCATAATTTCCAAGGTTTATATAGACAGCTCATGAAACTTACAGATGACATATACTTTTGAAAGAAAAATATAATGGTGAAAATTAAGACTTTAAAAAATGAATGCACGTTCAGATTTGAATATATAAAAAAATACTATATTATAGCTCATACGCGAAATATAACCATACTTTTATTATATAACTTTATAGCTAGTACTACAGAGCAATTTAAAAAAATACCAGTGAACATTGCGAAAATTGAAAAAGACATCGGCTTTTTATTGAATTGTATTTCAGTCCCTCTTCATAAAAAAATGAATTTCCCATAAATTGATCCTAAAATAAAATGTTTAAAAATCGTTGGAAAAGTAATATATAATACATTCCTCATGTCATGCCAACACGATTTCATTAGTTTTTGCAAATGTCATTAACAGTAATATGAGAACTAGAGGGTTTGGCCCAGGGAGTTTTTGTTGACAATTCTTCCTGTGAGATATATAATACTAAAGATCCATAATTAGTGGTCAAGTTTTGGTTTTTAAATTTATAGGAAGAAAATTAATATGCAAAATTCATTACACCATTGGGTATTCTTTGGG
The DNA here is from genome assembly GCA_032207245.1 of Pardosa pseudoannulata. Classification (NCBI taxonomy): domain Eukaryota; kingdom Metazoa; phylum Arthropoda; class Arachnida; order Araneae; family Lycosidae; genus Pardosa; species Pardosa pseudoannulata. Next base: position 66,878,213 of record CM063497.1, read on the forward strand.
GAGGCTGTGTTTAAATTGGGTGTTACACACATACACACACACATATATATATATATATATATATATATATATATATATATATATATATATATATATATATATGTGTGTGTGTGTGTGTGTGTGTGTGTGTGTGTGTGTGTGTGTGTGTGTGTGTAATATGGGCGAGACTCATTCAAAATCACAACACAATTTATTTCTGGTAAGAAACATGAAATCCATACAACAGGCAAACACTTTTACAACCTCGTGCACACAGACAATGTGATCCCGCACATACACTTTTCAAGTAGGGATTCCTCAGGTAAAAAGACTACGAATAATCCCTAAGCACAATTGATCATGTGATAAAAAATACCCATGTTTAAAGAGAACGCGCTAACTATTGGCTAAAGTAGTACAGACAGAAGCTGAATTAAGTCTATAGCGTGTCTGGAGGGAAAAATCAGAATTACCGCGCAAACCCCGAACTTACTTTATGAACAAAAGTTATTAAATTAATATTAAAATACGTAAATAAGGGATTTTAATATTACATATATATATATATATACATATATATATATATATATACATACATATATATATACATACATATACATATATATATACATACACACAAAGCACTTGCTTTATTCTGAAATATCTAAGGCAAATACTTCGACTTTGATACCTTAATACTTGACATTTCATAATAACCCCTTCCGAAAAAAGGATAACCTTACCTCTAGCCTTAGAATCTACCATTGTTGTTCTAAAGAATCTATCACGGGAACTTACCAACTGTTTTATATGCTTGTAATCTGTCAAATGAAAGTGAATTTTTTAATTGAACATTGATTTTATAGAGAATATTTAGCAGGGCTAAATAGCTTAATCACTCATATTGAATCCAGGTGCCTTTCTTGAGAACATGAAATTGAACATTGTGCCTTTCTTAACGTAAAATACATTTTCTTCATTGGTTAAGTTTGGATCGCAAACACCTACAACTTCCCTCAACATCAGTAAAGATGTTTGTAAGTGGTCAAAGAGCCATAAAGGGTTAGGAAAAATCCAAACTACTATTCGAGCAAACCCTGGACAGGATGATCAAGCCACGCTACACAGTATTTACAAAGTTTGGCGAGTAAAGGTTACATTGTTCAAAGACCATTACGTTAGATTATAATAGTCCAAACATTGCAGGTTTGGAGGGCTGCGGTATACTGTTTAGCTACACGATGGCTAATGAGACCGGAACGTAATGCTTTACGACCATTTCAACGGCTATGAACATCCATACGAACAATAAAATTGGAACTCATGAAATCTGGTACCGAAGAGCAACGTGCTATGCATTCGAAGATCATTCGGCTGATTGGTTAGGAGCGCTACGATATACTTTTAGATGTATGAAAGCGGGATCAACTATTTAAAGATAATAACGAACATTCCTTTCAGCAGTGGCAATCAAACCTACAGACTGGGGGTACAGAAAAGCAGTGCAGTAACTGTTTATTCATTGTCCGACCATTCTCCAATATCTAGGAAGAGGGTAAAGTTTTCCCTTTTACTCCATTATACACCTGAGGCACATATTAAAATATTTGTCAAGAAATAAATTTCGGATATAAACGTTTTTATCAGAAAGGAAACTATGTGGTTGAAATGAAACTTCTGTCCCTTCCGGTTATTTCAAGGTATTTTTGTTTTACCATTTTGTAAAGTCTTCTAAAATGCCCATACAGCCCAGGCTACTATAAAAGAGAAGTACCAATTTCCTATTAAAGTTTCATTTAGATCGCAGCCATAGTTCCGAAGGGATACATCTATTAAATCGCATCTACTAACACTTCGTCATCCATACTTCTAGCTCGTCCCTTGTCACTCCAACCATAACTGGAACGGGGCTCAGGGTTCCTTCTTGCTGCAGCATAGTCGTTGGATGGTCCAATAGAAATTCTCCATCAACAGTGGGGGCAAACTGGAGCATCAGAGAATCCTCCAGGGTCTTCTGGAATCAAGCTATAATAGCCTTAGAAATGTAACAACGAAAGATAAAAAAAATATAAATGCTAAAAAATCTAAATGAAGCAAATTAAAATGGAATTTAGATTAACAGTCCCACCAATCTGCATTATTTTTTTTTAATATTTTAACCATTTTGGAGGAGGGTAGTTGATATTTGGGCCCAAAAGTGAAAGTCTGTAAAGTACAGGCTTGGTTGAACTATGCACCAAATACCTAATTCTGGTCACTAGTCAGAATGACCGAGCTGTCTTACGGGGCGAGTCAGTGCCATCGTTATCAATCTTATTTACTATCAATCATGTAATAGTATGATTAATTCCCCCTACTCTATTTTTTCCCTTCTGTTTGTTGTTGTACAAAGTAACAATATTAAAGTTGTTCTCAGGAGCTACAGTCTGAATCTATCACTTCCGCGTCTATCTGTGGCAGAATGGAGAAATATCCTACATTGAAAAGGTTAAACAAGATACTCTCCTGAGAAAACCTATTTATTTATCTAGAGGCCTTAATGTTTTAATAGGAAATATTCTCTGGCACAGGTACTATGTAGTGTTACTAAGAATTATAGTAGAACTAATTTCCTGTTACGTTTCGTCAGTTGCTAAAGGTATGTGTGTAAGTGACGAGCCCATCCAAGACATTTGAGTATTTTGTTCGGGCAATAATGCATCAAATTTGTGAGCGAATGGAAGAGTCATCAGTTTTCACGATAATGATCTTCGTCGACATTCGAACTTTGGTGTTTTTCGAACAAGGCGATTGTGTCGAGAAAATTCAATGTGGAATTAGTTTTCTACGTTTTAGCCAGGCGTCAAGGGTTGAACCAATACATAATCCCAAGGACGAAAGTCAAACGAGGGAGAAATGATACGATCCCTCGTACCGAGGTTTCCTGGTGAAGGAAGAAAGATGTGGAAGACAAATCCAGTTTCACACTCTAGTTATAGAGACTGTCTAAGTCAGAGATTGAAGCGAAGGCATAAAGTTATCTGTCTGTATTGCAAAATAAAAGTTTCCAATACACTTATCGAAGAACATTGCTACCAGTGATATGATTCAAACTCTCCCTGCTTCCAAATTGCCAGGACTCTCATTTGTTGTGCTGTCCCTAGGAAGTAATTTTGGCTGCTTATATGGTGCTCTCATAATAATAATGGCTAACAAATATCTGTAGCTTCTTAGTAGCGAATACTAAAAACAAGTTCCCCGCATTAGAAATAATGTTGCATTAGTAATAATGAGATAAAAAAAATCAGACTTAAAACTAATTTTACCTAGATATTATTTTACTAGGAAGAAATTTGGCTGCTTTTTTGGCGCTCCTATAATAATAATGGCTAACAAATATCTGTGGCTTGTTAGTAGCGAATACTAAAAACAAGTTCCCCACATTAGAAATAATATTACATTAGTAATAATAAGAAAATAATAAGACTTAAAATTAATTTTACCTGGATATTATTATACCAGGAAGAAATTTTGGATATTTATATGGCGCTCCTATAATAATAATGGATAACAAATATCTGTGGCTTGTTAGTAGCGAATACTAAATACAAGTTCCCCGCATTAGAAATAATATTGCATTAGTAATAATAAGATAAAAAATAAGATTTAAAATTAATTTTACCTGGATATTATTACACTAGGAAGAAATTTTGGCTGCTTATATGGTGCTCCCATAATACTAATGGCTAACAAATATCTGTGGCTTGTTAGTAGCGAATATTAAAAACAAGCTCCCCACATTAGAAATAATATTGCATAAGATAAAAATAAGACTTTAAAACAATTTTACCGGGATATTATTATACTAGGAAGAAATTTTGGCTTCTTATATGGCTCTCCTATAATAATAACGCTAACAAATATCTGTGGCTTGTTAGTAGCGAATACTAAATAGAAATTCCCCGCATTAGAAATAATATCACATTAGTAATAATGAGATAAAAATCAGACATAAAACTAATTTTGCCTGGATATTATTTTACTAGGAAGTAATTTTGGCTGCTTATGTGGTGCTCCCATAATAATAACGGCTAACAAATATCGGTGACTTGTTAGTAGCGAATGTTAAAAACAAGTTCCCCGCATTAGAAATAATATTGCATTAGTAATAATACGATAAAAATAAGACTTAAAATTAATTTTAATTGGATGTTATTATACTAGGAAGAAATTTTGGCTGTTTATATGGTGCTCCTATAATAATAATGGCTAACAAATATCTGCGGCTTGTTAGTAGCGAATACTAAATACATGTTCCCAGCATTAGAAATAATATTACATTAGTAATAATACGATAAAAATAAGACTTAAAATTAATTTTAATTGGATGTTATTATACTAGGAAGAAATTTTGGCTGTTTATATGGTGCTCCTATAATAATAATGGCTAACAAATATCTGCGGCTTGTTAGTAGCGAATACTAAATACATGTTCCCAGCATTAGAAATAATATTACATTAGTAATAATGGGATAAAAATCAGACATAAAACTAATTTTACCAGGATAATATTTTACACTAAAAAAATGAGAGGAAGAACACACTTACGGCATCTTCGCTTTTCTCTATGATAAGTTCGGGTGTAACATTCCTCAAGCATTCAAGGATGACTTCAGTGCTACTAATATCAGAGCAATTTAATTTTTTTGCCAGTCGTTCGACGTACATTCGGGGTTTTCGTTGCACGGCCCATTCTCCCAATGGGCTTCCACTTTGTGCAATGGCTTTAGAAAACAAACCTACGGAAAGGGAAATATTAATTACATTCTACTTCGATAGAAGTGTCCCGTTTGGGTTTCGAAATCAGAAGTATGATATTGAAGTAGTTCAGATGTATGTTCTCAATGGCTTTAATTAATTGCTTAAAACAACGCACTTTTAATATAAAACATCTTTTATTATATTTACTTATGCGAGATCTTAAAAAAAAAAGAAAATGTCACATAAAAGAATTTATGGCGTAAATAATATTAATATATCAAAACACAAAAGCAACTCAAGAGCCATTTTTTCTCACATACGAAAGAACAACCATGTTTTTACTAAAAAGTATCGTTCGTTGCCACTCGCAACTTACAAAGAAAAAATAAAATAAAAAAGATAATATACGGAAAACCATCAGTTTTAACAGACGATGTGACAAGAAGAACTCGGATAAGGATTCAAATAAATTTTTATTATTTCCCCCGATATTCGAATATATCGGGGGTTTTCAACATTTTACAATTTTGGGAACTCTATGAGATTATCGTTTACTTCACGATTTTTTATATTCTTGTTTTATATTTTTTTATATTCTTGTTTCTCTTGATCAAAAAGAAGAAACAAGAATATAAAAAGTACTAGCACACAACCCGTCATATGACAGGATCAGTAAAATTTTTAATTTTCTACAGTTGTAAAATACCTATAAGGCAGGTTAAAAAAATGGTTTGTTTTTTGGCTGAGAATTATGTGGTACACGCTCAATAATTTGTTTATCTTTACTGACCGCATGTTATACTCGGTGTAAACTCAATAGGCACTTCAAGGTCACTGATTTTTCCCCGATGACCAACTGTAACTATGGTAACGACAGTTGGGGAATGACTTTACTCTTTTTTTCCCACTGTGTTAAGAGGAATACATCGTGTGGGCTCTCCGTGCATGATGAAAGTATGTTTATTTAGACTATACTTTGAAGAATACTTAATACTTTACACAAAATTTTATGAGTAATTTCAGACCTGTTTCTAAGTTCATAAATTTAAGATATAATCCTATTTCATAAAATTACAATTCAAAAATTGTATGTTATATTCTAATCCATAAGATTTAAAAAATTCTACTGAAAAAGTAAATCTAACTTTTTTTTTCACATACAGTTGCATTATTTACAGAAATAATATCATTAAGATGATTGAAGATTTCGTTAATTTTAATGAGTAATTAGTTATAATTTCTCACTATTTTTCTTTATATTTGTATGATTCTTTTAATCTAAATATCAAAAGTATTTCTTAATAATTTATTTATTTAATAGAATGTAGTTTTGAAATTCCTTAAATTTAAGTTGTATGTTAATAAGTATATTATGAAGTTATGTGGACCATAGTAAAGTTTCTATTCCAAAATTGTAGTGTATTAATTATTTTATGATTTTACAAGAATTGAAAGAGGTCTTAATGCAATAACAATATTTTGTATAATTTTATTATGTATTTAAAGATTTATGGTCTGTTGACACATTTTTAGAAAGCGAAAATTTCTTTAGAAGGTAGATTCCTAATGTTTTAGTAAGAATTCTAAATTAAAATAAATTTTTGTATTTTTACAAAAATATCTGTGATTTATTATAACCATTTTATACATACTGTTAAACTTTTCTTTATGTAAATAGTTAACGCATTTATACACAACTGAAATTTTTGACTTTGCTTATAATAATAAAGCAAGTCGTCTGAACGTATTGGAATCAAATCCTCAACTGAAGTGCTGAAAATAAGTGTGAACGCACAGGCTTCTTGGTCGCTACCATAGTAACCGATGACTGGGGAAACGAGAAAGTGTGACCTTGAAGCGCCAATAGATTTTACATGGACTATAGTTGCCAACTTTAATTTATATTGTTACATGACGTGATAGGATGGAGAGCAGAGGTTTTAATATTGACAGCCATTATTTGGCGGTATATATGAATGATGTCCAAAATTGAGCGAATCGATTACAAACCGTGTGGTTATGTATAAAAAGCAAACACACAAAAGAACAAACTTCTTAATTTTCAAAGATATATAACTTAAACGCTAGATCTTTATTAGTCCGGGAAATAAACTCCTAGGTTTTTATGAAAATAATTTGTTGTTAATACCGGTGACAAAATTTTCATTGCATCCAAAAATAATCAATGATTAAAATTAAAATTATCCCATATGTACCTAATCTATTATTTAATATAAATATAAAAGAAAGTTGTATTCGTAATATCTAAGTTCAGTGATAAAACGTATGAAAATAAGGCCGACAATATTTAAATAATTTAAAATAAGAAATGATTAAAGGAGATGGTTAAAGGAATGACGTCATAATTTCAGAAAAAAAATGTTACTTTTACCTATTTATTGTGTGATAAATTGATAAATTTAATGTTCTGCTCTTAACCGGGGACAACAGAGCTTGAAATAATGGCATTAAACACTCGAAATGGGGAGAAGGGGTGGATTTCGAAAGTTTTAGAACTCGCTTTGAATTTTGCTAACCCTAACTCATCAAAAATAAAATATAGATGCCTCTATCCATTCCAGGTACAACCGCTTCATAAATTCTCGGACGGACGAACAGACAACTTAGGCTATTATTATATAGGGAATTTTTATTACTTTCATTTAACAATATAAACGATAAAAAATTCACTAAAAAGTCAAAGTTTTGTTCGAGTTTTTAGTTATGTTTCTTGCAAATAGATGGCGTTACTAATTTAAAATCTCTGCTATTGGGATTCCAAGTACGCTGAACAGTTTTCTGCATTTATCAAACTGATTTATTAATTTTCTTTTACTTCAATATAAATTTTTATGGTTGAATATTGTCACCAGCATTGATCGTATGTGCAAAATTTTAGATCTCCAGCTAGTCAGGAAGTTAGTTAAAAATCCATTTCAAATTATCAACTGACACACAAGGGAAGTTACATAAAAGCGATTAAAAATAGACAATCTAAATTTTATTCTACTTAAATATAGAAAATTATATTGCTGTATTATAAAATTATTATTCCATTTTATCACAATACAAATATCTGAATAAGATATTGAATAAGGTAGCTAAAGGATTTTTATTTCTGTTTTCTAAAATATATTCTACGAATAATAATATTTTTAACTATAACAAATCAATAAAAAAATTTAATGACTAAGATGTGATTTTTTTTATTGCGAAGTACTTTTGCGTTCGGAATACTTGTTGAACAAAATAACTCTTACTTGTACGATGGTGTGTTACTGTATTTAACAAACAGAATAAGGTCAACAGAACTAACATGTTTGGTTTGGTTTAGAAGTACGAAATATATTCTGCAATGCAATGGGTCGGCTTTATCCCAGATAATCCAGATGTATAAACATCTTCGGAAACAGGCAAGGAGAGACAAAAAGAACGAACACTGATATTTGACGTAATTTGTCTCGAGTAATGCAGCTCAGGACTTTTACGAAATTTAAGGATTTATTTTATGAATAAAATATTTATTTATATTGAGTTTTACAATCAAATTACCTTTAAGAATTCGATTTTATATAAAAGTTAAAATTTTACTTAAACTTCTGCGTTTTGACTAAGCAAATAATAGTTACTTGCGGCCTCCTATCAGAGTACTATGAAATCCTAGGTTACCACTGAATCCATTTTGAAAACCTCTCGAATACTTTCTTCATTTTAGCTATCCCACATTTAACCTTCGGTTAGGCTGATCAAGGTTTTTAAATTAAGGTTTATATTTGTTTCAAAATTTAAATTAGTTTTTAGAATAATTTACATATTTTGAGATTATATAACCTACTATCAATAGAAACGATTCAGAAAATAAAATAACTCATTTGCAAAAAATTAATAGGAAAATTTCCTTAATTTTTAATTTCATTGTATATAGATGATATTACAAACAAAAAGTTCTAAAAACTGAAGGTTGTATCGTTTGACCTAATTCTGTCGTTCATTTTGAAAGCTTGCTAAAAAATTATTAGCTTACTCCAAAAATTATTTATATCCCCTTATTTATGCCCCAAAAAAATTTAAACTATTTCTTTTTGGATCGACGGTCTGAGTTTAAACTTTGAAATGAGTGTAAAATCTAAATAGAGTGAATAATATAAAAAATTATCTTTGGGTTAAATAAAAAAATATGAAAATAATGCTAACGTTCTCTTATCAAAGTAGACTTATGTTTTTTTATCTTTAGTTTGTATAAAAGCCTTCAAATCTAAATGCCCACCTCTTGACAACGGTGATATCAAATGCAATCCAACACAGGCACCTCCCGCGCTGTTTCCAAATATCGTAACGTCAGTAGCATTGCCACCAAAAGCTGCTATGTTTTCCTTAATCCACTTCAATGCCAATATCTGATCCAGTAACCCGTAGTTCCCTCTGGCACTGGAGTCCGCCGTGCTCAGGAAGCCTAAAAGAGATTGAAAATTCACTTTGGAATAAGAATCTAAGTAGAATGTAGAAATTGTCAATTCGTTCATTTTCTTTGATACATACTTAAAATCTACAAGGTGATTTTCTTATGTACCATATTGAAATTAAAAGCACACAGCTTAATTTTTTTAACATTTGTTTTACACGAATGTCTGTATTTCAATCTAATTTTGAACACAATTTTCACCAATACCAAAACATTTGTCATGTCATATAACCAGCTTTTGAATTCCAACTTTCCAGAAATCTGCCATTAGCATACGCGTTGACGATACGTTTTGGTTTTGTGCCCCCCCCCAGTCAAC
>CM063497.1:66892712-67027712 GCA_032207245.1 Pardosa pseudoannulata
TGGGATCCCATTATGATCCCAACATGAAACTTTGAGGATTAATTAAAAATAATATGAGCAATTTCTGAGATTTTTTTCAAAATTTTAAAAACTTAGCTTTTTGAGAAATTTAAATTTTAAATTTAAATTTTTAAAAAACTTTTCAAGTCATCATGTGTTGTATATCATATGAAAGCCCATTAAAAAAAGGTTTAAAATAACACCTTTCACATATCTCTAGCTTAATTAGGTGAGTAGCAAGTGTAATTTAAAGGTATGCCGATAGTGTATTTTTTAAACAAATCTGGCAACTTTAAAGCCTTATAACTCCCAAACCAATTATTATTTGAACATAAGATTTGGGGATTTTCTTTATTATCATGAAGTCACTTACTATACCAAATTTAATCAAAATTGGAGGGGGTCAGGCAGAAACCTTGTGTTGATTTGGTATGGAATTACCCGAAAAGAAAAACCAGCTAGGTTGCAATCCATTTCTGCCATGGATAAGAGATTGAGATAAAAATGGTTAAAGACAAATGCTTACTTGTGCAGGAACATAGATGTTCATATTGAGGCAGTCCTCCCCCTGTGGGTATTCCCTGAGGTTCAGCCGGTTGAGGGACTTTTCACCGTTAGGCGACGTCACGATATCCCAATGAGTTCTATTTTTGCTCTGGACGCACAGGGGCCCGAATTCTGTGGCATTGTAAGTATCATTCCAAGGAGTCCGGGGAACTGGCGGCTGGAAGAATAAACTAAACTAAAACAATTCTTACAATTTCAAAGTATTAAACTACAGTCTAAATCAGGCCTGTCCAACCCAAAACACTTAGTGGGCTGAATTTGCAATACATTTCATTCTGGAGGTCTACATTATATACACTGAAGTAGGAAATAATTAGGAGCTGAATTAGGGATAGCAAAGGCCATGCAAATTGTGTAGAGCTTCGCATCATTTATGCGCAAGTGAGGGCGTTGTGGTAACTGCATATATAATACATACTGTGGTTGTTCTGAATTAGTTGTTGGTATCTCCAGTATGAGTAAACTGCCTGATTTAGAAGCCTTCGATCGCGGACAAATCGTAGGTGCAAGACACATGGGCCATTCAATTTCTGAAATCGTCCAACAGCAATGATTTTCAAGGTCGACAGTGTCAAGAGTATACCAAGAATACATGGATGGTGGAAAAAAATAGCGATCGGGCAAACTGCAAAGGACAATTAGCTTTGACATTGAGTGGTGAGAAACGGCTCAGGCTTATTGTACTTAGCCAGCGAAGCCAAACATTATCTCAAATTACCCCACAGTTGCATGACGGTGCTAGTCGTACAGTCAGTAAACGGAGTGTGCAAACTGTGCAAACCATGTGTCTCTTCATCGTATGGGTTTCGAGAGCCATCGACCTACGAGAGTACCATTTCTCTATGCTCGCCATCGGGCTGTATATCTTACCTGGGTAAGAGAGCACAGAGACTTTAGAGTAGAGAACTGGAAATGAGTAGCATGGAATGACGAGTCTCGATTCCGACTGGTATAGTTCCATATAAGTGAGTTTCCATCGGTATTTATGTGTATATAATAAATGAGATGTCTGTTTTAATTCTAAAATTCGTGAATTCCGGCGAGAGTTGCAAAACTTTACTGGCAAGACACATATGGGACACCGTTTGACCATCCTAGGCCTAAATGAGCACATACAACTGGCACAAAAATTATGTTTTAATATGGCAAACATATGTAATATGATAGTTTTGTAATGCATCTGTTTAAGTGAACGTTCGTATAAATGAATATTAATTAGTATATCTAACATTCTAGCTTCAACAAATTTGTTTAGTTTTGTCGCATCAAGCAGAATATTCTTTAAAATGAATATGCACGAATTGTGTAAGAAATTAAATTTTGTTTTTCACAGTATAATTTTTTAAATATAAACAAGAAACTAAAATATAACTATAAGAAATAAGAAATTGAAACTGAATTGAATTTTTAATAAGAAATTAAAAGATATATATTTATCTTTAGTATATAACGGAACAAAAAAATGGAAGAAACAATTGAAGAAGAAATAATAATTTATACGAAATTGAAGATAAATGTTTTATACTGTGAATCGAAAGCTATAAAGGTATCAGACATTTTAAATTTAAACAGAACTAAAAATGGTTAAAACACTGAAGTTTACAAAAGAATAAGTTTTTATTATGATATTAATAAAATATATTGCTCGTATTAATATAGTTGAAGTTTAAAGAAAAAACAAGAAAACTAGTTTCTATTTCATATAAAAACTAGTTCCCAATTTGTAAATTCCAAAAGTTATTTTGCTGGAAAGAGAACATCTACTTCTTTTATTTTTACTTAGCATACATATTATATAATTTTTGAAACTTATTGCTTCAAAATAATAATGATAATAATGATATTTTTTATAAATTTAGACCCTATTTTATATTACTTGGTGTATAGGGTTAATGAAACTGAAACGTTATTGTAAAAAAATAATTAATTTTTATAAATTTAAAATCATTTCTAGTTTATTTACTTGGTGTATATATTTTATGATTTTTAAAACTTTATTGATTCAAAAATCAAAACTAAATATATTTTTTTAAATTTAGACCCTATCAATTTTTTTTTTTTACTTTGTGCTTTTATTTTATGATAATTATGTTTACATTATGTGATTTTTTTAAAACCTTATTGATTCAAAAATGATAGTTAAATAGATTTTATAATTTAGGCTCTATCAATTGTTTTACTTTGTACTTTTATTTTATGATAATTATGTTTATATATGATTTTTAAAACTCTATAGCTTCCAAAATTAAAGCTAAATAATTTTTTTTATTTATACCCTATCATTTTTTTTATCTGGTGCTTTTATTCCATGGTAATTATATTTATATTATTATTCTATTTTTTAAACTCTATTACTTCAAAAATTAAAGCTAAATATTTTTTTTTAATTTAGACCTTATCAATTTTTTTACTTCGTGCTTTTATTTTATGATAATTATGTTTATATTATATGATTTTTGAAACTTTATTGCTTCAAAAATTAAAACTAAATATTGCTTTTTAAATTTAGACTCTATCAATTTTTTTACTTTTTTTTTGTTTTATGATAATTATATTTATATTTTAAGATTTTTAAAACTTTATTGCTCCAAGAATTAAAACCAAATGTCGTTTTTTAATTTAGACCTTATCAATTTTTTTACTTGGTTTTTTTATTTTATGATAATTATATTTATATTTTAAGATTTTTAAAACTTTATTGCTTCAAGAATTAAAACTAAATATCATATTTTAATTTAGACCCTATCAATTTTTTTTTAATTGGTGATTTTATTTCATGATAATTATGTATATATTTTAAGATTTTTAAAACTGTATTGCTTCAAAAATTAAAACTAAATATCTTTTTTTCAATTTAGACCCTATCATTTTTTTACTTGGTGTTTTTATTTATGATAATTATAATTATATATGATTTTTAAAACTTTATTGCTTCAAAAAATAAAACTAAGTATTGTTTTTTAAATTTAGACCGTATCAATTTTTTTACTTGGTTTTTTTATTTTATGATAATTATGTTTACATTATATGATTTTTAAAACTTTATTGCTTCAAAAATTAAAGCTAAATAATTTGTTTTTAATTTAGACCCTATCAATTTTTTTTACTTGGTGCATTTATTCTATGGTAATTATGTTTATATTTTATGATTTTTAAAACTTTATTGCTTCAAAAGTTAAAACCAAACATTGTTTTTTAAATTTAGACTCTATCAATTTTTTATTACTTCGCGATTTTATTTTATGATAATTATGTTTATATTTTAAGATTTTTAAAACTTTATTGCTTCAAGAATTAAAACTAAATATTGTTTTTTAAATTTAGACTATATCAATTTTTTACTTGGTTTTTTTTATTTTATGATAATTATATTTATATTTTAAGATTTTTAAAACTTTATTGCTTCAAGAATTAAAACTAAGTATCGTGTTTTAATTTAGACGCTATCAATTTTTTTTACTTGATGCTTTTATTGTATGATAATTATATTTATATTATATGATTTTTAAAACTTTATTTCTTCAAAACTTAAAACTAATATTGTTTTTTAAATTTAGATTCTATAATTTTTTTACTTGGTTTTTTTATTTTATGATAATTATATTTATATTTTAAGATTTTTAAAACTTTATTGCTTCAAAAATTAAAACTAAATATATTTTTTTAATTTAGAACCTATCATTTTTTTTTACTTGGCGCTTTTATTTATGATAATTATATTTATATATAATTTTTAAAACTTAATTGCTTCAAAAATTAAAACTAAATATTGTTTTTTAAATTTAGACCCTATCAAATTTTTTACTTGATTCTTTTATTTTATGATAATTATGTTTATATTATATGATTTTTAAAACTTTATTGCTTCAAAATTTAAAACTAAATAATAATAACTAATAATAGCTTTATACAGATATATAATAGCTTTTATTTTATAATATTTATAATTTATGATTTTTAAAACTTTATTGCTTCAAAAATTAAAGCTAAATAATTATTTTTAATTGAGACCCTATCAATTTTTTCTAACTTGGTGCTTTTATTCTATTGTAATTATGTTTATATTATATGATTTTTAAAACATTATTGCTTCAAAAATTAACACTAAATATTTTTTTTTAAATTTAGACTCTTATCAATTTTTTTTACTTGGTGATTTTATTTTATGATAATTATGTTTATATTTTAAGATTTTTAAAACTTTATTGCTTCAAAATTTAAAACTAAATATCTTTTTTTTTTTTTTTTTTTTTTTTTTTTTAAGTTTGTAATAATATATGTTATATATATACCTATATATTTAAAACTTTATTGCTTCAAAAAATAAAACTAAATATTGTTTTTTGAATTTAGACCTTATCAGTGTTTTTACTTGGTTCTTTTATTTAATGATAATTATGTTTATATTGTATGATTTTTAAAACTTCATTGCTTCAAAAATTAAAACTAAATAATAATAACTAATAATAGCTTTATACAGATATATAATTTGGCACTTTTATTTGTAATAATTATGTTTATATTATCTGATTTTTAAAACTTTATTGCTTCAAAAATTAAAACTAAATATCTTTTTTTTTTTAATTTAGACCCTATCGTTTTTTTACTTGGTGCTTTTATTTATGATAATTATGTTTATATCATATTATTTTTAAAACTTTATTGCTTCAAAAATTAAAACTAAGTATCTTTTTTTAATTTAGACCCTATCATTTTTTTTACTTGGTGCTTTTATTTATGATAATTATGTTTATATTATATGATTTTTAAAACTTTATTGCTTCAAAAATTAAAACTAAATAATAATAACTAATAATAGCTTTATACAGATATATAATAGCTTTTATTTTATAATATTTATATTTAATGATTTTTAAAACTTTATTGCTTCAAAAATTAAAGCTAAATATTTTTTTTAATTTAGACCCTATCAATTTTTTACTTGGTGCTTTTATTCTATGATAATTATGTTTATATTATATGATTTTTAAAACTCTATTGCTTCAAAAATTAAAGCTAAATAATTTTTTTTTTATTTAGATCCTATCAATTTTTTTACTTGGTGATTTTATTTTTAGACCCTATCGTTTTTTTACTTGGTGCTTTTATTTATGATAATTATGTTTATATCATATTATTTTT
The DNA here is from genome assembly GCA_032207245.1 of Pardosa pseudoannulata. Classification (NCBI taxonomy): domain Eukaryota; kingdom Metazoa; phylum Arthropoda; class Arachnida; order Araneae; family Lycosidae; genus Pardosa; species Pardosa pseudoannulata. The sequence continues at coordinate 66,898,422 of CM063497.1, forward strand.
AAAACTTTATTGCTTCAAAAATTAAAACTAAATATTGTTTTTTGAATTCAGACCCTATCTATTATTTTACTTGGTTCTTTTCTTTTATGATAATTATGTTTATATTATATTATTTTTAAAACTTTATTGCTTCAAAAATTAAAACTAAATAATAATAACTAATAATAGCTTTATACAGATATATAAAAGCTTTTATTTTATAATATTTATATTTTATGATTTTTAAAACTTTATTGCTTCAAAAATTAAAGTTAAATAATTTTTATAAATTTAAACTCTGTCAATTTTTTTACTTGGTGTATATATTTTAAGTTTTTTTTAAATTTTATTGCTTAAGAAAAAAATTAAGTAATTTTTATAAATGATTATATTTTATAAAAATATATATTTTTATAAAAATTTTATGCTTTACAGAACAATACATTTTTTATATTGAAATAAAAACAGGCTCTTATAATGAAAACTCTACGACTCGAACGGTACTATGTTCCTTTAAATGCAGCACTGTCAGCTGATTAGAAAATAAAATGTATTTCTTTTTTCATCAAAATTTTGATGTATTTTGCAATCACACATACTTAAAATAAGCTTTTACAACAGTTATATTTCGTTGAGCATTAAGTAAAAAAAGATGATTTAAAAAGGAAAAGAAATTATTATTTTAGAGAATGGAAATTAAAAAAAAATCTAATAATAAAAAAACATATCTTGAAAACAAGTAATAAAATATATCTAATGAAATACAGAATTAATTAAATAACTGCTTATTAAATACATCGCATTCAGATAGAATTCATTTTTTTTTCGGTCATCAAAATTTTGATGTATTTGGCAATCAAATTTTTGATGACCAAAAAATTGTAAATATAAAGCCAATGAAAAAAATCCATTCGACATTTGAAGAAAAATGAGATATTTTTAAATGGCAGTTCTTATTTGAGATACTAAAAATTAGTAAAAAATAAAATTTTAAAAACGAAAAATATATAATTACATCAATTAATAAAATATATTTAATAAAATACATGACTGCTTAAATAACTGCTTATTAAATTCAGCGCATAATTAAATTTTTTTTAAGATCAACAGAATTTTAATGACCATAAAGAAGTAAATGTAAACACCAATATAAAAAATTCCATAAAATTTATATTTATCTGATCTAAAATTTATATAATATCTGAAGAGGAATAAGGCAGTTCTTATTTTAAAAATAAGGTTGCTAAAAACTGCCTTAAAATCAAGGTAGTTCTTATTTGAGTGGCTTAAAATTAACAAAAAAGTTCTAAAAAAAGATATATCATTAAAACAATTAATAAATTACACGATTAATTTAGTAATGCACTGTTAGTAGACTAGAAAATATAGTTCAACTTTTTTGTATAGTCATCAATATTTTAGTGCATTCGGCAATCCTGGATATATATAAAAATAATTCATAAAAAATTTGAATTTGTTGAAATAGAGTAAAACGAGATTTATAAAAAATAATTGAAAGGCAGTTCTTTTTTGAAATACGGAAAATGTAAAAAGGAAAAAAAAATTTAAGAAATGGAAAATATTTTTAAAGCAATAAAATCTATCTTATATTAATAAAAGCTATTTTAAAAATACACAACTTATTGTAAAGTAAAGCATTGTCAGTAGATTAAAATACGGTGTATCAACTCTACTGTTTCCATTACGCATGCATACAAAAAATGCCCTGAATGCAACATGTGGCAACGGAAACTTTTTTCTGCTCCTTTTTTCCCAGCTGCGACTTCCGATACTTTGAATTGTCGCCAGTTGGCGGAAATTTTTCCTGTATCTTCTTTTTTTCCGTCCCACCTGCAGCTGTTAATGATTAAGGTCTTAGAACTTTCCAAACCATAAGGCAAGTGAGGAGAGAAAGGGTGATATATACGGACTTAGTTGTTCCGAGTTACCTGGAATCGCAGCTGACCAACAGGCGGCTCGGCGAAAAAAATCCCTAGGAAAGCTGCCACCTCCTGACCGTCTTTCAGCTTCAGGATCTTCCCCTGGATTCGGCCACTGTTCGTGCTGACCACGGGGTACCCTTCTTCTTGACCCAGACAGGGGACGGCGATGCAAGCGAGGGCTATCAGCAACTGGAAGAGTTCCATGGCCCAAACCCAAACGGGTTCACCGTTCCTTGGGAAGAAAGAGGCGAGAGAGAGGTAAAAGCAGGGAAATCGGGTGGAAGATGCTGGAGTCCGGGAGTGGCAGGTGGTTGCTAAGCTACCGTTGCCTGGGGTCTAGGCAGATCGATTAGTTTATCCGAGATGCTAAAGAGGGGGGAGAGAGGGGGAAAGGGGTGGTGGGTGGGATATCAATGAAACAACTAGGGGAAAAAGTAATAAATGTTACGACATCTCGTGAAAGTTATTTGTCTGCAGTGATTGATAAAGGCTGGAGTTTGGAAAAAGTTTTGCAGCCTTTTTTTTTCGGGACTACTTCTGCCTTGTAATTATTTATCTTTTTTTTTTTACCTCGATGTTAAAAGTTCGGTGGAAATTCTTAGGACAATATGTGCTAGTAGCCTTCAGTCTGTGGGTTCCAACCCCACTTGAAATAGCAAAAAAAAATTAAAAAAAAAAATTACTTTAGGCTACAAAATTGATGAACAAAAATTGTAAGTAAATTCTAGAGGACATAGTACCTACGGGACTTTCAAACAGTATTTTTTTATTCATCATAAAAAAAGTTCATAGCCTTTTAAAGATAAAATTTAATAGTCGTTTAATAACACTCTAGCTTTTAAAAAGTTATTTAATTTTGTCATTTGAAGTAAAAAATTAAAAAACAAATAGCATACAAAATATACATTAAATGGAAAAAACGAAATTCAATTACCTTAAAGGTAACTTTTGAGATATATACATTAGACACTAAATTTTTACATAAGATTGAATTAAAATATCTTTTATTCAATCGGAAAGGAAAAACGAAATTCAATTACCTTAAAGGTAACTTTTGAAATATATATATTAGACACTAAATTTTTACATCAGATTGAATTAAAATATCTTTTATTCAATCGGAAACGAAATTCAATTACCTTAAAGGTAACTTTTGAGATATATATATTATACACTAAATTTTTACATCAGATTGAATTAAAATATCTTTTATTCAATCGGAAACGAAAAAACGAAATCCAATTACCTTAAAGGTAACTTTTGAGATATATATATATTAGACACTAAATTTTTACATCAGATTGAATTAAAATATCTTTTATTCAATCGGAAACGAAAAAACGAAATTCAATTACCTTAAAGGTAACTTTTGAGATATATATATTATACACTAAATTTTTACATCAGATTGAATTAAAATATCTTTTATTCAATCGGAAACGAAAAAACGAAATTCAATTACCTTAAAGGTAACTTTTGAGATATATATATTAGACACTAAATTTTTACATCAGATTGAATTAAAATATCTTTTATTCAATCGGAAACGAAAAAACGAAATCCAATTACCTTAAAGGTAACTTTTGAGATATATATATTAGACACTAAATTTTTACATCAGATTGAATTAAAATATCTTTTATTCAATCGGAAACGAAATTCAATTACCTTAAAGGTAACTTTTGAGATATATATATTATACACTAAATTTTTACATCAGATTGAATTAAAATATCTTTTATTCAATCGGAAACGAAAAAACGAAATTCAATTACCTTAAAGGTAACTTTTAAGATATATATATATTATACACTAAATTTTTACATCAGATTGAATTAAAATATCTTTTATTCAATCGGAAACGAAAAAACGAAATTCAATTACCTTAAAGGTAACTTTTGAGAGATATATATATTAGACACTAAATTTTTACATCAGATTAAATTAAAATATCTTTTATTCAATCGGAAACGAAAAAACGAAATTCAATTACCTTAAAGGTAACTTTTGAGATATATATATTATACACTAAATTTTTACATCAGATTGAATTAAAATATCTTTTATTCAATCGGAAACGAAAAAACGAAATTCAATTACCTTAAAGGTAACTTTTGAGATATATATATATTAGACACTAAATTTTTACATCAGATTGAATTAAAATATCTTTTATTCAATCGGAAACGAAAAAACGAAATTCAATTACCTTAAAGGTAACTTTTGAGATATATATATTAGACACTAAATTTTTACATCAGATTGAATTAAAATATCTTTTATTCAATCGGAAACGAAAAAACGAAATCCAATTACCTTAAAGGTAACTTTTGAGATATATATATTAGACACTAAATTTTTACATCAGATTGAATTAAAATATCTTTTATTCAATCGGAAACGAAAAAACGAAATTCAATTACCTTAAAGGTAACTTTTGAGATATATATATTAGACACTAAATTTTTACATCAGATTGAATTAAAATATCTTTTATTCAATCGGAAACGAAATTCAATTACCTTAAAGGTAACTTTTGAGATATATATATTATACACTAAATTTTTACATCAGATTGAATTAAAATATCTTTTATTCAATCGGAAACGGAAAAACGAAATTCAATTACCTTAAAGGTAACTTTTGAGATATATATATTAGACACTAAATTTTTACATCAGATTGAATTAAAATATCTTTTATTCAATCGGAAACGAAAAAACGAAATTCAATTACCTTAAAGGTAACTTTTGAGATATATATATTAGACACTAAATTTTTACATCAGATTGAATTAAAATATCTTTTATTCAATCGGAAACGAAAAAACGAAATTCAATTACCTTAAAGGTAACTTTTGAGATATATATATTAGACACTAAATTTTTACATCAGATTGAATTAAAATATCTTTTATTCAATCGGAAACGAAATTCAATTACCTTAAAGGTAACTTTTGAGATATATATATTATACACTAAATTTTTACATCAGATTGAATTAAAATATCTTTTATTCAATCGGAAACGAAAAAACGAAATTCAATTACCTTAAAGGTAACTTTTAAGATATATATATTATACACTAAATTTTTACATCAGATTGAATTAAAATATCTTTTATTCAATCGGAAACGAAAAAACGAAATTCAATTACCTTAAAGGTAACTTTTGAGAGATATATATATTAGACACTAAATTTTTACATCAGATTAAATTAAAATATCTTTTATTCAATCGGAAACGAAAAAACGAAATTCAATTACCTTAAAGGTAACTTTTGAGATATATATATTATACACTAAATTTTTACATCAGATTGAATTAAAATATCTTTTATTCAATCGGAAACGAAAAAACGAAATTCAATTACCTTAAAGGTAACTTTTGAGATATATATATTAGACACTAAATTTTTACATCAGATTGAATTAAAATATCTTTTATTCAATCGGAAACGAAAAAACGAAATTCAATTACCTTAAAGGTAACTTTTGAGATATATATATTAGACACTAAATTTTTACATCAGATTGAATTAAAATATCTTTTATTCAATCGGAAACGAAATTCAATTACCTTAAAGGTAACTTTTGAGATATATATATTATACACTAAATTTTTACATCAGATTGAATTAAAATATCTTTTATTCAATCGGAAACGAAAAAACGAAATTCAATTACCTTAAAGGTAACTTTTAAGATATATATATTATACACTAAATTTTTACATCAGATTGAATTAAAATATCTTTTATTCAATCGGAAACGAAAAAACGAAATTCAATTACCTTAAAGGTAACTTTTGAGATATATATATATTATACACTAAATTTTTACATCAGATTGAATTAAAATATCTTTTATTCAATCGGAAACGAAAAAACGAAATTCAATTACCTTAAAGGTAACTTTTGAGATATATATATTAGACACTAAATTTTTACATCAGATTGAATTAAAATATCTTTTATTCAATCGGAAACGAAAAAACGAAATTCAATTACCTTAAAGGTAACTTTTGAGATATATATATTAGACACTAAATTTTTACATCAGATTGAATTAAAATATCTTTTATTCAATCAGAAACGAAAAAACGAAATTCAATTACCTTAAAGGTAACTTTTGAGATAGATATATTAGACACTAAATTTTTACATCAGATTGAATTAAAATATCTTGTATTCAATCTGAAACGAAAAAACGAAATTCAATTACCTTAAAGATAACTTTTGAGATATATATATATATATATATATATATATATATATTAGACACTAAATTTTTACATCAGATTGAATTAAAATATCTTTTATTCAATCGGAAACGAAAAAATGAAATTCAATTACCTTAAAGGTAACTTTTGAGATATATATATTAGACACTAAATTTTTATATCAGATTGAATTAGAATATCTGTTTTATTTTGTAAAAATAGACCTTAAAAATATTTAACATGTTAAAATTAAAAGAAAGACATTAAAATTTTATATCAGATTGAAGTAAAATATCTCTTTTATCCCCTAAATCTAAAATTTAAAAAATGCTTTGCATATTAAAATTAAAACAAGCACATGCAATTTTCATATCACATAGAAGTAAAATATCTATTTTATTCAGTAAACGTAAAACTTTAAAAATATTTCACATATTAAAAAAAGACACTAAATTTTTATATGTGAAGTAAAATGTTTTAATCTGTAAACCTGAAATTTTAAAAATATTTATCATATTAACATTTATAAAAAGATTCTAAATTTTAATCTGTAAACTTAGAACTTCAAAAAAAAAATTTCACACATTAAAAAAGACACAACTTTTATATTAGATGGAAGTAAACTATCTGTTTTATTCTGTAAACCTTTAACTTTAAAAATATTTCACATATTAAAAGTTTAAAAATGACACTAAATTTTTATATCCAATAGTAGTAAAATATCTGTTTTATTCTGCAAACGTAATACTTTAAAAATATTTCACATATTAAAAAAAAAGTCTCTAAATTTTTTATATGTGAAGTAAAATATGTTATAATTCTGTAAATTTGAAACTTAAAAATATTTATCATATTAAAATTTATAAAAAGATTCTAAATTTTAATCTGTAAACATAGAACTTTAAAAATATTTCACACATTAAAAAAGCCACAACTTTTACATTAGATGGAAGTAAAATATCTGTTTTATTCCGTAAACCTTAAACTTTAAAAATATTTGACGTATTAAAATTTAAAAAAGACACTAAATTTTTATATCAGATTAAAGTAAAATATCTGTTTTATTCTGTAAACGTTAAACTTTAAAAATATTTGACATATTAAAATTTAAAAAAAGACACTAAATTTTTATATCAGATTAAACTAAAATATCTGTTTTATTCTGTAAACGTTAAACTTTAAAAATATTTGACATATTAAAATTTAAAAAAAGACACTAAATTTTTATATCAGATTAAAATAAAATATCTGTTTTATTCCGTAAACCTTAAACTTTAAAAATATTTGACATATTAAAATTTAAAAAAGACACTAAATTTTTATATCAAATTAAAGTAAAATATCTGTTTTATTCTGTAAACGTTAAACTTTAAAAATATTTGACATATTATATTTAAAAAAGACACTAAATTTTTATATCAGATAAAAGTAAAATATCTGTTTTATTCTGTAAACTAAGAACTTTAAAAATATTTGACATATTAAATTTAAAAAAGACACTAAATTTTTATATCAGATTAAAGTAAAATATCTGTTTTATTCTGTAAACGTTAAACTTTAAAAATATTTGACATATTAAAATTTAAAAAAAGACACTAAATTTTTATATCAGATTAAAGTAAAATATCTGTTTTATTCTGTAAACGTTAAACTTTAAAAATATTTGACATTAAATTTAAAAAAAGACACTAAATTTTTATATAAGAGATTTTTATACAGATTTTATAAAGTAAAATATCTGTTTTATTCTGTAAACCTTAAACTTTAAAAATATTTAACATATTAAATTTAAAAAAGACACTAAATTTTTATATCAGATAAAAGTAAAATATCTGTTTTATTCTGTAAACTAAGAACTTTAAAAATATTTGATATATTAAATTTAAAAAAGACACTAAATTTTTATATCAGATTAAAGTAAAATATCTGTTTTATTCTGTAAACGTTAAACTTTAAAAATATTTGACATATTAAATTTAAAAAAGACACTAAATTTTTATATCAGATTAAAGTAAAATATCTGTTTTATTCTGTAAACGTTAAACTTTAAAAATATTTGACATTAAATTTAAAAAAAGACACTAAATTTTTATATCAGATTAGAGTAAAATATCTGTTTTATTCTGTAAACGTTAAACTTTAAAAATATTTGACATATTAAATTTAAAAAAGACACTAAATTTTTATATCAGATTAAAGTAAAATATCTGTTTTATTCTGTAAACCTTAAACTTTAAAAATATTTAACATATTAAATTTAAAAAAGACACTAAATTTTTATATCAGATTAGAGTAAAATATCTGTTTTATTCTGTAAACCTTAAACTTTAAAAATATTTGACATATTAAAAGTAAAAAAAACACTAAATTTTTATATCAGATTAAAGTAAAATATCTGTTTTATTCTGTAAACGTTAAACTTTAAAAATATTTGACATATTAAAATTTAAAAAAAGACACTAAATTTTTATATCAGATTAGAGTAAAATATTTGTTTTATTCTGTAAACCTTAAACTTTAAAAATATTTGACATATTAAAAGTAAAAAAAACACTAAATTTTTATATCAGATTAAAGTAAAATATCTGTTTTATTCTGTAAACTAAGAACTTTAAAAATATGTGTCTTATTAAAATTTATAAAAAAGACTAAAAAATGATAAAGCTATTTAAAATTAAATTAGCTTTTATCATGCTGTAAAATGGGATATATCTTTCGTATTAAAATAATTGAGATTCACATAATAAGAAAGAGTATTAGCTTCTATTTTACATGAAAAATTAGTTTCTAATTTACTCAAACTCCTATATATTCCTAATAAAGCAGTTTTTCCTGACGGTACTCACAAGGACATGAACGATGCAGTTCCTACAGCAGAAAAGAAATGACAGCACCAATCAGGAATCCTTTTTATTCGCATAGTAGGGATTTTATAATTGGCGTGCTGCATTCGAAGGTCATTTTTATTTTTTTTTTTTTTTTTTTTGTTTTTTTTTTTTTTTTTTTTTTTTTTTTTTATTTTTATTTTTTTTTATTTTTTTTTTTTTTTGTTTTTTTTTTTTTTTTGTTTATTTTTTTTTGTTTATTTTTTTTTTTTTATTTTTTTTTGTGTAGAGTTTTAGGGATACAGTGTTGTTCAATTGAGTAAAATTTATGTTTAATTACCAGTTATTTGGTACTGCAGTCGAACTTCGATATCTCGACTTCCTATAAGTCGAATAATCCGCTAACTCGAACTTTTAATCAAATCCCGATTTATTTCTATACTCTTCTTTAAAACATTGTCCCGATAATTCGAAGTGCACATCTTCTAAGTTGAAGTTTTTTGTGGTATATTTCCCCAGTAAAAAACACAATTCTGTTGAAAACTTCAAATGCCAGTCCACTCGTGACCTTCGAGAACCTTTGTTTTCGAAGGTCACGAGCAAGCACAGGACGCTATTCACATCTTACAACAATACCTGGAGACCATAAAAGGTACAGACAACACCCTATTTAACTGTGTTAAAAAATTAGGTGATTTTGTGAATGCCAACAACCTTAAACATTAACTGCTTTTTCAAATGAGATTTACATGGTATGTATACTAATTATATGTAATGAGGCCAAATTTCTTGAGTTTTAAACCTTTTGAACAAATTTTTCTCTTGTTGTTTACATAGCCTATTAAAAAATTTAAATTCGTACAACTATAGTATTATGGCACATATCAAACCATTTAAACCCTGTCGACCCATCTTAAGGGCCAGTTGAGAGGAATGGTGGGTAACTTCGATAACTCGAACTTCGGATAAGTCGAATATTTTTGGGGGTCCCCTGGGACTTCGAGTTATCGAAGTTCAACTGTATCATTTTTTAGAGACTTCTATACTTTGCAGGTAAGCATTTCCTTTGTTTTATTCATAATTTAAGGTTTTAATTTTCTATCATAGAGTCAAAAATATATGCTGGTACTAGAAAGTACCAGCTGCAAAATTAAATACCAAAATACAGTAAAAATTAATTTTTTTTTCTATGATTATTCTCCGTTAAAACTTATCTAATGATGCAAAAATGCAGTAAGAAAGTTGATGGTAAATTAATTCAGAATATAAAGGGTTAATATAGTCCAAAGGGAAGAGCAAATTTCTTAGCCATAACCCATTGATGTATTCAAGTATAGAGCAAGTGTCTTAACCATAACCCAGTGATGTATTCAGGTATAGAGCAAATTTCTTAGCCATAACCCATTGATGTATTCAAGTACACCAATGTGACACAAAGTATCGTATGATTTCTTAAGGTTAGTCTCTTGGTAAATTCTAAAACTTCATATAGTCTAAATGTATAGTATATTTATATACACTAGTATTCCATTCTGCTGCTGTATTTCTATTTCGAGAGATAAATTATGCCAAATTTAAAATTAGCTAACTCAAGTCGCCATCTCATAATCATATAATTTTTTATTTTACTTAAGTAATACTGTTAAAACATAAAGGTCACAGATCTTTAGCCTGTAAGAACCTCAAAGCATCTTTTAGTTAGCTAATGGTTCCAGTTCCACAGGGATTCTACAATAGCTTTAACCTCTTTCTCAAAAGTCGAATGCTTTTGCTCGAGGCTTAATTCACTGACTCTCATATTGTCTCTATTGAAAATGTGTACTCCTAATATTAAAATGAAATAGAAAATTAATAATAATTAAAATACTTAAAAATAATTTACAATTTTTAGTAATTTCAAATATGTTATGTAATTTTCTTTATGATTTGATAAACATAAATATTTCAATTAAAAAAACTATTTTAAATTCGTTTCCTCTATAGCAGCTGACAAATATTTATCTTTTAATCAAGACATTTCGCATTTTAATTAAAACGAAATTATACTTTAATTATTATATTTTAATATTATTTTTTAATGTTTTTGCATTTTAATTAAATATGGAAATTTTATACAAAAGTGTTAAAATTAGGGGGTTAATCATAAAATTTCCAGCTGAATGTCTTTGAGTGTCTTGCTAATGGTAAATATTACAAATTTCATAATTTTCCGAAATATCAGTCTATTAAAATGTGACCTTATATTTATAAAATCATGTTTTATAATTCATTCACGTTTACACAATTTATTAAACACATACGTAATATATGGTGAAAATATTTATTTATTTATTATGAGGAGTTAAATCAGAATTATACAAAAGTTGTTTTAAAAAAGGCATTTCTGCATTTATAATAAAAATTGCAAAATGAAACTCAAGAAGCAATATTTCATGAATGCTATTAGTAAAAAACCTGTTACACTTTAGGAAGAAACGTAACAGTGTGAAGAACTATCTGTATGTTGCCATACATGTGAAAAGTATACAACATTCCAAGATTTACTTATGAAGACTAAAATAAGTCAAAATTATTATAAATGAAATTCACATTGGATATGTTTAAACGTAGTAAGTTATTCTGCTCAATGAGCTGAGAAAAATCACGGGCTGTGGCTTACAAACAGTCTTTCTTCTGAATACCTAATGGCTATAAAGAGTAGTTACCAAAGCGAGAGCAAAGATCATCAGTGTTTAACGCAGATCTTTGCTTTTGTCACCACTTTCTTTACTCATTGGCGAAAAAAAAAGAAAATGTCGACGTTAAGAAGACGCCAAACCGAACACGTGGGAAAGGACTAAAACATGGTAATTGCACTGGTGTTATTGATATAAAACAAGTAGTTTGGAGTTCTGCGGTCTACTTTTGAGGGCTAATGAGACGAAGTGCTACTGCTTTAAAGCCGATTTCAAGCCTAAACTACAAGCGAAATTAAGTGCGCTTCGTTTCGACTCACACAGGCGTCCACTGGCCTAAACCCCGATCTATCGATATAAAAGGATTCTTTATAGATATTTTCAATAGCAATATTCAATTGAGCTTTTGTCCATAACCGTCTTATGCTTGCATTTTTCACATAAGAACTTAGCGCATGCTCCACTGTGTCATCTCTTGCACGTTGGACGCAGCGCACCGCAAGGTGAGGTGCTTTTCCTTAGATCGTTGTAACTGACTGAGTACTGACTAAGGGCCAGTCTCACCAAAGTCGTTTAACGGCTAACCGAGATTAAGCCATGGCGCCAACCAATGGTGGGACGCAATTCTCCGTTTAAACAGAGATTAATCGCGGTTAGCTGTTAAACGACTTTGGTGAGACCGATCCCTAGTTATTTTGATTTCTTTGTCTCTAGTATCTGTGTTAGCATAGATTTTAGATCAGAGTGGCAGCCACCAGATGCAGATTAGAGTGGATGTGAGCATGGAGAAAGTCGGTGCAGCTGGTGAATGTGGAGGGGAGTAGAGTCAGTTGCAGAGATGTTTAAATATTTTTCTAGCAGATATTGTTGAGTGAAAGAGAGAAAAGATAGGTGGAGGAGAAATTGAGTCAGCTTTCAAAACCGAACTGTGATCAAGTAGGAGCAGAGTGTCATTGATCCTTGTGACGACGCTTCACATCAGTCAATTCCGCTTCGTTTCTAATGGCCATCGATCAACTGGAAACCATGGTTTACTAATCACAATCGTAATCCACTACGCTTAAGTTGCTCCGCTCTGTATTCGGTGGCCACTCATCGTAGTTTTATAATAGCTGTGAATTGTAAAGTTAACATGGTACTTAGATTCGTTCCTTTAATTTTGCATTTTGACAAATATTAAAGTTTGATATCGTTTTTGAAAATAGTCCTGGAATTTAAAGGTGGATCTCTTATTATTTTCTTTATCCACCTCAGCAAGAATTATAGGAGGGATGTTAATGTGAACGCGAACTCAGATAAGACAGGTTTGAACTTTCGGTTATTTCTTGGGCAGCAATTTTGATTAGAGGTTCAGATTTCTCACTGCAGCTTCGGATGACAGACAAGCTGTTTCGAAACTCGGAAAGAATCAAATTTATTTTGTCCTGAAGGGTGAAGTATTTTATAACGTAGTAAATATCGGTCTGCTTTGTTATAAAAACATTGTAATGGAAGAGAGGGCTGTTCGCATGAATCCATCGTCTGCTGTATAACAGAATGGATTAGGAAATCCTCACTCGATTATTTGCCCTTGACCCACACGGATATTTTTTATCTGCTGTTTCGATTCTTCTATAGCTGTATAAGGTTTTAGATTTTTCATAAGTGCTCTAGCCTCCGACTACCTCTCGTTGGATTCTATTTTTGTCTATGCAAATAATTACTGAACTACTACCGATTATAGCCCAGTCAATTCAAATATGGGCTGTAATTTTCTAAGAATGCACGTCTAAAAACTTCATGACATGATATATAATATATCCTCGGGACGTTTGGATTATTGCTGGACGATGTCTGGCATCGAACCGAATCCAGTCTAGTTTCGACAAATCCACTGAAAGAAAACACGACTCTTTTCCCACAATTTTTTTCCTTTATTCATTTCTAGAAGTTATGTTTGTGCTTTATAAAACAAAATGTCTGAACACTTTTTAGTTATTTATCATTCTTTATTTTCGATGTGGTAGTATTTTTTATCCGGGCTCGCTTTCGTTCGAGTCTGTTGTGATGCTGTCACAGGTCCTTTGGTTTTCGATCTCTTTTGGTGCCTTGAGAATGGCGTCGTAGGTTCCGTCCTGTGCCGGATAAATGAGCCGGAAGTGGCCCATCTTCTTCAATTCTCGCTTCTCCTGGTACTCGGCCACAATCCGCTCACGGGCACTCGGGTGCCTGTAAAAAAATGACTCTATAACAGGGGTGTACAACTGTTTGAAGACTGTACATCAATTGTAACCATCAATTGTGATTCTCGTCTTATTTTAACACTAAACAAGTGGACAACCAAAGAGTGGTCAAATGACTTTTGAGACTTTAATCAAAATTATTAAATTCCTGTTTCTCTATTTTTTTTTAAATTTTTTTTATTTTCCTAATATATAGGTATTTAATTGGCAGCTCATGATTTATTTAAATTGAGGTTCACAAAACGAATTTCGAAATTTCAAATAGGGAAACACGACGTAACATTCAAGTTAAAATACACTAGAACCTCGATTAACCGAAGTTTCTGTTAACTAAGCCGATTATTTTCTCTGAATATCTTCTTCATCTGCTCTACACTATCTACCGGCCAAGACCGTCTCTACAAGCTTCCTCCAATGAGCCCTATCAGGAATTACTGTCCGTCAGCGATTGATATTTAAAATCCTGAGGTCTGCCTCCACATACTCTATCCATCTTGAGCAAGGTCCCTCTTTTCCTAGTGCTTTTTATTTTTTCAAAGGTTGCTTTTCAGTATTTAGTATAATATATGTATATATATAATATATATATAGATACTTCACGAAGGGTGGTTGCAGTCAGGGCCCATAAAAATGACACCATTTTAGTTAACAGACTTTTATTAACAGATCGTTGAAGCACTGGTTCCCTCTTCATTATAGGGACAGTACATACTGCGGGGTTAACTAGCATAAAGTTAGGAATAAAAGGCAGATAACACCTGGGTCAACATGTCAGTCAAAATCTGGGGGAAAATCTCTAGGAAAATCTGCCTCCGATAACGTGCATCTCGTTTTTGTTTGGAAATTTCCTAAATTGTCCGCTAGGACAATGTGAAGTTATAATTGGTTAGACCCCTACTCTGAGAGTGTAAACTGTAGCCCCAGTGGTCAATTTAGGTTAGGGAATAAAAAGGGGAAAGCAAAAGGATGAGAGAATTTTAGCCCTTGACTCAAGATTTGAAAACTCCTGAGAATTTTCTCGGGGTGTCTTAGGGGTTTTGTACAAAATGCTAAATAGTTTCCGATCTAGTTTACTTTTCCTTATATAATATATATAAATATATAAATATATATATATAAAATATATATATATAATATATATATTAATTTTATAACTATATATATATATATATATATATATATAATATATAAATTTATATATATATATATATATATATATATATTTATATATATATAAATATATATAAAAAATGAATGCGCCCCAAAAAACAGCGATTGAAGTGAGTTAGAACGAGAAAGCAGCGTATTTATAAATATCGAGGAATCGTGTCTCTCTCGTGTCCATGTTTTGTTATCTCTTGTTTCACGCCGTGAGTTTGCAGCACGAGAGTGTAATGTGCAAGTTCATGTCAAACAGACACTACGTTGCTTTTTTTTTTTTTAATGTGTGAGTTTATCTTCATATTCATGTATGTGCTTGGTGTTTCGTTAATGTAAATTAATGTTATTTGTAAATTCAAGACTCTTGACTTTCAGCATACCCCTAACACAACGAGTCCACATTATATATATAGCAGTTACATAATAGACACAGTGCTATTAAATAGGTAGATCAATAGTTACGTAAAAGTTTTAGGTCTATTAAAGTATAGATCTAAGAAAAACATAGTTAAAATATGGAAGTAAATTAAAATGATTCGATTTTTTAAATAAAAGGAATGAGTGTTACAAACTATTTTAAGCTAATATACTAGATACGTGTTTTAACTTTCAAAATTACGATACAAACTGGAAAATATTAAATTTGAAAATAAAAATGTACGGGCAAAAAAACAGGTTTTAGTTCAGAGAAATAATCATGTTATTCCAAAAATGCTGACACCTGTATTGGAGGTTACTGAATTTTGTAGGTTCTTTGTCCCCTTAAAGAGAAAGAAAAGAGTTACAATCATATATGGCTGTCCTATCATGGTGTACCTGCTTGATGTTGGTGTGGTTTGTGAGGTTTCGGATGCCTTTGATGTTAAAATCTGTCATTTCGAAAGTTCCTTATCCCTTTAAAGAGGGAGAAAAACTTTTGACAGCCCACTATGGCTGTCGCCTAATAATGTGTCTGCTTGATGTTGGTATGGATGGTGAACCTTCAGATAGCTTTGATGTTAAAATCTGTCATTTCGAAAGTCCTTTCCCTTAAGAAGATCAGCACGTAATGCTATCGAGTCGACCGTTGTGAAAACCGTTGCCGTTTATGCCATTTAGTAATTAAATCTAGCATTTAAAAATCAAAATAAAACGTTCCGATCTCCTATAACGCATATGCGACGCTGGTCTCCCAATACAACAGTAGATCATCGCGTTGAGGATAAGCTGGACTGATAAGAATCGCTGAGTCGCATATATGAGACGTTGGACGCGAAGGGGTTAAGGATGGAGAAAAAATTTGACAGTGCAATATCGCTGCCGCATAATAATGTGCTGTTTGATGTTGGTGTGGATGGTGAGCATGCAGATAACTTTGATGTTAAAATCTGTCATTTCGAAAGTTCCTTATCCCTTTAAAGAGGGAGAAAAACTTTTGACAGCCCACTATGGCTGTCGCCTAATAATGTGTCTGCTTGATGTTGGTATGGATGGTAAAGCTTCAGATGGCTTTTGTGTTAAAATCTGCCATTTGAAAAGTCCCTTGTCCCTTTAAAAAGGAAGAAAAAAGTTTTGGCAGTGCATTATCACTGCCGCCTATTAATGTGCCTGCTTGATGTTGTTCTGGTTTGTGAACCATCAGATGGCTTTGATATTAAAATCTGTCATTTCGAAAGTTCCTTGTCAATTTAAAAAAGGGGGAGGGTTAATAATCCATGTGCTGTCGCAATGATGACTGCTTCAAGTTGGTTTGCCTTCGGATGGCTTTGATGTTAAAATCTGTAATTGTAAAAGTCCCTTGCCCTTTTCAAGAGAGACAAAATGTTTTACACTCCAATATCGCTGTCTACTAATGATGTACCTGCTTGATGTTGGTGTGACTGGTGAGCCTTCAGATGGCTTTGATGTTAAAATCTATCTTTTAGAAAGTCCCTTATCCCTTTAAATGTGGAGAAAAGGTTTTAAAGTTCATTATCACTGTCGCCTAATGATGTGCCTGCTTGATGTTGGTGAGGTTGATGAAGCTTTGGATGGCTTTGATATTAAAATCTGTCATTTCGAAAGTCCCCTGTACCCTTAAATAATAAGAAAATAGTTTTGACAGCCCAGTATCGCTGTCGCTCTATGGTGTACCTACTTGATGCTGGTGTGGTTGGTGAGCCTCCGGACAGCTTTGAAGTGCTGCTCCTCGTTCAACAGCGATATCTGCCTGGGAGTGGGCAATACCATGTCCAGAACGTTCCTCACCAAGTTACGTTTCAGCTGTCTATCCACTTCCGTGCTGCTCCCTAGGCTTGGAGAGCGGTTCACCTGAAGGGGAAGAAAAGAAGAATCTTATTGAATCTTTGAATAACTGTGATGTTTCACATAGAAATAATATATAACTTTTTATTTTCTTTTAGATGCTTTATTCTAAATTTGAAGAAATTTTTCTTTCAGCCTATGCCATGTTTAAGTTAATCGTTACACTTGCTCCTCCAAAATTGAAGATATTATTTTCCTTGTATTAATATTTTAAAACGAATAACAGATTTGCAGTTTCAGTGACAGCAGAAGATATCTGATGAAAGGAATTTCTACAGTGCCTCGATACCTGTCAACTATTGCCGTTTCTTGGCTAAAGCTAGCAATTCTTTGGTTCACTCATGATGACATAGCTTGGCATGGTTTTAGCTGGAGACTTTTCTTTCAGCTAATTGGAATTTTCTTAAAAAGTGGAGCAGTTATAGCCTAATAGCAAAGTGATATCCAGGGATCTTTTGGGGTCCTGCAAGGAGCCAAGAGCAAGATGTTACCATTTCCTTTTTAATCATTTTTACTTAACTTCACTTTTGTGTCAGGGTCGAATTTTGTAATCTATTTTGAACTACCTTCCTGAATACGTATAAAATTTTGCATATGGGTTCCTTTCTTGTGAACAATATTCAATGAAAAATAATATTCAATCCTAAAACATTAGATTGTAGAAAGAAAATCAATTTGGTAGATGCAAAAACACTGTAGAGAGTACTTAGAATTCCAATTGCTGATATTTTAAACTAGTACCGCCATCTATTTGCAAGCAGTGTAACTGAAAACTTAAGCTAAAATTAAAAGGTGCTTTGAACAAAGTAAAAAAAATTACTCCTGGTTAAAAAAATACACATATATATATACTTTTATACTTTTCTAAAATTTTAAAGTTTTTTTATATTTTAAATAACATTTTAACATTTTTTTCGTACATTCGTTTCTTTTTGTTTGTTTTTACAGGCAACAATTACAAAGCAAATAGATTAATTTAAAGCAAATTATAAATAGCTGATAGGATGTGATTTTCAAAATATTGGAAGCGTCATCAGTTAGAGGTACTGGGCATTAATAGTTCGAAATTGACTGAGATAAAATAACAAAAAAATAATAAAGCGAGTGACATGAACTTTGATAGAAATTAAACTTTATATTGATGGTTAATGTCTGATAATGGATTTTATATAAGTTGGAAAATTGTTTGCGAAATTTGAGACTAAAATGTCGAAATTAAAATAATAGTTTAATTGCTTTGTTAAAAGCAAAAAGCGATAAAAATGTACTAAAGGGTAAAAAATAATTTTAAAACAGTGCACGAAAGAGCAACCGAGTGAAAGGCTATTATATAAAAATTATAATATGCGGATAGAGATAAATTGCGTAAAAGTTTCTGTATGCAAATTACAATGCGCTGATTTAAAGAAATTGCGTGAGGAGATTCTATAGGGTAAAAGCCAGTAGTTACAATAGGTTATGCGACAAAAAATAAAAACATGGGCCGCAATTGGAATCATTGTCAAAATAACATTTTCACTGCAGATATAACTGTATAAGACAATATTAATATTAAAACACTAATATGGTACTAAGGTAATCGACCACGGAGTCAAAATTTTTAAATAAGGCTTTTAATGAAATATTTTTTTAGTTATTGCAGAAATAGATTATAAGACATAGAAAAATATGAAAATAAACATAAATAAATATATCTTGTCTTAAAAATTCGCAAAAATAGAGAAAAAACAAGCATTTTTTTTACTTTACTCCAACACTCCTAAGTAAAAAAAAATACTCAAAACATATCACTTTTACTTAGATAAATGTAGACATATATCCATTATGTATGCATTGAACGTCCAGAATGAAAATATTCTTAAGTATAAATGAGTTATATCCAATCAAGTAATTTAGAGCAAAAATTCAAGAAAAAAAATAATGAAGTTTCTAACATAAATGCCCATAATTCATCTCAAAATGAATATATTTATAATCCTGAGGTTCATTGCATACATAACATCATTAAAAACATGCAATTAAATTCTAATTAAATTCTAAAAATTATTTTAGCAGTTATGACTGTTGAAGTGTGGTGCTGTAACAAAAATCGCAGTTTTTCAGAAATTCAATTTAAAGATTTTATTGGATAAATTCATTAAGTGTTTTATAATTTGATAAACATTCAGAAATAGGCTGGAGTAATTTATTTATTTATTTAGAAGCTATAATACGCTATTTACGACGTTTTTCATGCTAACACTCAAAGTCAAGCCCTTTAACTGCTCACTTCCGGTATCTTTTCGACACTTCCGGTGATGATTAAACAGCTGTATCATGACTTCTAATGACTCTAGAAACAAGCTGAAAACTGTTTTCGAAAGCTAAAGGACTGATCTTTAAAATAAACGAATAATTTTTTTGGATATTTTTCACGAAAATAGCTATTTGAACGTGGTCGGTTACTTTAATTTTTATATACTGTGTGACGACTTCAATATTCTAGAGTGAGAGGTTACACGAAGAATGGATCACAGTCAAAGATAAAATTGGAAATTTCTTTTATTCTTGATTAACTACAGCTATTTACCAGAAAATTTTAATTCTCAAATCATATAGAACTGCAAAGGATGGTTGCCGGTATAACTTCCTCACGACGATCACAGTCGGAAGAAAAACAAGAGATTTAATAATCTCTTACAAGTGGGGAGGCTTTTCAGGGGGCAATCAAACCCAATTTATCCCCCGTTCGGTATCCGAGACTCTGCCGCTCCCTATATGAGCGGACTTTATGAATCTCCCGAACTAGCAAGCTCTCTGGTAAAAAGGCGAAAGCCTCCACGAGGTCAACACACCTCCGAAAAAAATGACGAAAAGCCCTGAGTCGCAAAATTGTAGGCTTTTTATCCCTGGGGGTCAGTTACGGTCCCGCCAACTGTTTTATTGGGTCAGTTAAGATCCCGGTTACTTGAGAACTCCAGCTAAAGTTACAGTTAGATTTTATAGATGAGTCCTCATTGGCTGGCTGTTCCGATTCGAATTGGGTGCAATCCTCTCGTCTCATTACCGCCACCTATCAAGGAAGGTTACACCCATTCAAACGAACTGTCAGCATACCAGACACTGCGACGCCACGCTATTGTCCTGGTAAACAGGTGGGATCCGATCAGCTGTTTTAACGAGTGCTCGGAACAAAGGGGAGTCTTCAAACTGAACACAATTTTTTCTCTATTTAGTCTAACAGTCAACTTCTCTCTGCGACAGATTCGGTTCAGCGATTCATTCGTACTTGGCGTCATATAAACATAAACACCTACCTCCAGAAGGTATGGCTTGATTTTGTTGTTGAGCAGCACATCGAAGCCTAGTATTTCGAAGCATGGGCACATGGCCGGGTGCATGGGAAAGGAGGTGTGGTACATGTGCTTCAGAGCAGGAAGGGCTGAGAGGAGAGTCTTCACGATGATGCTGTCGATGGTCGGCCACAGGTGGTCGTGGCAAATTTTCATGGAATCCAAGAAGGCTTCTAGTTCGGCGAACGACCTGTAAGGATTAGGATTTTCAATATTAAAAGGACGAGGTAAAAAGAGAATAAGTGTACTTTGCCATCATGGACAAGACCGATTTCACAAAAATATTTCTTTGATAATTTTGTTTCTTTTTGATAATTTTTTGTTCACGTATCAAGTTCTTATTACATCGTGTTTTTAAATTTAAATATTTTTGTATTTGTTTTTTAGTGCACTCATTGTGCTTCAGGTCGTACTGTTTATGTTATGCAAACTGGAATAATATACTGTCTACTGGTCATAGTCAAGGTTCCAGTCTAATTAACCTTCTAATTAGACAACTTTTTATGTGAGCGAATTTACCTCCTCGCTTCTTTTGAAGACTGGGAGTGTACTAAATTTCTGTTTGGTTGCTGTGAATTGATGCTCTAAATTGTAAACATTTTATGACGTTAAAGCTTCTTGACATCATTTCCGGTTTCTATTGAACCATCCCAACTCATCGTAAAAAAAATAACCTTGCAGAATAAAAGATGATCACTCCACACGAGATGGTAACTGACTTTATTTTTAAAATATCATCACTGAATTTTAAAAAAACCCACTTCTTTAAAAAACATTAAGTTTAACATAATAAAAAAACAGGAATCTTCATTAAGCATAGGACATATTGAGAAACGAGACACAGTTCTCTAATCGTCAAAATAATAACACCACCGAGCATAACGAGCGACTTGAATTTATATATTCAGCTGGTTGTGAAATACACAGTTTTGAAGACACTGGGAGTGTACTAAATTTCTGTTTGGTTACTGTGAATTGATGCTCTAAATTGTAAACATTTTATGACGTTAAAGCTTCTTGACATCATTTCCGGTTTCTTTTGAACCATCCTAACCCATCGTAAAAAATAACCTTGCAGAATAAAAGATGATCACTCCACATGGAATGGTAACTGACTTTATTTTTAAAATACCATCGCTGAATTAAAAAAACATTTCTTAAAAAAAACATTAAGTTTAACATAATAAAAAAACAGGCATCTCCATTAACCCTTTGACAGATTCATTTTTTTTCCAGAATTCGGTAAAAAAAAGTCACCTTATTTTATTGCATTTTTTTGTTCATTTTGCATTTTTAAGTAAAGATATGTTATTAAAATTAACATTTCTAATATTTTTAAGCATTTATTACAACTTTTTTTCTTTCTATGAAAGCATCATAGCACTGAAGTTTACCTTTAGTCTCATCGATATCCAAGTTAATTTTTGGAATTCCAGTGAAAGCAAATCTAGGAGGCGGATCCGAAGGATTATCAAAATTAATTTCAAAAAATTGTCTTGCTTGACTAATTCCATCTGTACTACTATCCAGGTCATTTAGTGAATTTTCGCTACAATCATTTACAGATAATTTAGTTTCTGATTCCGAGTCACAGTTCGAATCACAAGAAATTTGCTCCATACGCTCTGAATTATCCATTATTTAAAAGTAAAAATATATTATTTAACTCTTACATCAATAAAATTATCAGGTGGTTAGTAAAATATAACCAGAAAGCTATACACTGAAAGATAACAATTCGTCTTCTGATACAAAACATGCGAAAAAACTCGCGCTTTTGGACAAATCAGAGTAGAAAATATAATAAACTGCAAACTATCATTTACTGGACATCTATACGAATAATTTGTTACTAAAATCTGAAAAAATACCGCCGAAATAATGCAAGCGTAATTGAAATCAGATTGCCCGTACAGCGTACGGGCAAATCAGTAAAGGACCGAAAGCTGTGACCGTACGGCGTACGGGCAAAACAGGGAAGGAGTTAAGCATAGGGCATATTGAGAAACGAGACACAGCTCTCTAATCGTCAAAATAATATCACCACACAAGATAACGACCGACACGTGCCTTTATATATTCAATTTGTTGTGAAATACACAGTTTACAAAACAAATTAGCATACCGTGAGGACTTCTTCACGGAATAGAAGAAAAAAACAATTAGAAAGTGCTGGTTAAATGGAAGAAACTAAACTGAAGACTACATTAACAAAAATGTTAATCAGTATGTGGTGGCAACAAAATAGACAATACATATAAAGCTAACATAAATTAGGTTTTGATCTTTTTCGTTCGGATGTTAAAGTGAAGATTTTTCTCTTCACTAGGTACTCCGTCAAACACATTATTTTGACCTTGATTTGATTTCCATGCACATCAATTTAATTTTTATAATTTATAACACATGCATTCTGAGAAAATGTGAAGGTTTATGAGGGATGTAGGAAGATAATTAATAATTACTGACAATTACCAACAGGTAAGGTAAAACCCGCTTACTTTTTGCAGTCTTCGTTCCTCCATTCCTCCAACATATCTTCGCCGGACTTACGATTAATGGCGTAATTGGTCAAATGCATCCGCTTTTCGTGCTGCACATGAAAGGGAAAGGAAACGTGTTAGTGTCTGGATCGTCAAAGTGACGGTGACTCTACTTTACACTACTTTACCATGTTTGACGAACTCGGCTTTTCGTACGGTACGGTAGCAAGACGAACGAGACCGTCCTTGTACACGTAGATCCTCAGAGGACAGACGGATGTCACCAGAACGTACAATCGTAGGTCCAGCTTGAAGCTGTCCATCAAAAGTGGCTATAAAATAAGATTATTGCTAAAGTAGAATTTTAGACAAATTGACGACAAGTAACTTTTGTGTACCCAATTAATAAAGTGTATCTGTCTTTAGTAACTTCTCAAGTTACTAAAGACAGAGATTAGAATAGAATAATGTATTCCTTAAAAAATGAAACATTTATGACTGTGATAACTAAAATTACGATCTTCTTATTGCAAAATACGTGGTTTGGTCCAATCTAAGGACAATACGAGTTCCTTCGAATCACAATAGCTCCACGATCGCCAAATAAATATGTCACTGTCCTTAGATATAATAATCAGAAGTATCTATTTTTACAAATATGTATTCTTTTGTTTATTTTCCTTTGTTTTACACTTAATTCATCTACAGGAAATCACATTTGGTGACTTGCCGATTTTATTTGCATCAATTTCAGATCGCGAGACACTAATTTCCGTTACTCAATTTTCCTAATAGAAGTGAGCCAAAAAAATGGCTTACTCATTATAATATATGTGTGTGTGTATCATTTATTGTGAAGATTTGCCATCTTTCAACAAAGTACCAAAGAGCCCGGCGCTGCTCCTTGTTACAGATTCTAAATCGAGGAATGAACAGATTATGTCATTACTCAAAATGGCTACAGCTATCAGAAACACCCGATATCTGTTTTGTATTCTTGAAAACATTAAAGAAAGATTTATTTTTCTCTCTCTCTCAGAAATCAGCTAAAAAATTAGGATCGGATAGGGGTTTAAATTCAGAAAATTTATGAAATAGCCGAGCATTTTGTACGGGGAACACATATGTAAAAAACTCATATGGTGAGCCCCTAGAAATATTCAAGCTACCTATTCAAAACGAGGACTGAATTAGAGTCACTGAGACCTTTGAATGTAGATCATGCAAAGGGTCTCCCGGAATTTTGGAAATTACCAGAACTGAAGAGAAGCAAAAAGAGGTAAAATTAAGGGGAGATGGCATTTTGCCAGATTCTATCAATATGAAAATTATAGAAACCCAACCTTGTCAACTTTGTGAGAGATTGAAAGCAAAGATCTAGAAAAGATCATTTACAGAATTTTCCTCACAGGATTTCTCTGGTGATATTCTTTTGACAGAACTTGTAAGGTTGTAAACGGAACGGTCATGAACATTGAAATAGCATGAAGCCAGTTGTATCAAATTGTATATAGCTATTTTTTCTTTCATATATCGAACTCCCTGGCCCTACAATCTGTGTTGGACCATGCAACCATGGTCTCCCTAACAATGCGACTTCAAAGTTTTTTGTCTTGTTTCTCCAGTTTGTATTTTCAAAATGTTTAAATCTTTCTCTAATTCATCAATATATATCTTTCTTGGTATTCCCGTTTTCAATGACATTGATACCTTCCCTTGTGTACCTTTGTGCCTTGACTGTCGTCCATTCTCTCAGTATTTTTCAGTCATTTTATTCTCTTTTATTTCAGGTAATTAATTACATCTTTCTCTTTAAACAGTTCTTGAATTTCATGGTTGGGATATCTTATCCAAATATCACCCTCTCTAATAGATCCAAAAATGGATCTCAAGATCTTTCTTTAGCACGTTATTAATATCTTTTCCTGTTTTCTGAGTTAAGATCCAGGTCTCTAACCCGTAAATAACTGTTGGTCTTATTGGAGTTTTATACACAAGGGTTTCATTTTCGGGTTACCACTTTAGATTTTAGTATTTGTTAATTATATCTTTTCCTTTGAAGAGTCCTTGGATTACATGGTTCTGACATAATCTACAAACATCAACCCCTCTGGTAGGCTCAAATATGACTTTCTTTCCCACCTTTCCATGTCCCAATATCTTCTGCTTTTACGTAAAGACCTGGTCTCTCACCTATATATAACTGCTGGTCTTATTGCTGTTTTATATACTAATTGCTCCGTTTTTCAGGTTACTACTTAGATCTGATTAATTTTTAATACAAAAAAGCAGCGATTTTTTGTATTTAGCCTGTGTTTAACTCCCCGTATTATATTGTTATTTTGGGAGACAACTGAACCCAAGAACTTAAAACTCTTTAACTCTTTTAATCTTTATCTCCTCTTTTATCTTTAGTTCGGTATTTGTATCAGTTTCTGTACAATCCATATTCATGTATTTAGTCATTTTTACATTAATTTGCAGACCAAATATACTGACTTCTCTGATCAGCATATTAAACAATTCAATCTGGATCTTTCCTTCTAGCCATCAAGTCTACATCATCGGCAAAAGCCTTAACCTCCCTTGTAAATATTATGCACTCTACACTACCAGCGCTACCAACGTTGCTGTAAGAGAGTACGTTATAATGTACATCTTTTAGGAATGTGGGTTGAATTACTGACCGTGGTGATGTACTTCTGGCAGACGACATTGCGATATCTATTGACGTCGTGGATGCCCTTCACGATGTCGATGCCAGTGCCCTGGCAGTTCAGGTCTGGCTTGATGATGAAGATTTCGCGACGACCCCTCTTCGCACAGTATTCCGACAGACGGTGAGCCCTTTGAATTCAGTTGCAGAAAGAAACCATATGAAAAGTACAATACATTAGAGAGATACACAAAATATGTATTGAATTATAATAAAATATAAAGAAATGTTAAAACTAAATTGCAATAAAAACTAAAGAAATAGTATTAAAAATTAAACAATAAATAAAAAACAAAACCTATTTTGTATTAAAAAATTGATTTTATTCTTGTTTTATTGTTAGCGATATATAATTTCCGAGTTACGAGAAAAAAATACAAGATTTAATTTGTTTTTATCCATTGTTGTCAATTTTATTAATATCCCCTCCAACGATTATTGATACATATTTCTGTATAAAATCCTTTGCATATATGTATGATTGTAATGGATCACAATGTCAAAAGAACGGAAACACTTGTAAATAAATATGGCATTTAAGAATACGCATCGTAAGCATTAAAATACAATTCTAACTACCATTTTTTTAGATATATAAAAAGTATATATAATGATAATAAACATTTGTTATGTTATTCGAATTCTAAATTAAAATTAATAAAATTTGTTTTTTGCGATTATTTATCATTATTTAGGCCCTTTTTAGATTTTTAGACTAATTTATTTATTTTTAAAACATATATTTTTATTTTTCCAAATTTTTTAAACTTATCGTACCTGATCATTATTACTCAACAAACAAAAATTTATAACACCTAAACTAAGTCAATAAAAATTATCGCTATATTTAAACATTATTATTTAGGCCCTTTTCTGATTTTTAATACAGCTTATTTATTTTTAAAACTTATATTTTTATTTTTTCCAAAATTTTTAAATTCTTTGATTTTACTCATTATCATTCAAATTTTTCGGCTTATTTTGTACGGATGTCACTGGCCACAAAAATAATTTATGTTTTACTATCCCTAAACTCTCTACTCTCTAGTTTTGTGTTATGAACTCACGAATCCACCCTTCTATCTCTTTGCTCTTTTATGTGTTTATTTTTCGCTCGTTGTCATTTTTGTGCTTACTGACAGAAGCCTCTGGGTTGACGGGCTCGGCAGATAGGGTCCAGTTGCATCACCACCTTTGATGCCTTTGATTTGTTATGCTTTGATTTTTGTCAAAAGCATAAAATGTACGACTTTCAAAGAAGATTAAAAGTTGTAAGAGTCCGATTAGATGTAGCAATTAACACTAGAACATCCTAGTTTTTTGGTGTTTCTAGAGGTACAGTGTGTAAAGCCATGACAGCGTACACACAGCTTAGACAATCTCACAAAGCAAAATAGGAGAGGAAGGAAATAATTCGAGAATTTTTATCAAAAGTGTAAAATGTCAGACTTCACAGGCTTTCAAAGAAGCTAAATCTATAATTATAAATATTATATATATATATATATATATATATATATATATATATATATATATATATATATATATAATATTACTATATTTATTTATTAATTATATTTATAATAAGTATTATAGCTCTAATATAAAATTTAGTGCTCCACGTTGAATTTCCAGTTTCAATCTGCTCCATGATTGAAAGAACCTCTGCTCTAAAGTGCATATAATAACATGTATCTATTATGTGCAATTGATTATAAGAATGATAATATTCTTAAGTATAGTTAACACATTTCATATGGGTCATGCGGTTTCTCGTTTTTAGCACGCCGAAAGTTATGGCCAGATCAGGACATCTCTCGTTTTTAGCAAGTTGAACGTTGTTGCCGGGTCACGAGAAATCTCGTTTTCATGTATTTTCGGCTGAATCAATGCATAACCAACCGAAGGCAAATATTTTTGTTACGGTACCAGGGAAGAAATTCCCAACCAAACAATGCAAAGTCTGTTCGTCCAATGGAAAAAGGAGTGATACAAGATACTGTTGTAAATCATGCTCGAATGCTATTGCACAAGGGAATATGTTTTACCATAATTCCCACTCTTAATCATTATTCAACTCTGCGGAATAATAGATAAAATATTAAAAATCTTATGTTAAAAATAGATTTATGAGATATATAGTAATTGTAAATCGCGCCGAGCGGTCTGCGAACGTTCTATTTCCGATTGTAAGTCATTTGGGTATGACTTCGCATGGGTCTCTTAAAGGAGCAGGTATGGAGACGAAATAATCAGCCTTAGGGAAGTTCAAACTTAACAACCTTGATTTATTACAACCAAAAACATTTTTAAAAAATATATGTAAAATCGTCGAGAGAGGAGAGCATTCTAAGCAACCTTCTCATCTGAAAGTTCCGCCGGGAGTCCCCTCCCGTTTTTCCTTTGTCAAACAGGAAACCTCGGTTTTGGGGGAGATCGACATCCCCCTAGTTGACTTTCGTCCTTGGAGTAGCTGCTGCGGTAGCACAAAGAACAATTTCTTCTTTCTATCGGTGCCTTGACAAAACGGCAGATTTGACACTAATCATCAGTGAGTCCAAAAAAAGACCATTACTGCCGTTTTCCAATTGTTTGGCGTTTTGAAATGTTCGGCACCTTACAATAAACCAAAAGTTCGCTTTAGCCGACACATTTTTTCTTTGGTCCCCGACAGAGACGGACGCGATACTTACAGTAATATTTAATTATATTTTGTGTAAACATAATACCAAATTCAAACTAAAAATGTACATATATGCTTCTTATTTCTTGCCAAACATTCTTCTAGAACGTTCTAAAATGTTCGGGCCTGGGAGCACGCAGTATGCAATGTGTTAATTGTAGGATATGCACTCAATTGTCATTTGCCCATTTCTTTAAACATTCAAAGTATTTCTATTGTGTCTCAAGGCAACAGTGTTGTCAAAGTAGAGCTGAAGTACTGTCATCTATAGCAAATGAACCATACGCTATGTGTTAAGGTTCCACGTTCGGAACCAAAATTTTTAAATAAGGTTTTTTTGAAAATATTTTTTAGTTATTGCAGTAATAGATTATGAAACATAGAAAAATATGAAAATAAACATAAATACATATATATTGTCGTAAAAATAGAGAAAAAACAAGCATTTTTTTTTACTTTAAACCGACACTCCTAACAAGAAAATTCGCAAAACATATCACTTTTACTTGGATAAATGTAGACATATATCCATTATGTATGCATTGAACCTCCAGAATAAAAATACTCTAAAGTATAAATGAGTTATAGCCAATCGAGTAATTTAGAGCAAAATTTCAAGAAAAAAATGATGAAGTATCTAACATAAATGCCCATAACTCATCTCAAAATAAATATATTTATAATCCCGAGGTTCCATGCACACATAACATCATTAAAACATACAGTTAAATTCTAATTAATTTCTAATTAAATTATTTTGTGTGGTGGTGCAGCAAAAATCGCAGTTTTTCAGAGAAATTCAATTTAAAGATTTTATTGGATAAATTGAGGGTTTTTATAATTTCATAAACACTCAGAAATATGCTGGAGTAATTTATTTATTTAAAAGCTATAATATTCTATTTACGACGTTTTTCGTGCTAACACTCAAAGTCAAGCCCTTTAACGGCTCACTTCTGGTGTCTTTTCAACACTTCCGGTGATGATTAAACAACTGTATCATGACTTCTAATGACTCTAGAAATAAGCTGAAAACTGTTTTCGAAAGCCAGAGGACTGATCTTTTTTCGATATTTTTCACGAAAATCGCTATTTGAAAGTGGTCGATTTCCTTAAGTTGCATACCGTATAATGAGTTTATAAAAAGTTCTTTTTCAAGCATCAGCAAATGTGTAAAGAACCATTTCCTAATAAAATGTTAGATTTTTCACTGAGCTTTATCAATAGTTAAGGCACTTATTAAGAAATGCCAAACCAACTTATTTTACTATCTGCCCTTGATCTCGCGAATGAACAAATAAACTAAAGCAATGACAAACTCCATCCAAAGTCATTGGATGATGTTCTTACTCATCTGGCAAGCAGAAGGTCAAAGGGAAGAAGCTGTATTCTTTACGAAAAGTTCTCTTCATCCGATTGAGGTTGGCCGCTAGGAGATCCTTTTTGCAGATCTCACTCATACCCGGAAAGTGGTTAATCTTCTGCAAAAACAAGAATGGATTTTCAAGCTGCCACCAATTATCAGATAAATTACCAGTCCAACTAAACAGTTGGACGGAGTAGAAAACTGAACTATGAATTGAAATGAGTGTACGAAAAGAAAATAATGAAGTTTTTCCTCCAATTTTTTTACTTAGTCTTGTCAGTTTTGTTGAATTTGAATGCGCGACAAAAGCGAAACATCAATTCCAAAACCCGACAAATACATTAGTTCTTTGAAGTAACAAAAGTTCATATATATACATAAACATCTTCATTGGGAACACCTGATTTTTTCGAATTGCTAACCGTTTTGTATTCTTTTCTAAAAGCGGGTCTGAGGTTATTAATTTTTTTCACACTATACTTACGTGTCATATGAGAATCAATAACTTTCTGTTTATCAGTTTGTAGAATGCTACATTTAAAAAAAAATCTGGTTTCAAGAAGCACTTTGTGTAACTCAAAGCTCAAGAAATGACCGGTTAGTCTCAATAAAATCAAGGACTTGTTTTTTCAAAGTACTGTCCATGTGAAAAGCTGGGACTGAACTGGATGTATACACCCAGCTTTGTGTTACGATAACTGTGCAGTTATCGTTTCAAAAGCGGTTCATTTCTTCATTCCGAAAAACAGAAGAAAAACTGGAGTAAATTGCACTGTTTACAATGTTTTTCCGTTCAGTCATTACGCACACGGAAAAAATACACAGTTTTGATAATACATGGGTCGCTTTATACCAATTTTGTACAACGGATCCATTTACTCAATCCGGAGAACAGAAAAAAAAACTAGCATAAACTGCACAGTTTACAATGTTCTTCGTTGAGTTATTGCGTCACACAGGAAAACTACACAGGTTGACTGGTAGTGTAGTGATTTCTTTATACCATCCTTGTACAACGGATTCATTTGCTCACACTAGAGAACAGAAGTAAACTGGTGTAAACTGCACAGTTTACAATGTTCTCCGTTAAGTTATTATGTCACAAGGGAAAACTACACATTTTTACTGATTGTGTGTGGGTCGCTTTATACCATCTATGTACAACAGACCCATTTGCTCAGGACATAGAACAGAAGAAAAACTGTAGTAAACTATACAGTTTACAATGTTCTTCATTCTGTTATTATGTCACATAGGAAAACTACCTGCATAAACTGCACAGTTTATTGGGTATTTACGTATAAACGCAACCAGGCCAAAATTCGCATAAATCGCCAAATTTGGCGACCCTACTTACGGCAATCCGACGTGTTATACGTGGTTTTTCGTAAAGATATTATTTTGCTTACTGGTTAGATTGAATGCCGTGAAATACTTTAACTATGGGTATTTGGGATCTGCCTGCGAGTGAAAAAGATGCTGTTGAATTGTTACAGGGATATGGAATTATACCGAACGAACGTATTAGTAAAAATTCTCATAAAATGAAACTGTATTTTGGAAAGCAAATGTTCTGGAAATGTAACGTCGAAGAGTGCAATCAACACTTGGGTGTGAGAACCCGAAATTGGTTTGAAGGTAGCCGAATTTCATTTGTGACAGCAGTGCGCTTCATTTATTGTTGGTGTAAAGAGTTAACCTGAACTAAATTTTGTGCTGAAGAGATGGGAATTGCTGACAAAACTGTTATAGATTGGAACAATTACATGCGGGAGATATGTGCCCTTGAAATGGATGAAAAAGAAAGAAAGCAATTAGGCGGCGAAGGACTTATTGTGGAAATAGACGAAAGTTTATTTGTAAAAAGAAAAAATAACACTGGGCGTGTACTACCACAGCAATGGGTTTTCGGCGGAATTTGCCGAGAAACGAAAGAGACTTTTTTGGTTACTGTACCTAACAGAAGCTCCGTTACCCTTCATGGAAAAAATTTGCGAAAATATCAAGGAAGGAAGCATTATTTATTCGGATTGCTGGAAAGGATACAAGACAAGTGAGTTGGAAAATGCTGGATTTCTGCATGGAACTGTTAGTCACAAATATAACTTTGTGGATCCCGACACGGGCGTTCACACACAACATGTAGAGCGCATGTGGGGCTCAGCCAAATGGCGCAACAAAAAACAGAGAGGAACAGCCCGTCATCATCTTGACTCATACCTTATCGAATTTATATGGCGCCAAGCTCAAGCTGTTAATGGCGAAGACGGTTTTCAATCAGTGCTAAAAGCAATAGCCAAAAGATTTCCGCCGAAAAAATAATTCTGCAACTTATTCAAATTCGAAACCGGAAGGGTTTAATTGCTATTTTATATTTTAAAACAAAATAATATAAAAAACTGTATTAAAAATTATCTGTAATTAATAAATGTACATTTTCTTTCTATTCATACTTTCTTACTCAAACTTACAAATCGCGCCAACCTGGTTGCCATAATACGTAAGTACCGTTTACTGCCTACTTCTGACGTCGCGTGGGAAAACTACACATATTAATTGATAGTGAAGTCCCGTTTTATAAACCCATTTTGTATAACGTTTACTTTTTCTATCAAGAACATTGCGATACTAGTAAACGGAAAACCTGCGTAAACTGCACAATTTACACGTTTATTGTTCAATCATGACGTCAACCGGGAAAACTGCAATTTTTAACTGGTAAGTGTGTGGGCCGCTTTATACCTATTTTACTACATGAAACGCTTATTTCATAAACAGGGTAACACTAGTTTAAAAAAAAAACTTGCTTGAGCTGCACAGTTTACACAGTTTATCATTCAGTTAGGACGTCACCAGGGAAAACTGCACAGTCGGAAAATGTGGGCCATTTTATGCCCGTCTTTTACAATGCCTCTACAACAAAACGACACTAATAAACCGAAAACCTTCATAAACTGCACAGTTTATAGTTAATTTATGACGTCACACGGGAATTCTGCACAACTTAACTGATAGTGTACAGGCCGCTTTACACCCATTCTGTACAACGCTTACTTTATATATCAAGAACAGAATAATACTAGTACATTGAAAATCTTGTCACCGCTCACAACGTTTACTTCTATGTATATTGGGATCAAAGTAAAGTCCTTGATAGACACTTTTTCTCAGCAACCATTGTCATTAAACATAAACTTCTGATTACAAACTGTTTCAAATAAGTTAATCATTCCTGCTGCGGTATTCTTAAATTTTAAAATTCAGTTTTGCGAAAATTATGAAATCAAAATTTTTATACCTTTCTCTGTTCTATATCATTATAGTTAGTACGGATTGAGACTCGTCGTAAGAATCAGAAGACAAAAAAATTTTACATTTTTCTGTGACAAAAATTTAGTTATACATTTAAATTAAAAGTTAAGTTTTTAACATCCCTCATTCATGGATCGTATAATAGATTAAATACAGAAATTCGAGGTTGAAAGCAGATAGTCCCTTTTACAGCAAATGGGGAGGGTTCCCTGATCATAAATAGAGGGTATATCAATAGTAAAGTAGATACTCGTTGTATTTTTCAGTAAAATATGCTTTTCATCCCATCCCCACTTTTGCCGTAAAATGGACATTGCAACCTGATATCACCCACAGATTACTGTATTAACCCATAATCATCCTCAAAAGAAATAAAAATACTTAAATTTTCGTTAGTTTTAAATCTAAATATCTATGTAACAGAGAAATGAAGCTTTTTATTGTTATGGTTCTTAAGAAGAGTTTCAACTTTATATAAAGATATAAAATGGAAAAACTTAAAAAAGAAATAAATTACAAAAAAAAAAAAAAAAAAAAAAAAAAAAAATTAGATTTTGCTATATTGCAAAACTGAATTTTGAAATTTAAAAATTTCATAAAACGAATGCTTATCTTATTTGTAACATTTTGTAATTAGAATTATATGTCTGTAACCGACGGTTGAGGGGAAAAAGTGTAGTCAAGAACTTTACTGCGCACCTATATACAACTCAAATATTAGAATATTCAAAAAGTCATTGTCTAACAAACGCAAAAAATAATAAGTAAAATAAATAGCACTTATCTATGACCCAAAATATACAACAGTTGCCCAAATTTAAAAAAAAATAGAAATCAAATTGAACAATACCACTCGAATAGCATCTACTTGGACTCTTGATGACCAAAAATAAGAGAAAGACTTAAACTGTGCCCAGAATTATTTTAAAATAGAAAGACAAAGCCAATTGGACCAGCTGGGGTCAGTTCATAGAACAAACTTAAACCACTCTGGATTTCAGTTTCGAGCACCAATCTGGAGAGGTTGACTCTATGAAACTCGGCCCTCATGTACCACCTAGACATAATAAGGTAAAATCAGATTAAAGGGAAAATTTTTTACCTGGTAAGACTTCATTCTTGTAAACCTCTCCATGGGAATGGATCCGTCCGACCATGCCACTATCCATGGGGCCGCAAAGTTCACTTCCACTGCACCCGACTCCACGAACACGCTTCGCACTGTCCAGGAATACAGCAAAAAGCAGCTTCATTACATCTCGAAGTTGGTCTACTGTTCTTGGATATCTTAAGAAGCGTACTCAACTCATATTGTTGTCCATAACCCAAATATTTGTCTGTTTAATTATATTGTTGGTCTGAACCTCATAGGAGGTTCCTAGTTTAAGTAATGAAAAATACCTTTAACTGATTCGTTTTTCCACAAATTTTTACCTTCATTGACAAATCTGGGCCTCATATAAGGCTCGATATTAGTCAGTAGTTAAAGATTGAAAATTCGATATCTTTGAATTGATAAATACAAACACAAATCATTTTGTTTGTGTTTGATTTTTTACTTTTTTATGACAGCATAAAATGTCAATATAAGGGGAAATTTTTCATCTAAATGCAATCTTATGATTGATTCATTTGCAGCCCTTCCTTCCGCCAACCCTTTAAGTCTCTCAAGAGGCTTCTTGTATTTTCTACCGAATCTTGGTTTTAACAGTAACTATTTTTTTCTGTATAAGATTTTCATGTAAGTGAGATGAATAGATATTTGCTGAATCCAGTGGCGTATGGTCCATATGTGCAGGGTGTGCACTGCCCACCCTGGCAAATTTATGAGGGAAAATAATTTTCTGCACGTATGTTTACCTATCTTTATATTTTATATAATAAATATTTAATATATATTCAAATATTATGTTGATTTGCTTACTTGTATTCCCGTAGTGCGTGCGATACTAGGTGCTGAACCACGTAGCGCGCAAACGAACATAGAAAGTTCTGATTTTTACTCACTGCGCACTAAATTGAAAATCCTGCTTTATATATATGGGCTACAGGAGAAGAACAGCATACTATGACACTGAGGCAAGTGCAGCTATTTTTCCTGCACTTGGCATTCAGAATCATCCGATGGTACGGTTTATTAAGCGTTGTACTAGAGCAGAAATTTTTTTTTTTTTTTTTTTTTTTTTAAACTGATTAAGTGGCCATACGATTTTGCTGACGGTTAATGTTTAAATTTATATATTGTAAGATTTTGTTTTCATAGAAATATAAAATAAGTATTTCATCAATATAAAGTGAAATGTATTAGTGTGGTAAATTAATTTCGGTGATGTATTATATTTATTGAAATAATTAGCTGAAAAACAATGTTGTTTTGTTTTAAAGAAACGAATTTGAGCAGAACAGTCCAAATTTTACCATTCATTGTGTCTTTAGTATATAAGTTATATTATGTAACACCATATCCCTGGATTTGTTTTTAAAAATTGTCAAGATGTTTTTCGCAGAATATATGATTTTCAAATGTTAAAAACAATTAATAAATATAAATTAATCCACTGACCGAACAAGAAACAGTTCGCTCTATTGTGCCAGCGTGCAGCGAAATCCTCTGCACGTGGAATAGACGTTCGGTTTGTCGGCACCGCAGCGGCGGGCGCCATGTGGTGCTACGTTTGCTGAACATATAAGTTTTTCGTAGAAGCCCGAAGCGTTGCTTTTTCGACGCCGATATGACACCATACAACAAAAGACATAATTTTTGCTTCAGTGCTAGTAGAATTCTCATAAGTTTAGCTGTTTTTATAGTTATAACTCGACTACTCGTAGGTAAATATTTTATTTATTGTATTCTTTAAATTTATATTCATAATAAATAACCCGTTTCAGAATGGAGAACTCAGATGTCTCAATAATTAAAGATTTATTGGAAAATCCATGTTCTCTGCACACCCTGCATGAAAAACTACCGCACGCCACTGGCTGCATCAATAATATTCAGTAATTGTCTGTACATCCACAATCAAGGTTCATTCATATCTCATAAGAATTACTTAAATTTCTATTAATTCAATACAAGGCACGAGAAAATACCCCCTTGGAGAAACAACGTTATGTAGTAAATTTAACTGAATAACCAAATGATGCATGTGTGCATTCCTTCTAAATGACTTCTTACTCGGCGACCTCTAGTGGTGTACATAGATCTCCATTACTATCAAAGCACACGGGGTACTTGACCAGGGCCCACAAATTTCAGGGGCCTAAAACTTTGATTTTTAGTTCATAATTTTAAATGCATTGAGAATTTAATTTTGAAATAAAATATAAAAATTTGAAATTATATGTATATATGTGTGCATGTGTGTGTAATCTATAAAATTTTGCGCAAAAATAGATATTTTCACTTTTTATAAAATGACATTGCTAATAATAGGGTAAGTTCTACAAAGTGTGGGTCGCCTTAACCCCTTCCGGTAAAATGATGAGTCTAGCTCGTCATTAGTTTTTCATTCCATACCGCACAATGACGAGATACACACGTCATGCGATTAAAGTTACTGTTAAATATGATAATTAATTTAGCTTAAAATTTCTAGTGTACTGAATTTGGCAACACTTTTATCACTTGTGAAAATCACAAGTCACTATTGCATATTGTTTACTTAGAATTTCTTGGTACAAGTCATTGCCAAATTAATGAGTCAGAATAAAAGAAAACCTACTAAGAAATGCCGTGTGTGTTACAAGAATCAAATTAAAAGTGAGACTACTTGGCGGTGTAAACAATTAAGAATTCCTTTGCACTTTGTTTTGAAAAGTACCACTAGCTTGAAGACTATTATCTGTATACCTTATTAATGTTTTGCTTTGATATTTTCTTAATTTTACTGTTTCTGATATTATTTAACGCTATGTAAAAAGTGGATTTTAATTAAGAATATGTAAGAATTGTAAAATTAAACAAGTTTTTTAAATAAAAATTAAATGGTTATTTCATGCACAGTTTTTCATTATTAAATCATACCGGAAGGGGTTAAATTCGAAATTTTACTGAGGGCCAGTGTTATGAGTAGAAACATACTGTAGTAGTTCCAAAATGTGATCATCACATTACATTGTAGTACAGATTAGGGCGATATTTTATTTAACAATATATACTAATTGTGGTACATATATATTATGACAAACAATGATTACATGAACATTACACATTTAAGTCTGAACCTAGGCATGCATGTTTATGGTAATATTTCTAGACCAGAATTTATTTTCAGTGGTCATCTAATTTGTATTTTTTGCTTTTGGAATATTTTACATATAGATAGGCAGGGATGTTTTAAAGTGTATCCCCTTTCGTAAAAGCTGGAATAGAGACCCAAAGATTTTTATTTGTCCAAGACCCCAAAATATGATCTTTCTTGGGTGCATAGTATCCAGAGTAATGGCCGAGAGACAAGCCAGAGAAGTCAGTGGTGATTGCCTTAATATACACTATAATGATCTTTTAATGCTTCGGAGGAATTGTCTGAGTAAGACTGTTGGTATTCTTGTAACTGTGAACTCAAAACGCATCTTAACTTGATGGGAATCGTTGATCCTATGTGTAGTGGCTGTCATCTTGAGGAGGAGGCCGCACGCCATATTCCGTAGGATCGTGAGGTTTCTGCACCTTGGTCGTCACCTTTATGAACCTTGGATGCTGAAGTATATTCCTGTCAGATGTCTGTTGTGGTTTGCTTTAGCCACTGGCCTATTTTCTTAGGTGATTTTGGGTTTGTTTTTTCTAGGGCTTGAGTACAATAGACCTTTGGTCGCAGTGCTCTGATGTTGGGAAACTCTCTCTCATCCCCAAGAGCTTCCCTAAAGGTGATTTATTCCTTCAACTTCTGAGAGGCAGGGTCCACTCCAGGCAGTATACAAAGTTTTCGGGATGAGGGGAAAATTAAGAACGGTAAAACTACCTGAATTAGTGTACAAAATTAAATAAATAGAATTAAACATGACTCAATATATTTGATTTACATAAAGATAGAAAATAAGTGAGTTGCAAAATCAAATATAGCAGGAATCAGCAGGCTTCTGGGTGACTCTATACAGGAGGTCTATGACTCTTAAAAATATATTTTGATTACATGAAGTTAGAAAATAAGTGATTAACAAAATCAAATACAGCAGGAATCAGCAGGCTTCTGGGTGACTCTATACAGTAAGTTTATGACTCACAAAAATATATTTTGATTGCATGAAGCTAAAAAACAAGTGAGTAGCAAAATCAAATACAGCAGGAATAGGCAGGTTTCTGGGCGACTCTATACAGTAGATCTATGACTCTTAAAAATATATTTTGATTATATGAAGTTAGAAAATAAGTAAGTAGCAAAATCAAATACAGAAGGAATCGGCAGGCTTCTGGGTGACTATACAGGAAGTCTATGACGCTAAAAAAAACATTTTGATCACATGAAGTTCGAAAACAAGTAATTAGCAAAATCAAATACAGCAGGAACCGACAGGCTTCTGGGCGACTCTATACAGTAGATCTATGACTCTCAAAAATATATTTCGATTATATGAAGCTAGAAAACAAGTGAGTGGCAAAATCAAATACAGCAGGAATCGGCAGTCTTCTGAATGACTCTATAAAGTAAGTTTATGACTCTCAAAAATATTTTTTGATTATATGGAGCTAGAAAACAAGTGAGTGGCAAAATCAAATACAGCAGGAATCGGCTGGCTTCTGGGCGACTCTATACAGTAGATCTATGACTCACAAAAATATATTTTGATTATATGAAACTAGAAAACAAGTTAGTAGCAAAATGAAATACAGCAGGAATCGGCCGGCTTCTGTGTGACTCTATGCAGGAGGTCTATGACTCCAAAAATATATTTTGATTGCATGAAGTTAGAAAACAATTGAGTAGCAAAATCAACTACAGCAGGAACCGACAGGCTTCTGGGCGACTCTATACAGTAGATCTATGACTCTCAAAAATATATTTCGATTATATGAAGCTAGAAAACAAGTGAGTAGCAAAATCAAATACAGCAAGAATCGGCAGGCTTCTGGGAGACTTTATACAGTAGGTCTATGAGTCACAAAAATATATTTTGATTACATGAAACTGGAAAACTAGTAGCAAAATGAAATACAGAATGAATCGGCAATCTTCTGGGTGACTTTATACAGTAAGTCTATGACTCACCAAAATATATTTTGTTTGCATGAAACTAAAAAACGAGTGAGTAGCAAAATCAATTCAATACAGCCGGAATCGGCAGACTGTGGTGATTCTATACAGTAGGTCCTAGTTTTAGTTTCTAAGCTTGTTGTCGCTGGAAATGTAAATTTTATTTTTCAATAAAACATTTTTCCGGAAATCTCCACTGTCATTATTGTCTTAATTCAATTGTATGTCATTTTTCTGGTTAAATGGTACTTTTATAGGTTAAGTTTTAGTTTTTAGAAAAATTTTAAAGGTTTTCTTAGTCTGCGGCATAATTTGTGTTATTGAAATAAAAATGCAAGGGCTGACCCTGTTGAGAAGCTCTAGTGTTCTCTCTTTCGGAATAATGAAAAGTTCACATATCTTACCTAAATCGAATCTGCATTCTTCCAAATAGGCTTTGAACCGTCTGAAAAGAGAACAAAGGGACAGTAAGAATCGACTGCGTAATTCACTTCATGGACCTGGGCTTCAATTTGATACCCCCTTAAAGTATCCGTCTAAGTTAAAAACGTCATTTTTTGCCAAAAATCATAATTTTTTTTATTTCTCTATTGTAAAATTTCAACTTTTAGGCTTCTAAATCTGTTTTTGTTTTGTCTCTACGACATTTTAAAGAAAAATTACAGGTGTTTAAGCATCATGGATCAGCTGTCAAAACAAAATGGAAGTAGCGACTTAGGAACCGGAAGTTGTGAATTTAAAGCCTTTTAAAGAGCATTTTTTGGACAAAACTTTTTAAATTTTCATGAAGATTAATTTAAACATTTTTCTAGTATTTTTAATAATTAGCAACTTGGCAATTAGAAAGTTTTGAAGCAAGAAAGTGTGGGGAATTTTAAACATGTATTTTAATTTTTTAATAGTTAAAGTTGCTTTTATAAACTTCAAATGCGTTTCTCTTAGAACGGTATTTTTAATAAAATATTGAAACTTGAAATGTGATTTCTCAAAAAGTTCTTAAAATATTTTGTTGAAAATTATTATGAATGCTTTTGATAGTATTTACTAGTAAATGACCTAAAAGCTTTAAATTTGGATAATTTTTAATGATGTTACACTCATAGTTAGATATAAAGGTAATGAAAATTCGTTAAAAATTCAATGTGTATGATTTTGAAGGACCAAAATTTTTTACCAAATGTAAATTAAGCAAAGATTTTAGGTGATTCACTAGTCCAGTGTATAAGAAATGTGTTGCATCAAAAAATATTGAAATAATTTAATTTATTAAAAAATTAGACCTTTTGAAAAAACCCGATTTTTTTTACTAAATTTTCTTCATTTATTAGAAATTTTATAAAAACTTCTCCAGGAATAAATTTTTTAATTGCAATTCTCTATGATAATATAAAAATGTAAAAACATGAACTAGTTTCTACGTTTAAAGGAAAAAGTTCTCCGAACGTAGACGGATACCTTAATCAATTTAAATTTGAAATCGGCTTCTCCTTTTTATTAACTTAAATATTTCAAATATGACAGTAACAGAGACTTACCTTTTCTTTTCTTTCTTACTTTTAGAGCTGAGCTGCCTTAAAACGACTTCCCTAGAGCTCATATGCTTGCTTTTGATTTCTGGGGAGAAAAAAGAATGGGAAGTTGAACAGATGAAAAATGATTTCCAGTTTGAAGAACTCTCTTATTGTGCTATCGCATTCGATTAGTTAAAACCTAGTTAATTTGGTTGCTTTTATGTATGTATTTATATCAACCTGGGTAGGCATTTAAAAAGTTAGTGAACTTGCAAAGTGTTTTAATATATAGCTTAGAATCAGGACCGTAGCCAGAAATTATTTTCGGAGGGGGACATCGTTTTTTGTTAAGTATACTTCAATAAAACTACCAGTTTTCTTATGTGTGTATACTCTTAATAAGTATAATAATACAATAAAAAGGTAAAGGAACTAATTAGAGTATATGAGATCAAGTAAAAACAGTCCAGTTTAAACATTACTCTCCGCCCTCACTATCCTATAAAGAATGAATTTAGTATAGAATAAGGGGGAGAAATAAGGCTTGAAATAATAGCATTAAACTGTCGAAAAGGGGGATGGAGTGGATTTCGAACTCGCTTTGAATTTTGCTAATCCTAACTCATAAAAAATCCAATATGGATGTCTGTATCTATTCCAGGTACAACCGCTTCCTAAATTCGCGGACAGACAATTTAGGCTATTATTATATAGAAAATGTTCTTTTTTTTAAATTTTCGCCAAAAAATTTTAACAATTTCTTTCAATTGTGCAACAATATTGTGATGAGTTGCCAAAAGTGCTAGTCAATTTGTTCTTACATGTTCAATCCAATTTGTACCTATTCCTTAACTCAATGTCACTGTTCTAAGCCCACTTTTGTCTATGCACAGCTAGGCAGATGACACACACACACATGGTCCATTTTCTTTCCACAAAATGATATTTTAGAATTTCGGAGGGAGACCAGTTCCCTAAATCCCTCCCCTTGTCTACGGCCCTGCTTAGAATTATGAAACCTTAAACTAGACTAAGGTTTACCACCTTACAGGAAATCCCCAGTGTTTAGTTCCGAAGCATGCTTGGTCCTCAGTTTATCTACCCACTGAAGGGATGAAATTCTGAGTCAACCTTGCCCAGCCTGGGGATCGAACCTCAGACCTGTGTTGGAGGAACGCGAAGCGCTAACCCAGCGTTATAAAACCTTGATTGACGGATGGAAAATGATTTCCAGTTTGAAGCACTCCCTTATTGTGCTATCGCATTCGATTAGTTAAAAGCTAGTTAATTTGGTTGCTTTTATGTAGACTTAGTTTACCCAGATTGGTATAAATACATACTTACATAAAGTATGTATTTATACCAATCTGGGTAGGCATTTAACCCTCTGACTGCTCATCCCGCGATTTCCACGGGCAATTCAAATGTAGCAAAATTTGCTCATCCCGCGATTTTCGCGGGCATGTGTTTTTCTTCCTTTATTAAGAAGCACATTCTGCCTTTTCACTGTTTAACCAGTGAAATAAATTATACACAGTATTAGACATTTAATTAGGTAAATAGAATTATATGACTAGAACTATTATAGTTATATTAGATAACAGAATGATAGATAGTATGTTATAAATAGAAACTATGTTAAAGTTGAAATTTATTATAAAATAAATGTTTTATGTGATAACATCTGAAATTAGTTTTTCTGAAAGCTTATTTTCTCATGATAAAAGTCAATATAAAAAATATTTTCTAGAAAAGAATTAGTATTTCAGTTCTCCAATATATATATATATATATATATATATATATATATATATATATATATATATATATATATATATATATATAGATATATATATATATATATATATATATATAGATATATAGATATATATATATATAGATATATATATATATAGATATATATATATATATATATATATATATATAGATATATATATATATATATATATATATATATATATATATATATATATATATATATATATATATATATATATATATATATATATATATATATATATAGATATATATATATATATATATATATATATATATATATATATATATATCTATATATATATATATATATATATATATATATAGATATATATATAGATATATACATATATATAGATATATATATATATACTATATATATATATATATATATATATATATATATATATATATATATATATATATATATATAGATAGATAGATAGATAGATAGATAGATAGATAGATAGATAGATAGATAGATAGATAGATATAGATATACTTAAACTATGTAAAAAATAAGCAAGTTTTAAAGAGATCTCGGTTTACAAATTGAGCAGTCAGAGGGTTAAAAAATTAGTGAATTTGAAAAGTGTTTTAATATATAGCTTAGAATTATGAAACCTTAAACTAAACTAAACTCCTCGGTGCAACAGCCTCTAAGGATCTAGAGCCTACGGTGCCACTCTCCGTTTCCGAGAT
This sequence comes from Pardosa pseudoannulata, assembly GCA_032207245.1. Lineage (NCBI taxonomy): Eukaryota > Metazoa > Arthropoda > Arachnida > Araneae > Lycosidae > Pardosa > Pardosa pseudoannulata. The sequence continues at coordinate 66,941,826 of CM063497.1, forward strand.
CAAAGGCCCTGAGGTGCAAAGCATATGTATCGGTCCAGTAAGGTTTACCACCTTACGCGAAAACCCCAGTGTTTAGTTCCGGAGCATGCTTGGTCCTCAGTTTATCTACCCACTGAAGGGATGAAAGGCTGAGTCAACCTTGCCCACCCCGGGGATCGAACCTCAGTCCTGTGTTGGGGGAACGCGAAGCGCTAACCGGCAGTAATTAAACCTTGATTAATTCAAATTCTACTAAAATTTGATTTAAAATCAGACTTCATTAGAAAGGCATGCATGTACGTAGGATCAATTTCTTGTAACCACTTTCATGCATTTTCCTGATATACTAGTTTATTCTAGGAAATTTACAATTTGAAATACTGCACCTTCATCGAACAAATTAAGTATTGCTGTAATAACTATCAATAGGTTGCCTTCCGTGTTGGGTAACCACTTTCATGCATTTTCCTGAAATACTAGTTTATTCGAGGAAATTTTCAGTTTCAAATACTGTACCTTCCTCTAGCAATTTAAAATATTGTTGTAATAACTGGCAATAGGTTGCCTGCCTTGATGGGTAACCCCTTTCATGCATTTTCCTGAAATACTAGTTTATTCGAGGAAATTTTCAGTTTCAAATACTGTACCTTCCTCTAGCAATTTAAAATATTGTCGTAATAACTGGCAATAGGTTGCCTAGCCTGATGGGTAACCACTCTCATGCATTTCCTTGAAATACTAGTTCAATCGAGGAAATTTTCAGTTTCAAATACTGCACCTTCCTCTAGCAATTTAAAATATTGTCGTAATAACTGGCAATAGGTTGCCTAGCCTGATGGGAAACCACTCTCATGCATTTCCTTGAAATACTAGTTCAATCGAGGAAATTTTCAGTTTCAAATACTGCACCTTCCTCGAGCAATTTAAAATTTTGTCGTAATAACTGGCAATAGGTTGCCTAGCCTGATGGGTAACCACTCTCATGCATTTTCCTGAAATGCTAGTTTACTATAGCAAATATGCAATTTCAAATACTGCACCTCCATCGAGCAACAAATTAAAGTATTGATCTAATAACTGGCAATAGGTTGACTACCCTGATGAGTGCGACGGGTTTGGGATAAGAGAACATGTCAGATTCACAGATTTATCCTGCTTGTTCCCTGAATGTACAAGAGGATGCTTAGTATGCTTCAAAGGCTTGAACTCTGCACCCCAGGATTCAAGCCTTGCACTCTGACCTCTGGAACATGTCGAGCCTAAGTTTTTCGATATTTATATGCTTTATAAAATATTTATTGTACTTGAACTCTGTGATAATACTCGAAAATTAGCAGTTTTAAAAGTTAAATAGCAGTGGTTAATCAACAATCCTTTTAAAGGTATAGATGTATTTTATATACTTTAATTGTTCTAAAATAGTAATATTTAAACAAATGCAAGCATTTATTTACCGAAAAATGGTCTTCACAAACCCATAGAGATGATTTATATGATAATTTGAGGTTTAATTTCTCATCCCTTTTCATCTCAGTTGTCCAGATTTTACGTGTATGTGGGTCTTTTGGGACGCTGAAAAATATCTTCTCATTGCAATTAGTTGTTGTATTTTTACAGAGTGGCACAATACAATATTTAGAGTATGATTTTTTAATGCCAGACATAACAAAAAAATGCTATTATATGCGATACTTTACACAAAAAACAAATTTAAAAGTCGCCTTTTAACATGTAAACAGCATAGGAGCTCGGTGTTTACATGAACGATGACGTCACAAACTCGGCGGAGATAAAGTAGCGTTTTTGAGAGACGTTAAAGAGTCCGCTATAAAACCCATTAGAAATCACTCATTAGGCACCCAAATGAAAGAAAAATAGCTACTGTCCTGCTTACTTTTTTGTCTTCTATCGTTTAAAATCAAAATTAGAAAACGTGAAAATTCCTCATTCCGAATTTGAGTTTTTTTATGTATTTGGTTAGTGGGATTTAGTTAATTTAGTTATGACAAGTAAAGGTATTTCGGTTTTGAAATTGTTAAAAAATATTCTAAATCATACAAAATGTTTGGGTTTGGAACATTTTGTTTTTGTTCTTATCATTTTCTAGGATTTAGTTAATTTAGTTATGACGGGTAAGTTATTTCAGTTTTGAAATTGTTAAAAAGTATCTAAATACTCTAAACCATACAAGATGCTTTGGTTTGGAACATTTTGTTTTTGTTCTTATCATTTCCTGGGATTTAGTTAGGACGGATGCAGTGATTTTGGTTATGAAATAGTTAAAATGTATCAGGATATTCTAAGTTAATTGGTTTGGAACATTTATTTTGTTCTTTGCACAAAGGGGGGAACCCCCCCCTCACATGTTAGTTTCTTCATAATATTAGTGCTTATTAAAATGATATATATTGTGTTTACTCACTTGACACATATCATATAAATATTACTAATCTGTTATTTATTTTTTAAAAAACTTAAAAAATGATGATTATTATGCTAATTTCATTTTAATAATACTTTAAATTGTTAATCTGTTGTTTCCTTTTAAAGTTTAGTTTTGTTAATGTTGTGTTTCAAATATGCCACGTGACCGCCGCCATGTGTTTTTTTTTGTTTGTTTTGTTTTTTGGTGATCTTTCAGAAAACACGCACCGCCGCCATGTTTTTCTACTTGGCGACTTTTCAAATCATGCGTTTTTCTGTTGGTCGCCAAAGAAAAAACATGGCGGACGGGACCGGCGACTATAATGCATCTGTTCCTTTGTGTTCCCAGAATGGAACTGATAACTCCAAATGCTCACCCTGAATGATCCATTAAGTCTCACGACGGGAGATACAGCGAACTGCTAAGGTGCCCCAAACAACCAACAATTCGAAATAAACTATTCAGTTTATCAGCAAAATAATACTCCCAAAGTGTTCAAAATATTTTTAAGTGAAAAATAGAAGAAAAAAAATCTTAAATTAATATTCTAAGAACATTTTAAGAATTAACAAAATACTTTGTGAGTTCATCTTGAATACTCACACACACACACACACACACACATATATATATATATATATATATATATATATATATATATATATATATATTATATCACGTTCCACTAAACGACACTAGAGTCCTGAGTACATTTTCATCGCTTTATTCAAATCTCAAACCACACTACTCGACAATCATCTTCAATGACGTCTAACATTGGAACCCAACTTTTAAGGCAGGCTTAGGCTTAGCTGGTTCGGGTAGCCACAGCTATGTCCGCGGAATGTGCACACTACTCTCTGCTCAAATCACTGCGCGTGAGCCGTATTTATGTGGCTAACTCGTCACTCCCAGTAATGAATCCCTACTTAAAAATCTTTTAAAATTAATCTACAATTTAAATCCTGACATATATATATACAGGGTGTCTATAAAAGAACTCCGGGGTTTTAAAAATTCATATCTCACTAACTATAAAAGATAGCAAAATTTAGTCGATTTCTCTGAAAAGAGTAGCTCAAAAAGTTTTACTCATATCATTTGGGAATGTTTGTATCAACTATTGGCTGCGCTGCAGGGCTTTGACCTTGAAATGACGTCGCGAAATTTGAAATGATGGCGACTCCGCAACAAAAGGCTCAATGTGTTATTTGGCTCATAGAAACGAAGTCTGTAGTTACCGTACAAAGAAACTTTCGACGTAACTATGGTGTTAACCCGCCTTCTGACAAAACCATTCGTCAATGGTTCAGTGCATTTAAGGAAACAGGGAGTGTTTTGAAGCAAAAGTCGGCGGGTAGGCCGAGTGTGTCTCAAGAGAAAGTGGACAGAACTCCCTTGGATTTTTTCTTCTGGGGGCATATCAAGAATCTTGTGTATGCAGAGAAAATTCGTGATGTTCAACATCTCAGGGAACGAATAGTCAATTGTGTTGCAACCGTCCCCCCAGACATGCTCGCCAGGACATGGGAAGAGGTAGAATACCGTTTAGACTGGTGGAAAAATAAATGTTGGAATTAATTTTTTTGTGTGTTGATCATTTCTTACAGTCCACTGTGAGTTACGTCGCTCATATATATATATATATAAACATATATATATATATATATATATATATATATATAAATATGTATATATATGTATATGTATGTATGTATGTATGTATATATAAAACATATTTATGTATTTTATCCCTATAGTTGGTGGCACGGGCGTAGACCAGCTGTTTGCCACAGGCTCTAAAGGACCTAGTTACGGTCCTGGTTTCTTCACAGTTTTATTGCACCTGGTGAAAAGTTGTCTGCTTTAAGATTCATAATATCTCCACTCAAAACATTTTTTTCAACTTGTGATTACAGATGGAGTAAATAAACCTTGAAAACCTTTTCTTAACCCTTCATATCACCGTATGCCAAACGCTGGCCGATTGGTTAGGGCGCTAATCGTCGGTACCGGAGTTCGTGGGTTCGAATCCCACTATGGCATGGATGTTCGTAGCAGTTCCTAATCAGCTTTAAACAGTAGGTCCCGGTCTCATTAGCCCTCGTGTGCAAAACAGTAGACCGTAGCCCTCCAAACCAAACCCAAACTCATATCACCGTATTGCGAATCACATCTCAATTCGCAAAGACGTCTACGTCAAACCAGAGGGTTGGCATTCTCTTTCGACAACTAGAAGTAGCATTTTACCTGCTACTTTAGAACACTTCCTTTCCTAATCCCTGGGCAGTATGCGTTTTTATTTGTGTTCATAAAATAACGTGTTAATGTACCTAAAGATAAATATTTATGTGATATTATTTGTAGTGTAGAATCTCCCCCGACTGATAAATTTATATACCACTGCCCGCTTTAGAAAATTAAAAACCACTTCACAAAAATATTCAATCCAGAGTATCCCTTATTATATGTATTTATTCAGTCAGACTACACATAGAATATTCCCAGCGTACATATATGCATTGGGCGATTGAAAACAAATTATAAGACGAAATTAAAATCAATCAGCTTAGGATGTTCCAAGATACAAGACAGAAATAGGTGATCTATGCGATTATTATTACGATAGATTTAACCCTCACCGCACAACAGTATACAGTGGACAGCAAAAAATGGATTTCGTTTGTTCATATTTCAACCAAACCGTACTTTTGAGACTTGCACGGTTTGGCTGAAATATCGACCACTCGTCCCTTAAAGTTTAACAAAATTATAACATTAATTTTTTGGTCGTGCGGGAAGGGAAGGGGTGAACATTTTTACATTGTGTCATTCTCTTCTGCTTGGTCTCTGGTTCTAAATTACAAGGTGTCACAACGTCGTTCTTTCAACCTAGCGGTGCTCTATAAATGTGACTGACTCATACAAGACCGTCACACACGGTTTTCACGAGCTGTTCTCCCTTCTAATTTCTACCAAGTAAACAAACACGGCAGTGTCTGTTGTTATTGTTTCTAATGCCATTTTAACAAATCAAGCACATTTTGAGCCTTATGCTACTAGTATTAGGACAGGGGGTTCGCCTTTCGTTTAATAAGCACCGTTAGGGTGAAATAACAACTTTGATTAAGTGGATCCTCGTAATTTATAAGCAGGGACCAAATAGAAAACCCATAGGCTTGGCCCGCACCAGAGGTATTCTTTGAGAACTTGGAGTTCTTTGTGACTATGAACCTATTTTATGTTCTCCAGTCACCTTTGACAAACACGGCGGATCTCAGTCCGGCTTGAGCTCCAAACCCGGAACCTTCCAGTTATGACGTTGTTGACATAGCTACCGCGGCTCACAACTTCCGTTCTACTCATAGAGGACACCAGGCACTACAGTATTCATATGTATTTTGTTGCTGTTATTGCTTCTGGCGCTACTTGGATAAGCTAAACACGAGAACCAGAGACTACACAAATTAATTTGAAGAAATTTCCGTGTGTAGAACACCGCTAGGTTGAAAGAACGACTTTTTGAAGTGACTCCTCTTTTTATAAGTACAGACCAAGCAGAAGACGATGGCACAATGTGAAAATGTTCACCCCTCTCCTTCGCGCACTACCAAGAAATTAATGTTATAATTCTGTTAACCTTTAGGGGAGGAGTGGTCGATATTTCAACCAGACCGTGCAAGTCTCGAAAGTAAGGGTTTGGTTGAAATATGAACCAACGAAATCCTTCTTTTGCTGTCCACTGTATACTGTTGTACGGTGAGGGTTAAATCTATCGTAATAATAATCGTATAAATCACTTATTTCTGTCTTGTCTCTTGGAACATCCTAAGCTGATGGATTTTAATTTCTTCTTAATATTCTATGTGTAGTCTGAATAAATTCATATAAAAAGGGATACTCTGGATGGAATACTTTTGTGAAATTGTTTTTAATTTTCTAAATCGGGCAGTGGTATATAAATTTATCAGTCGGGGGAGATTTTACACTACAAATAATATCACATAAATAATATTTGCCTTTAGGTACATTAACACTTTATTTTATGAACTCAAATAAAAACAAGCACTGTCCAGGGATTGGGACAGGAAGTGTTCTAAAGTAGCAGGTAAAGGTTTGAGTAAAAAAAAACCTTAATAGAACTCCACAATCATAAACGAACAACCCATGGGATGATATGAGTCATCCACTTCTTGTAACATTTAGATGGAGCCTGAATTTGCAAAGTGCTTTTCGATTCCGAAATCCGTGGGTTTGAATTCCACTGTAGCAAGTGTATCCATATGTAGCAAAATATTGACCATAGTACTCCGTAACAAAAGCAAACTTATTTTTATCTGGTTCTTAACCTATTTAAACGAAGTTTGTTGGCTGATGAGAGAAGACGGATGTGTTCCCCAATATTTAAATAATTTGATCGGGCCTCTAGTCAGACCATCCAGTAATTTGGTCCATAGACAATTTAGGGTGTGGGTATTCTGGCGTTGTTTAATTTCAACTGATTTCCTCTAGAATTTGAAACTTCCAGGTCGGTTTAGGGCATTTACGTAAAGCTAGTGTTCAGGTAAGAATTAAAACACAATATAGTTACCAATATATGAGGTAAGTAGTTAAGTTTGGAGAAGTTTGAATTATATGAATGATTTACACTGTACGATTGCATGAAATATTTCACACAAAAAAATTAAATTGCAAGTAACACTACTTTAAAAGTTATTGTAGCGCAAATGCATTTTTCAAAACTACGTGAGAACATACATTTTTTCGACATCAGTAGGGTAAATATCAGCTCACCTTCATCTTTACCTCGTTCGAAAGAATATTCGCAACGAGACATTTTAGATCCTACCCAATGATTTTTACTTCAGGAATTTGGTTTAAGAAATGCTTTTCCATCTAAAACTTAAATTTTTTTACAATGGACATATTTCAGCATGCGGAACTGTTGCCGAAACGAAAAAAAAAATGAAATAGTCAAAACTATGAGATGTCAAGCACGAGTATTGTTCAAACCCATGTCAAGAAATGCTGATCATCTTTCTGAAATTACTGTGGATGTTTCATTTATTGAAATTGATTCTTTTGTCATTTTGTACACACCTATTTTATGGATTCAAGCTTCTGAAAAAATATTGTAAAACATTTTCTTTTCCAAGTTATTATTTTCTAATTTTATAATAACTGAGATTGAAAAGATCATAAAATAAATACATTTTTAATCTGTACTTACTTTTATATAACTTTATATGAAAATATTTGTCTAGAGGCTTTGCCACAGAATATTTTTTTGTATAATTTCCTGAAGAATATTTACTATTTACCGATTGTAATATGGCAGCGAGGAGTTTTTGCGTTATGCTTTTCTCCATTTATGTAAAATTGAATGTTTAATCTCTAAAATATTTTCTCAACAAACGCTGTTGAATGCGAAAAAGTGAGTAAAACATATTTTATATTCATTCTAATGAATCAGTAACAAGTAAATAATCAGCTGTGGTTTATGTTGATTTTCAATGTCATCTTTGTTGCCTGCATTGTTTCAGGTTTAATTTTGTTTAAATTACGATTTTATTCTCATGTACAAATCTGATCATATGTTTCCAAGATTTTATTGATTTATAATCATAATTGGTTGAAATTTCAACATTTCAATCAATGTTTTTTTTTGTTTTTTTTTTAAAATACCAACAATGGTGCAACTGTGTGCCATTTGTCATGTCATAATTTTTCACAACATTTTGGTTCTTTCTAAAGAAAAGTTTATTTATAAATAAAATTTAAGAAGTAGATTATTGATCAGAGTATCATATCAGGGAAGTGTTTACAAAAGATTATTGTTATTAGTGGGTTTCTATTAATGAGTTATTTGAAAATTGATTTCGCACTAAAGAAGCAACAGTAAATTTTGTATTTTTAAGGTTGAATTATATTAACTTTATAATGGGGCTATAAGTAGATGAAGTTTTTCTTCACATATTTTCATGTATATAATTCATTCTATATTTTGTATAGTATATATTTTATTTTTTAGTTCTGCTCGTTTCATGTGGAGTAATGAGTCGTGAAATGTTTATAGGTGGTGTTTTTAATATGCGTTATATAAAATTTATACGACTAAATCCAGAGTCCGATAAATTTATATACCATAAAAAATAGACAAATTTAACTCTTGAAACAATTTTAGTTGTCCCTAGATTCTTGTTAATGTTATAGGTTTAGTGGTAAATCTAAAATAAGCAGCCTTAAATATTGGAAACGAAAGCGTGTTTAAAATATTTGAAAAATATCCAAAAATTGATAGTTAAAGATCCAATTCAAAATAAAATACATTTATATGGTACAGGTGCATTATGAGTATCTGGTTTTGACATAATTGGCGAAATCCTAAGCAGATTGTATTGGTTTCTTTTGGGTGAAAAATAAAGATACTATATTTATTAAATCAAGAATCAGAAATAAGTTGATCTCAATATATCAAATCCTAGATTATTTGTTTATTAAGATTTGTACATGTAGTTAAATAACCTGTATGCTTAATTAATACTTATGGTTTAGTTTTTAAAATATGAATGTAACAAGACACATTTTTGCTGTTATGTTGTAATATACATGCATATATTACTAGACATATAAGATAAGTTAATTATTTTTATTTATAAAATTTTTTTGAAATTATAATGAGTTATTCTAGAAGTATAAATATTCCTTCGAAAAACATTACTCTTTCAAAATTTAAAGTGATGCTGGCCAGGTATGCCATTTTTGGCAACAAGGGAGTATCTTCTAGCGGCACTCTTAATACATATCTGTGTGTGCCTATATCAGATTACATAAATTTAGAAATGAAAAAGAGCAATATGTATGTATTTTCAAATAAATTAGATATGTACTATTGTTAATATATAAATTGAGTTTATCAAATAAATTAAAGTTAGTGAGTACTTCTCACCATTTCCCCAAAACAGAGAGACATATCTAAAAATTAAGAGAAAACATAAATCCAAGATTACATCTTACGTAAGGTGGTTGTCATTCTACAGCGGAATATGTAACCCTTATGGTACAGATGCGATATTTATGCTCCGGCTTATTAAAATGTGTTTTTATATATTTATAGTTGTAATGATATAGGGGGGTCAAGGGGGGTTCCCCCTCACAAATTTTAAATTTGTTTTAAATTTCTTTTTCCGTCTGCTCAACATTCTGTAGTAAACTTTTTTATCCGTCCGTGTTTTTTTTCTTGGTGATCTTTCAGAAAATGCCATTTTTATGTGTGGTTTCTTAAAAGCCATGTGGTGCCCTCCATATTTTTGTCTTGGTGATCTTTCAGAAAACGCCATTTTCTGCCGCTGTTTTTGTTTGGCAACTTTCAAAAATGGGGTTTTTTGCTACGATCACCAAGAAAAAAACATGGCACCCGGAAGAGCTTAGATATCGCATCTGTTCGACTCTTATTTCTTCTAAGAAAGAATTTCTAGATGTGCTAATATGAGGTATGTTATTGTTTACTGCCAGGTTGTTTCCACTGAAAGGAGAAAGTACTAATTTATGGATCCAGTTTAGGCAGTTCTGGTAATGTCCAGCTCATTTTAGCTCTATGTGAAACATTCATATATATACCTATTAATAATAAGATGATTAGCAATCATAAGGGGAAGAAGAAATAAGAATAAGGTTTGAAAGAATAAAATGAAAGAATTTTGCATAAAATTAAACTGCTTTGTCCAAAATATAAAGTGTGCAAATTTTTCAAAATGCAAAAATTTCAAGCAGAATAAAGCTTGTTTATAAAGCACAAATTTTGTGCAGTAATAATATTTTAATGCAAAAAAAGAAAAAAAATGAGCTGAAGTTTACACATTCTCATGCTGTAGTGAGAACACTGTAAATGCAACAAAACCTTAGTTATAGCTATTTTTAAAAAGAATAAAGCTTCTCTTCAGCATCTAGTGAAAAATTCAAAGAGTAAAATGGAATCCATTATTTTGACTTTTCATGAGTTTAATATTTTATATAGGGTTGCAAAAAACCCAGTTTAAAAACACACAGAAAAACCCAGTCTACACAGAAAACCCCCAATAAAACCCACTCTAAAGCGGGTTTTATTGAGTTTTTTAAAAATTGATGATATTTTATATTTATTTTCAGAAACTGTTATCTTAGTTTTTTATCCTCTTCCAATTTTAAAGAATTATTCTGTGGAATTATATATACAATCTATCAAAATTCAGAAAAATATTTGCAAATCTATGGTAAATCCAACATAACAATTTAGAAAATTTTCAATTCTTTTGTCAGCAAGAAAGGGATAGTGTGAAATTTCTCTTCTTTCATTGTGAAAAACAGTTTGTGTTGACTGTTGAGAAATGACCTTACCTTGTTCCTGGGACTTGACTTTTTTTTTTTTTTTTGCTACACACTGATTGCCTATTACCTTTGACAAAAATTTTATGCAAAAGAGTTTCAAAAATGTTTTTTAAATGGGGAAAAAATAGAGATAAAAAGTAATCCTTTGTTAAAATAATGGTAAATTCCAAGTTTTAGGGGCCCCGCCACCATGTTTTTAGCTCTATTTTTGTACAAGTGATCGCCAAATTGTCGCCAAGTGATGTTTACAATTTGTGTATTAAGTTTATGCCCAATTTCAAAGCATATATTGAACAAAAAAAGGTTTGAAATTTTGTTAAGATGGTAACCAAGAACCAATAAGGGCCAGATATTCAAATCACATGTCATTTCCCCCCCCCCAGTACCCTAAAATAAAGGTGCCAGTTGACACCTCCACCTTTTTTAGGGGGTGGTGGAAGAGTCTGAAATGAAGAGCAAGATTTGCCAGAAAATAGGGTTCTAGAATTTGGCGATATCTCCCATGCTTGCCGTCCCCATTGAACTGGGTTCCGGGGACCCTGTAAACTTGGAAACGGTCAAAATAGCATTCAAATATTTGGATATGTCAATATATAACATTTTGTGTGTGATGTCAGATTAAACTTTTTTATAGTCATTACACTGATTTATTTGTATTAATTAAATTATAATTTCTTGAATATTTAGTTAATAAAAAATATAATCAGTTTTAGCAATTTAATCTTTTCTGAAATAAGGTACTTACCCTGCCCTCTCCTCTTAAACCAGACCCTCAATAAAACCCAGAAAAACCTACCCAGGTTGGGTTTTTTTTTAAAAAAAACCCGGGTTTTTTGCAACTCTGACTTTATAAGTCATTTCTTTATTGATGCATCAAAACATTTCTGTAATAACACTTGCTATAAATCATTAGGTTTTTTTTTTCTCTCCTCTAAAAATGTCTTTGAATCTGTTAGAATGTTTTCCTCCTCTAAAATAGAGTAAGTTTTGAATATTTTAGTCAATAGATTTGTTATTGAATATTAAAAATATTGTCATATTGAAGTATATTCTATTTATTTAGCCACTTAACCTATTAATGTATTTGCCCATGTCTGACATGGGTGAAATTAAAAATAAAACATGTATTAAATCATGCACGCTGTTTTTATAACTTAACCCCCTTTTCTGTTCTGAAGTCCCCCCCCTCAACTGAAATTGCAAAAAAATAGCTTACCTTATACCTATATATACTTTTTCTTTTTTAAAAAAAACTTATTTTCTAGTGCTTTAAGAGGTTAAGGGTATAGCATTCACATTAAGTTTAACAATTACTTTTTTTTATTATTTATTATTATTGCTTTGGTAACATCTTTGTTTGAAAAAAAAAGTTATTGTATTATCTATAACATTTTCTTTTAAATTAATTAAGAAATATTTGTTCTAAATGTAAAAAATTAATCTAGTTATCTGAGACATCTTAAATTCTTATTCAGATCAAAATGCTGAAGTCTTCAAAGTTACCACACAAGTCTCACAAGTCTTCAAAAGATTCATCATTGAGGAAAAGTCATTTATCTAAGAAAACCTTACGTTCTAGATCACCTGTAAGAGTATCTGGAAGTTCTAGGTTAGTAGATTCTTATGTAAGCACATATCTTCCCTTTTTTTATTACATTACAGAGTCTACTTGTCAGAAAAGTGACGAAAATGGCAATTGTGTCAGAAAAATTAGTCTCCTGCAATGATTTAAAATAAATAAATAAATTATCCTCTTTGTATGTAATAATTCTGTAATTTGATTTTCTGTCAAAACAGAATCATTTAATGAAAAATTGTGAACCAATTTAACCATTTTGAAAATGTCATTAGCCATTAGAACTTGTCAAATTTAGCGATAAATTGAATAGTGTGAAGAAAACTGGCCATACCCCTAAGTAGAAAAGTATTATATAAAGATTTTCAAAAATAAAATATGCTTCAGAAGGTCAGAAAATGAACTTACAGCAATTAGGGTTCAATCCAAACTGGTGTTTTTATTTTTAATTATTTATTTAATGTGAAAAATCTATAATTTTGTTAAACTGAAATTAGCATTATTATTATTATTATTATTGTTATTATTTTTGTAAAAATATGAAAATTAATAGATTTGAAATTGGTATTAAGTTTCATTTTTGAAAAAAGCTTATTTAAAAACTATATATATATATATATATATATAAACATATACAGACTTTTTTAAACATTACATTTCTTCAAAGAGTTAAGTTTTACAAAGAAAAATGAATTAATAAATAACACCTAAGCATTAAACTTTCGTAATAAGATGAATAATTTTTTAGGACACTTCATCTGAAACTTTAAAGTTTTATAGATAAGATGCACCAAATATAGTTTCCAATGTGGTCCTATACTAAAGTTGTACCCAGTGTATTTTTTTTTTAAATAATTAATTAGTTTATTTATTTTAGACCCACTTCAATGAAGCATATTTCTTCTGGAATGAAACAAGGACATCTTATCCCTAAAAGAAAGTCTTCTCATTCTCCAAGATTAAGATCGATTGCCTCATCTCCTCATAGGTCATTATCCCATCGTAGCAAACCAGAGTCACCAGTATCAATCGACAGGTATCATCTTTCTTGTTATCATCAGAACCGACTGGGCTGCTCTCAGACAAGATTAAGAATATTGTTATCTACTGAGTTTCATATGTTTTTACTTCCACATATCACTTGAAGAGCAATTTTTGATGTCTTCAAATATCAAAATATTAAAAAATGAAATGCTGACAGGCATGTCATATTTCACTGGTACAGCTTACATTTGAATTTGGGATGAGAGGGATTTATACTCATTACCAGAAGATGTTTGGGATGAATTTTTAAGCATAGTAAACCCTATCTGAAATGTTTAACGTAAAAAGATTTTAACACACAGTGTATTATCTATTTATGCATATCTTCCTTTGCCGTTTTAGTTTTGGAGTTTGTCTTTTTCTTCCGTTGAAAATAATAAAGAAATTTCAAGTATATGTTAAAATAAGATGAACTCTTTCCAACATGCATGGGATATACCACAATTCTTGAAGTAGGAATTGTCAAGTTTTAGTACTTAACTCCAAATTCATATTTGGCAATATTCTATTGATTAGGAATGCATTTCAAATCATAAAGATATGCATTTCCGTATGCAGTCTTTCTTTTTCTGCAATTTATAAAAGCAATTTGGTGATATTTGCTTTTTTTTTTGTAAGATATAAAGAAGTTGGAAGAATTGCATTTCATGTACAGGCATTTTTAAAACTATTTTATGGAGTGAGTTTCCTTTCTTCATAAAAAAAATGCTGTGTTTAGAATGAGTATTTTCCTGAAAGGTTTTATTACATGCTCTTCACAGGAATGAAAGTTGCTTCAAGTGGGTCGTTGAATACACTATACTTAGTTATAAATTTATTTTTATGGTTCTAAACTTGAACCATAAAAGATTTGCTATCGTAGAAAATCTAAGAATTTCTGCAGAATATTATTCTGCGGTACTTTCGGATCACTTATTTAGTTTAATTGTGTATAATTTTATGTTCTTGTTTTTACACACACTTCATTGAAAAAAATGTTTGGACTTTTCAATTGAAAATGTCTTTTAAAATATACTTCAATGATTTTCGTATTTACAGCTTCAGATATTTACTTATGAAGAAAAGAATTGAGGAAATTCAGATTCTACAATTTGAATTTGTTATTTTTATGTCTTTTTTTCCCTTTTTTTTTTTTAAGAAAAAAGAGTTCAGGGAACATTTTAAAAAGAAAGCACCTTTTATTTTAAAAACTGCCCAGCATACATGCAAATATATCTTAGTGTCTTTTAGAGGAGCTATGAAGCTGAAAACTAAGTATTGAAGGTGGTACTAAACTAATAAAAGTGGTTTATACTAAGAAGAAAAGCTTTTTTTATGTAACTTCCATCTGAAAAAGATGTTTTTCACAATATATCAAGGCAGTTGTTTTTTCTTTTCAACTCATTTCATTTTTTTTTTATTTTGTTAAATTAACTGTGCATATTCTTTTCTAATGTGCACTTCATTTAAAGCTTTCCATTTTGAAAGTATTATTAAATTAGGTTTATAGATTATCTGTTTTAAAAAGTAAATCTTCGTCTTAGAAATTTAAATGAAAATACATAATCATGCAAACTCTTGAAAGGCAAAACAGAATCAATTATCAACAAAAAGTAAAGAAATCAAGAAGTTTTATATTCCTATCATCTATGTAAATCCTTAAGGCAATTACTATGTTTCTATAACGATGTTTTATTGAAGATAAAAATAATTATTCCAGGGAGGTTAACTATTGCTAGGAATTATGCTGTTATTGCAGATGTCACTTGGATGAGCCAAAGGCCACATAAACTACAGTAAAGGGCTGCCCATTCATTTTTGATGAACACTACTAGGGTAAAAAAATGACTTTGCTCAGTAAGTCTTCAAATTTAGAAGCAGAAGACACCCCCAGGTTTGGCCTTCCACTTCCACAGAATATTGTTTGAGAACTCGGAGGACATAGCGATCACATATTTTACATGCCCCAGTCACCACTAACTAGAAATTATAATTTAATTGACAAGATAAGTTATGCACTATAATACTTCAATGATTTTTGTAGATGTATTATAGTAAATATATATACAGTATATTGTTATTTTTTTTATTTTAAAAATCTGAAGCTATAACTAAGTACCATGGCCTATATTCATTGTCAAGATTTTTTTTTTTTTTTAATCAACTTCCAACCTTAATATTTTTACCCTTCAAGCCATTCAACTTTATTAAATAAGATTTTGTCATATATTAAACAGCTGATCAGCAGGTTAAAGTATTTAGGGTCATATTCACCTAACTAAAGCACCCCTCTCAAAATGGCCTATCCTCAACTGAGAATATAGTCAACTCTGCTTTTGTTGCAAATTTACTGTATGCATCTAGTGGATATCCAGTTTACAAGTCATCATTTTAGGCTCTTTATGCTTATTGAAATCTTTCAAATTTAAATGATTACTTAAAATGAAGTCAAGAAAAATCTTTTATTACACGAGGCTAACAGCATTCCATATTATTTTGCTCTGAAGAAGAAATCATCCGACATAATAGAATTAAATTAGTGTGAAGAGAATGTAAAGTTTTCTGGTTCATTGCAAGTATTGGGGATGTTTTGCTATTTAAAACTGGAACCTATTGTGAAAAACCAATACTTAACGACTACAAGCTTTTCTGACAATGTGACTTAAGCTCAGAAATTCAGATGTTGAGTCTCACTGCTGTAGTTATGCAGCCATGATGTGATAATCTAGAGAAGTCTTGACAGGTGTTTGAAGACTTTATTTGTTGTTGCTAATGCCACTTGGATGAGCCAAGAATGAAGGACAGAGGTTACTCAAATTACGGCAATGAGGTACCTCTTTCTTTTGGAAAAGCACTGCTATGGTGAAATATGACTTATGAACAAAATGGGCCTTCATTATTTAGAAGCAGAAGACCCCCCCCCCCTCCACTTTGCAAGAAGGCTTGGCCTGTCACCTCCAGAGGTATCATTTGAACTTGCAGTACATTGCTATCACAAAGCTATTTTACTCATCTCAGCTGCTGTTAATGAACACAGTTGATTTTTGATTTGCTCGAATCTATAACCCTCTGGCTATGAGCTCAATGTCTTTGCCAACTGAGCTCAGACTTTTCCAACTGTGTTAACTATTTAGGAATTAAGATTGTTTTTAAAATTGTACTACACACCATAGAGAGATCAATATAATAACAATTACAGATATACTTGAAATTCCCAATACTTATTGTGAAAGAACTTTTTCTTTTGAAGAAATAAATTGTATAATTTTTTAATTTGCATGTGTATTTTAAGAAGATTTTTAACGTTGAATAAGCATCTAGTATATTTTCTCTTACCAGAATATATATATATATATATAAAGTATCAAAATATTTAGTGTAATTTAAAAAAAAAATGGTTTGATAGGAGTCATAAAAGAAAGTTCTGTAGAAAATATAACAAATTATAGCTATCCTGTTATAATACTCAAGTGATTTCGTAATACTGAAAGAATTTTTATTGCGTTTTGAGTGGTGTGATTAGTTTGAACGGTATAACAGTCTAGAGTTCCTTGATTTAGATTATTTTATTAAGGTTATATGAATTATAGCAATGTTTGATTACATCTAAAAAGTTTATAGTTCATAGGTTTTTATTTGTCTCTCTGAAAATACAATAACTCATAAAGTTTGCAATTTTATTTGAGAAACTGATGATTAATATTTAAAGTATTTTTCTGTTTAAAGAAGAAAAAAAAATGCAAAACATGTTGAAGCTAAGGGTTTTCCTTTTCCTCATATGCTGCCTTCTATAAACATAGAAGATTATATCTTACAACAGAGAAAATTTCTAAAATGTGTGAGAATGGATTGATTTAATTCTTTTGCCCCTTTTTATCAGCACACTTATTTTATTGGTGATTTGGCAACTTTAAGGTTTGGATAATTTCTAAAGTATTTAAATTTATCAAATTAAAAGACAACTTTTCATTTGACTTCTTATAAAAGTTGTGACTAAAATGTTAAATTTATATTTAATTGTGCATTCATTTAATTAGTTAAACTAGAGAAAATAAAAGTTATTAGTAACATTTTCTCTGTGGATGAAATTTGATTTTTACGATAAAGAACTCTTCTCAAAATGGCCTATCTTCAACTGAGAATATAGTTAATGTGATGTTTGGTTTGGAGTGCTATGATCTACTGTTTTGCAACACAAGGGCTAATGAGACCTGGACCTACAGCTTAAAGCAGACTCCGAACGGCTGCGAACATCCATGCCACAATGGGATTTGAACCCACGAACTCCTGTACCGAAGGCCATCACCCTAACCAATTGGCCATCGGTCAATGTGATGAAGCTGAAAAGAAAAGAAGAATAAAGAACTGCAAGATTCTCCTTTTGCAAGTTAAAAAAGGTTCCAGTAATTTATAATATTTGATTCCTGAATTACAGTTGTTGCGCAGGAATAAATATAGCATTGACATCTCTCTTTGGTTTGGAGCACTACAGTCTACTTTTTTACTATACAGTGGTTAATGAGATCAGCATCTACTGCATAGGAAGAACTCTGAATGGCCATGAGCATCCATGTCAATCCTGGGATTTGAACCTACTAAAGAACAACATTCTACCCATTCAGCCATTGATATCAAGTGGTAGACAAATTTCATTTAGCTATAGTGTTGTGCAACACCAGTGAAATCCTCATTACTGAATAAAATATAAAATTCTTCTGTATCTGTCGTTTAGAACAGCATAAGGTTGAATGTAGAAACTGATGGCACTAATATCAAAATGCTTAAGATAGAAAATTGAAGCCAAAATCTTATTACTTATTCTAAATAAGCAGCATTTTAGTTCAATATATTTGGGAAAACAGCATCAGTGCTTTACTACTATTTTTTTTTCTTTTTACAATGGTAGACTATTTTAACGAAGTTTATTGAATCGTCCATTTTTAGTAGTCTTTTCTCTTAAGTTATTTGAATTATCACGGTTTTATACAGTATTAAATTTAGTCTATAGAATATAAATTGTTAATATTTGTTCTATAAATTCAAGAATAAATCAGTAATTTATTTTACCTTGATCATTTGAAATTTAGGTAAGTTATCAAGATGACTTTTTCAAGTTGGAAATACACATAACATGCTTATTTTACATAGGTTTGTTTTTAAAATAACAGTAATGTTATTAACTAATAATTGTGAAATGCAGGTTGTTAAGAGGAAGAGAATAAAAAAAAAAAAAAAAATTGTTTCAGAATGGGCAGAAGAATTTGAAGGTTCTAAGAAGTTTTTCAGTTGAGTCATAGTAATGACTTCATATGCATAAAATTTAAAGTTTTATACTAAAGTAAATTGGTACATAATTCTTTGTTTTCATCAAATGAGTGGGATTTTTATAATTTTGAAGTTGTGAGAAATGGTTAACTGCCCCCCAAAATTAATTTTCGTACGTTACATGTATAAGTTCTTCTTACTAATTCCACTTAACAAGTCAAGAATGTAAGCAAGAGACTACTCGAATATAAACAAAGAAGTGCACCTTTTGTTTTGAAGAGCACTGCTAGGAAGAACGATATTGTTCAAAGTAAGTCCTTGTAATTTAGAAGCAAGAAGTCTGAATACTTATCTGAAGTCTGGCTTGGCCTGCTGCCTTCATAAGTATTATTATTTGGGAACTTTAAGAAGACATTGTGACTATAAGCTCATAACAGCCATTAATGAGTATGTTGGATCTTTGGTTGACTCAAGCTCCAAACCCACAACTCCAGTTACGAGCTTGGCACCTCTGCCAACTGAGCTACTGCAGTACTCTTATACATTTATAAGAGGTTTTTCTAATTTCAATAGTTGATTCTTCTACAATGTATTGTATTTCTTGTATAAGAATCCTGGTACTTTTCATGATTTGGGAAATGAAGGGGATGAATTGTGAATTAGCAATTTTTAAAAACTTTGTTGAAAATACAATTGATAATTTAAGATAGATTTGAAACTAAGAAAAATAATAATGCTAGGGATCTATAGTGCAAGAAGATACTTCCTACATTTTCTTTTCCCTAAGCAGTTTTTGAAAACCTTCCTGATGATTCTAGTTTTTGTTACTGCAAGTCTATGTTTACACTTATCTTCATTTTCACAGTATGAAAATTCTCACTGTTGATATGATAATGAATATTTATCAGTTGTACAACATCAAATGCATCTGGGGAAGCATTTAACTTTTTTTCATGTACTCTGTATTACAAAAAAATTCCTGATATTTTAAAGAAATTAATTAGGAGAATGTTTTAACCCTTTCGAAGGCCGTGGGAAGATTACTTCTCACCTACATTATCTTACAAAATACACCTGTTGGAAGCTCAAAACTCATATTATATTGGCCTTGCTATTATAACGATGGGAAGACCGATTCCTGCTTCAGTTTTGCGCTGTCATCTATTGTTTGATCAATTGAATATAATTAGCACTTCTGTTTTGAATGTTTGAAAACGTTGTGTCAGAAATAAATGGCCCACGAAAGGGTTAAAGAAATTAGAAATCACAATAGCATTCAAATTTGCTCATATTCTGGAATCATTTTAACATGGATAAATGAAGTTACTTTAAAATGAGGATTATCAAATCTTTCATATACTGTTTTAGATATGCTTTCTCTGAAGCGTTTACAAAATTATTTTAAAACTTTGAAGTATGAAGATAGCTGTGTATTTATTCAGGAAATTTCAAAGTGTCTTGCAAATTATGCAATACCTTCATTTAAATATTAAATTTTGAAGATTTTACATATTTTACCAGAGGTGTAGTTAGTTTAAAGGTATGTATTAACTGTTATATAAGGTTTTAAAAAGTTTTAATTGAAATTTTGCATGCTTTAAAATTCTTTATATTTATGGGGATACTTTAAATTTTAATTATGAGTGTAAATAAATGGTAAAGAGCTATAAAAACTAGAAAAGTGAAATACTTGTTTGTATTTTTAGAAATTAGATAATTTTTAAAAATTTTTGTCGTTTTATAGAGAGCTGTGAAATGTTCTATACCTGAAATGCAGAGAAAATGCTTTCTCATTTTAAAAACTTTACTTTTGGGTGTAATGCTGCTACAGCATTAAGATATTTTTATATCTGAGTTTTTTTTTTCTTTAGATGCATTTATATTGGCTTTTTCTTGCATTTATATTAGATTAATTTTATCTATTATGTGAATATTTTTTCAGTGAATTGTTTTACTTTTTATTGAAATGTACTTATTGATTACTTCTTATATTTCGTTTTTATTTTATTTACTTTTTAAAGAAATAAATTTAATTATATGTCTGTATACCTCTAAGAACATGCTGGAAAAAATAGGCATTGTTATTTATCTTCGTCGGAATATAAATTAAGAATATCATTAGGATATTGCCCAGTACTGCCAACCAAGTTTTTTTTTTAGGAGCAACATGCAAAAAAGATGTTTTTTTTTCCTGCAAATACTGCTCTATAAAAATCTGTTAGAAATAATTAGGGAGTTTTTTATTATATTACCCAGTCCCTTTCATTAAAAGAAAAAAAATAAGAAAGCTAGTTATATACACAAACCCTTGTGGATCACAATACTTTAAGTGAGGTGCAGTCTTTCCTTCAGTTGTTTGAGATTTTAAGAAAATAATTAAAGGATCTTATGTTTTATAAATCACTTTTACAATGCTATGAAGGTAGAACCTTTAAACAGAATTCAGTTTCTTGAACCAAATTTTGACACCATTAATTTCACGAATTGAACAGTAGAGGCCTTAAAAAACATGAATATTGTTATAAGAGTATCACTCAGGGTTGAAATGATTTAAATCTGTTGATTTTTTTTTTAAAAATCATTGATTTAAATAATTTTTTTTCACTTTTAAAACCTGTATTCCAAAGACAGGAGAATTGGTACTCAGTCAGCACAGTAATACCAAATAAGTGTAAATAGATAGCACATGTTTTCCAAGAATTTAGGGGTTGTTATCAGAAAGTATGTAGTAGGGGTAGTACAATGATTGATTATGACTGGTGGAATTCATTTTATGTAATGGGAGGTAAAGAGTATTACAGAACTTGAAATCCAGTTTGTCTACCAAATAACAACAGTCGTGGCTTCATCTGCTGGAATGGAAAGACAGTTTTTTCTTTTGGTATTGTTCATTTTTGCCTTCATAACCAATTAGGAGTGGATAAAGCATCAAAGCTAGTGTTTTTATGGAAACAATTAAATCCATAATTCGGTGCTTAAAATATATTGAAATAAATAATTGTAATTTTTTTTTTAAATAAATAGTTTTCATTAAAAAAATATTTAATATGTTCTTTAAATTTACATCTTATTTAGTTTGCACTATCCAATTACAAAATAATGGAATATATTTAGATTAAAATTTATATATTTAATTTTAGGTAATCAGTGTGTAGAATATACTAGATAGATAAGATGTTACTTCTTATAACAAACTATTCTATGTATATTGCAAAAAACATAAAAACAACAATTAAAATTAGTATTCAGAAAAAATCAAAGAAATCCAATTTAAATAAAAAAAAAGTCTGATTTAAATCAAATAAATATTTTTATCGTGATTTTTTTTCCAACCCTGGTATTACTATATGATATAATACTTTGTATTTAAAAACTTTTTAAAACAGAAATGCTGTGCACTTTTATGTATTATGATTGTAACAGAGTAAATTGTGGTCAGAGAGGAAACAATAAATAAGAGTAGAGGTAGAAAGAATGAGATTTGAAAATTTTACGTAAATTGAAACTGAGTTCTGAGTTTATAGAGTGTGTGAAATTTCAAAATTGGAAGAATTTTGCGCATAAGTAATCTGGTTTATAAAGTGCTTTAACTTCTCTTGGTAATAATTTTTTAAAGCAAGTAATGAAAATGTGCAAGGTTTGTGCACTGTATAGATATTATTAAGCTAAGACGATTAATATTAAGCTGTTAAAGATGTGTGTTTCTGTCTAATTAAAAAATAAAAATTTATTTTAAGTTTGTAACTGTTTATTATCTTAAATGTCTAACTTTCAAAATCTTTTTTTTTTTCCCCAGTTTATTTTATCTAAATCTTGTATTGATATTCTAGAAATCGTAGCATGAAAGGATTAAAATATGAAAAGAGGAAACCTATGTCAAATTCTCCTGTTAGGCATATGGGTTCTAGTTCTTCAAGAAGACCTGTTTCTTCACAGGATGAGCATGCTATGCCTCCATATGAAATTGAAAGATATCAAAGTTCTAGCTCAGTCCTACATTCATCCCAGTATTCTTCACCACCAAGAAAAAAAACTCGCAGGTTTATAAATTTTATTTATTTATTTTTTCTGAAAAACTTTGTTGAATGTAATATTTTTCTTTTGTGTGAATCATGCTGCGTCAGTCATCCAGTATTGTTCTAAACTACTCTGCATTTTAAAAAAGGCTACAATTAGTTTCTGTTTGTTTTGCAGTCTTCGTACTCCTTCAAAATCATATTCTTTTCTTTAATGAATTAGTCGATTTCCGTTCTTCCGCAGTTAAATAATTCAGCTAAATTTATAGCCGATTTGCCATTCTCGCAGAACTTCAATGCTCTGCTCGCGATTTAGAAAAACGCATTTCGACATCGTTGCAACTTAGATCACTGACAAACTAATGAAATGAAACCGGCGTGAATGACATTTTTTCTGACAGAGGTGCAATTCTTCCTTAATAATTGTACGGATTGGAATTCCAAACAAAGGGTCTAGGACACCTTCAACTCTTGACTGTCCAGTTTCTCCCTCAGTTTCTATGAGTGGTGCAATAGAGATCCCTACGTGAAGGGTGTGGGGATAATATAAAAGAGGTAACACATTTAATTTTTTTAGAGAGGGAGGGGGACCAAGAAAATGGACAAGTTATTCCTTTGTCTTAAATCCAAATATAAACCTGACCTTGAGTTTTTTTGCTCAACATTAAAGCATGGAATGAGTGGAATTTCCCTAAAAAAATGGAAGGGGCAATCCCACTTGGTGGCCATTTAGAGGGGGTCGGGGCTCATACAATTTATTTTACCATTAGGTGTATGAACGGAAAAATCCGTGACATGAAAAGCTGGTCGTTTAGAAAGGTGGCTGCTGAGAGAAGTTTCACTGTATATTAATATGATTAACAGCACAGAACACTGTTGGGATCCAGAAGCCGAAAAATCGGCCAATAGAATTTCAAAAGACCGACCAATAGCAATCTTAGGATTTCAGTGTAAACTGTTTCACTTTTAATCTGTAATAAGTTGTGTAGATAATGATGGGGGTTTGCAGTTACCAAAATAATTTTTTTAATTTTATGCTCGATATTTTTTTTTATTATGAAAATAGTATTTTCATTTATATTTATAAATTAATATATAATAAATTAACTGTACTTAGTTGCTACTATATATATATATATATATATGTAATGTAAAAACTTAACGCTTTAATCCTAAACTAAAATTACTAACACCTCTATTAAAAAACCACCAAATCCGCAATTTCTTCATCTTTTTAGTGGCCCTTCGGCGTTAAACTCTTTTGTTTCCTTCCTGTTGGCGAATTTAACTCGCCAACCCACTTAAGAGCACTTAAAAGCACTTATAACAAATTCCTTTCTCAAGCGGTTAGCTTCCCTAAGGTTATATAAGGCTGCGCGACGATTCTCTGTAGAAGTTTTGCTCTGTATGCTGCCTAATAAACATGTATAAAATTTATCCTGGATCTTCGTATTAATTTTTTCGACCACGCTACATCCGCGAAGCATAGCAGGCCAAGCTATGTTTCATATATATATATATCAGAACAATATGTAACCTATACATAGTGTGACATTATATGCTACAGAGAGCTTAGAGACCAATGTTGGAGAGTATGCTTTCAAATAGGTAGATATTTAGGAGTTGTATCTAAAAGGAAACCGGTGGTTTTGGTTGCTATTTCTAATTTGATTTCAGTATTATATACAGAATTAATATAATGCAATTCCTTTTAGAAATACTTTTTCATTGAAATCACTTTATCTTATGAAATTGTTTACTTTCAATCTTTGAAATTGGGCAACACTCAAGAAATCTGTAATGAAAGTTTAAATATTTGTCATCATGCAATAACTTTTAATAGAATACTGTTTTCTTGTAGTAGTATTTTTTCCTTCATAAAAGATGATGAAATTGACTCCCTCTCCCATCTTGAAGGTATCCTTACTATTTGACAAGCTATTGTTTTTCTTCTTCCAGAACTGCCACGAATTCATTTGCTGAACATGCTCATTATTCTCATTGTTTTTATGGTGTTTTTACTATGCAAAATTGAGTTAATCTACAGATTTTCAGCATTTTCCCCAATTTTTATTAATTTGGAATAAGTCCTTTATTATAAGAAATGAGGAGGAAAATTTACCCCTGTAGAGAAAATATTATTTATTATTCAGTCCATCACCTAAATTTAAAGACTTTACACTGTTACCATAAAAATTTGTGACATCAAGACACCAAAGAGGGCTGAGGAAGATGATTATGATTATTCACCATTTTTTATTACCTTCTCTAGCTTCACAATGCTCCTTTAATTAATAAACTTTTTATTAGTTAAAGAGCTTTAACTTTTTATTCATGTCGATTTTTATTTTTAAAAAATTTCAATAATATATTAACACAAGTATTTATTAGTTGTCCTAATTTATAGCTTACAATTACGAGTTTAAATAGAAGAGAGGAAATTTATGGTCATTCAAAGTTAGAAAAACTTTCCTTTGTGATTTCCTCACTTTTGATGCTGGATAATTCTGACTTTTTTGGCCTATAAATGTGGCCCTGTATTTTTTCGTATCGCTTGTGTTAATGTGATATTTTATATATAATACATTTTTAGAGAAGCTGAGCGATATTTCACCAGCAGAAGTACTAGTGTTAGCCCTCCTCGTAGACATCCTGTAAGCTCTCTTCACTCTGAAAGTCATATTTCTCCCAGACATGAAGCATCGTCTTCTCCAGTTCTTCATAGACATCGGCATAATATCCCTGTCAGTCATGGAGAAAGAGAGAAAGATATTTTTGATGCCCGAGTTAAGTTTCATAAAAGGTTTGTATTTAATAATATCAAGATATTTTTTTAGCATATTCATTTTTAATGCGACTCTCACCCAGTCTTTGGTCTAGGTATACAGAATTAGTGTCATCATTTCGTCTTTTGAAAACCCTTTTGCAGGCATTTTAATTTCAAATAAATTATGACTTATAAAAGTGCTGTATTTAGAGATTTGTTCTTGTACTAAGCTATTGGAAAGTAAAATGAGCATACTTTTTTTTCTAATTATACTTTAGCATTGTACCTTTTTATGCATACTTCTAAACTTTTCTTTTTTTTTATTTAACACTTTATAAAAAAAATATTTAATTAATCCCTTAACTAGTAAACTTTTTACAAGAAATATATATATTTAAAAAAAAAAAAAGCATTTTTTTTTTTTTGTTGTTGCATTTAACTAAAGTCTTAATTTAATGTATAAGAATTTTAAATAAAATTAAAAAAAAAATTAGATGAGCAATGAATTTAAGCAATTTTTTAAATTAAATTTTTGCGCACAAATCACCCAAATTGTTGGCCTTTTACAATCACATAGTATATAGAATAAAGTGTCGGTTCATCAGAAGTGTCATCAACTTTATATGTACAGCCGAAATCAGGGATAGAGCGGAGGTGGGTTTTCTATATCTGTTTCGATAAAATGTGTAGCAGAAATCAAATTTTTGTTGGAGCTGAGTTCACTACACATGTCATCTGAAAAGTAATCCAAAACATTACAAGACAGTTTGGAATTTGTATCGGAATTGTCAGAAACATCTGATAATAAATGTATTATCATCTGTAACTAAGACTAGAAAACTGTGTATCAATTTTATCAAAAACAAAGAATGCAAAATACTTTTGTTTTCTAGTAACTATAGAAAAAACTAGTAATCAATTAAAAATATGGGCTATCAAAAGAAGGAGAAAATATTGATGCTAATATATCATACTGGCAAACCAGTTAAGGGGTTATGTGCTCTGATATGCAATAAAGGTATGATTTTGCTCATTCTTATGATAAATTTTCAGTATTTTATGTAGCAGTATACTAGCACAACTGTCTTAATTAAGTTTAAAATTGTTACTGTTACATACATTTGCAACATTTATTATTTTACTAGTATAACACTTACTACATATACTAGTTATATACCATTATTCTTTTACTAGTGTAGTATAAGGTTGTTACATAAATTATTGCAGGCTTTTGAGAACCTTATTGCAGTATTATCAATGTTAAGTGGGTTGGCAGGTCTGTAACAACCTTTAATCCCTTATTTTACAATTTTGGAAGATTTTTGGCTGAAGCAGTCTAACTATACATGGCTAAACTAAATTTATTTTATTTATAAACATTCAATGTAAACATTATAATAAACATTCTTTTAAAATGTAGTAATTATTATTATTATTATTTTTTAATTACTTATCAGGGGGGGATTGTGCTCTGGGGGTTCCCCAGAATTTCAGATTTTTCAATTATCCTTCCGGGTTGAAAATGTCTACCATATTCAAAGAAGCAAAAAAATTAAAATATAAAGACTTCTTCTCAAACTTTTGTTGTCGCTTGTGTTTTGTGTGTCAACTGCAGTAACTTTTCTTACGAAATCAAATTATTAGTAAATTAAATAAACCTAATTTGTTAAATTTTGTTTTTATAGTCTTATTCCTGATATGCCAAGCCGTTTGAAAGAAACTACTGTTAAGGTACCATATTCAAGTGAAAATAGTAGATATCGAAGTGAAAGTCCTGGAAACAGATATGCTTCTGTAGGATCGAAGCCATATGGTGGTCCAACATTGAATGAGCGGTTCAGTTCTGTTATTACATCTAATCGTACTGAGCCTCGGATTCATTATTCACGAGAAGAACTGGCAAAAATAACAATAGACATAAAGCGCAATCTTCGGAATTCATCTGCATCAATGCGTCATGTTGACAATCCATCTGAAATCAAGTTGGTCCGCAGAGCAAATGAAGGGCATCGACCTATTTTTGATAGAGATGAACTCAAGCAAGCTCCTAGAGATATGCGGGGAGATGCTTATTATGACAGAAAAACAATGTATAGTTCTTCACACCCTATAGATTTGAGAGAAGTTGAAAATTATCAAATAACACGTCATAGATTTGATAATCATGATATAATGGAAGGCACTGCACGCTCTCTCAGTGATAGATTTCCAAGTCATAATGGAAGGAAAGATGCTGTTATTTTAGATAGGGTATGTATTTTAAATATATCTATGAACTTCTATTTTTGTTCAGTATTATTTACTTCTTTATTTAATATTTTAACCTCTTCATGTTAGGTGTATAACTTTTAAATTGTTGATAGAAATTTTGCTTTGAAAAATGAACATTTTATTTAAGATGAATTATTAAAATTTTACTACTTCCATTTTTACTGACAGTAATGTTCCATTTCAATATATTAACATATTTGAGATTATTGAATTATTTGAAAAAAAAATAAACAAATATTAGGATATTGAAGAAACTTTTGATTTGAATCTGTTTTAAACCTTTTTTGATTAGGAGACTTTTAAGTACATTTTTTTTTTTCATTATGTCAATCAAATAATATTTTTTAATAGTTCTTTCTTTTTCTTTTTTTTTCTACTTTATTCCTTTTTTCCCCCTCTTTTTTCTCAAATATTTAACTTCAGCGTTTGGGTCCAAGTTTTTTTTTTTTTTTTTTTTTTTTTTTTTTTTTTTGAAACAAATATATAGTGATGATATTTTAAACTCAAATTATGAACTGCACAGTGTAAAATAAATATGAAATTTAAACAACTTTGAATGTTATATTATGCTTTCATTAGTGATTGGCTGTAATTTTAAACATTATTGTTATAGGAGGTCTTTTATTAAGAAGAAAGAAATAAAAGTATTGTGATAACATATTTACTTGGTATCACATGTAAACATTACTATAAAATGAAGCTTTATAATCAATAAAGCTATTTATCATGATTTCAGTCAATGTTCATGTCGAAAAGGTTAATTTATGTGCAAGGCTAATAAAAGATCGATACAGATGACAAAATTATAAATAACATATTTTTGAAAATTTGGATATCTTGTTTATCGGATTGTTATTTAACTTTGCTGAAAACAAAATCCCATTCCAAGAAAATATAAAAATTGTACATTTTTTAGCTGTTTCTAAAAAAGATGTTCTTGGCACAAATGGATTAAAAGCTATAAAGAATGATTTTTAACTTCACAATCAAACTTTTCTATTTATTAAACCTTCTTTAAATTGTCTAGATATCATTATGTATTGATGTTTATTTATTTATTTATTTATTTTCCTTTAGGATGAAAGAGAGAAGGAATATCAAAGGATTCCAGTTTCAAGGGGTTATATAAGTTCAAGGAGTCGATCCCGATCTGGTGATAGAGATTTTCGGTCAGAGAGATATTTAGGTTAGTCTTATCCTATGTATACATATGTATTTGTAACATTAATACATTTATACTAAATAAGTACTTTTTGTTTAATTTTATTAATCTTTGATATGTACTTAATTTTGTCAAAAGGCAATTATAATGGTGTAGAAAATTAATCATATGAGTGTACAGTGCAACAGAAAGAGAAAGGATTTGCATGCAGTTTAACACTTTACACTCCAAATTAATTTTCGTCATTCCCAGGAGTCTGGTCCAAATTAGTGTTTGACTTAATTCAATTTATTGCCATTCTAGCAATTTTAATAAAGTTAAACCAAAGTGAACAATAATTCTGAAATTAAAAAATTTTATTGATCCCACTGAATATTGTACTTGCTTAATATAAGAATCTAAAATCAGATTGGACATTCGACCTCAAAGGGTTAAATAATGGTTTTCCACTACATTTTTTAAAAACAGTTATAAAAAATCTGTTATTTTCATGGTTTTCGTACACCTAGAAAGTCATGGAAAATCATGGATTTAGACAATGGATTAATTTTGTCATGGAAAGCCTTGATTTTTCAAGCAAAATGAGTAAAAGTCATGGATCCGCTAAACTACCGATTAAAAAAATGCATTGAATTGTTTAATTCTATTTTTACTTGTCATTTGACTGAAGTTACTGAGTTTGGTATTTATGTATTATCCTATTGACCATATTGCCAAGTAAAATTTGTTCACCAAGGAAACTCAAAGCAAGAAAGCTTAATGGGTGGGTAAATGTATATTATTCTGGTTTTTTTTTCTTAAATTGTAGATTAAAATTTTATTAACCCATTCCCTGCCATGGGCCCCATTTGGGGATCACGAAAATTTTTATCTTGTTCATCCCTAAATTTTAGGTTTTCATTTATTTTTAAAGTCATGTGTCTACATAATAGTCTACTCTTAATGTAGATAGCTAATTTATTAGTTTTATTTGCAAAATAAAATACATATATGACATTTTTTCGAAAAATTTCCTGTAAACAACGCTTTTTCACATATGTCTATTTTCTAAGTGAATATCTGTTAATTTATATTAAAATGAAATATTTTTTCTGACAGAGGTTGTTTGCACATGAGTTCTGAGTAATATAAAATAAAAATTGAGCACATTGTTTACTTCATGCCGTCAGCACCTGTAAAATACAATGATCCCCATTTGGGGATCACGGTTATTGCAATGTAAAATGATTTATTTATGCTGCAATTGAAATTTTCATTTGTTCAGTTATCTGGCACAATATGTTTCCGGAATTTCCAAAAAGGCTGTTACCCACAAAAGTGTGTGGAATGCTTCCACTGACAAATATAGACTTGATACGGGGGGAAAGAAAGGGGGAGAGTTTCAGAAAGAATGTTTCTAACGAAAATGTTGAATTTGCCCACTAATAATAATAATAGAAACAAGATGTGGGGGTGGAAATAGCATATGTATTGATGAACAAATGGTACGTTATTATGGTCATCATTTTCTAAAGCAGTTTATTAGAGGAAAGCCCATTCGCTTTGGGTTCAAGCAATGGGCAATGTGTTGTGGTGTGACGGGATATTGCTATAATGCTGACATCTATGAAGGTAAGCCAAGTAGAATTTCAGAAGAAGATAATTTAGAAGGAGATACTTATGGATTAGGTGTGTCAGTAATATTGAATAAGATAGCAACCATAGACAAACCAGAGGAACACTGTTTTTATTTCGATAATTTTTTCACAAGTTTTGATTTGCTGAAAAATCTAACGGTGACAGGAACGGTGAGATGTAATAGGATGAATAAGTGCCCTATAAAAACAGATAAGGAAATGAAGAAATAATTTAGAGGGGCTTTTGATTATAGATATGATGAAATAAATGGAATATTTGGTCTTGTTTGGAAAGATAACAGCATTGTTAAAATGTTATCAAATCATTTGGAAGTTTTACCTTTGGGACGTGTGCCGAGATGGTCTAGGGCTGAGAAAAAAAATATTAATTCCACAACCCAATGCCATTATAAACTACAATAAGAACATGGGAGGTGGTGACAAGCTTGACTGGAATGTACAAAAGTATAGGATAAAAATTAGAGGCAAAAAATGGTACTTTCCTATTTTCACTAATGCAGTGGATGTAGCTCTAGTTAAGGCTCATATAATATATTGTATTGCTAATGGAAAAATGCCGCTATTAAATTTCAGATGAAAAGTTGCACGGTTCTATTTGAATTTACCTTCCGTGTCTGACCCGAAAAATTGTGGACGACCATCATACAGTGTGAGTTCACAGAAGCGCGTACCAGAAGACGTAAGAAAAAATCCTCAAGGACATTATTTAGAAAGAACATTGGACGGAAAACAAAGAAAATGTGCGGTTTGTAAAAAAAATGTTCGGAAACAGTGCGTGAAGTGTGATGTAGGATTACACGTAGAATGTGTTATTCCATGGCACTCTTAAAAAAATTTACAGTTATTTACATGCAATGTACCGTGATCCCCAAATGGGGATTGATTTTTAAATCCATTAAAAACATATTTTTTTTCTGTATTGTAAAATTTAATGTACTAAATTGGTTTACATGTAAATACGTAACTATATATTAAAAAAATATTTTTAAAAAAAATCTGGCAGTTAATGGGTTAATATAATAATAATTATTTTTTAATAAAAATTAGTTAAGATTTTTGCACAAAATATAAGTTTATCTCTAGGGATATTGTATATAAGCATTATAGGGTTATATTTGGCTATTATTCATGGTCACCTGGATAATACCAAAGTACCCTGAATTCAAATCGGAAACATTTTGATTGAAAAATTGCTATATGATTAAACTTAGGTATGTAGATACAACAATTTATTTTTATGTGAGTTTATTAACACTAATAAAGTAAGTTTATAGTTTTTTATGATAAAATTCCTGTAATTTCTCTAAAAGCATATATTTTATTTGTATGTATACTAGAAGTTTTATTCATATATACTTTTAACAAAAGCTTTTTAAAGTCAGGGAAAATGATCCGCTAAATCAGGGAAAGTCAGTCATGGATTTGAAAAATTTTATTTTGACAGATACCCTGTATTTTTAGAAAATAATGTTTGAATTTTTATTGTTTTATTACCTTCTGGTATAGAATAATAAAACAATGTGATCATTTTGTTTCATAATGACTATATAACATATTTGGTAGCCATAACCCTTTAAGCAGTCAATTTTTTTTTACCAGAAATGCTTCCCAAAAAAGGCATATTTTTTTATTTCATATAATAAGTACCATGCTTAATAAAATAAGAATAGTAAGAATTTTTTTTTTCACATGGAGAAGTTACGCCATCTGTTGAAAAATATTAAAACTAAATAGTCTCTTTACAATAATGAAAGATACAGAAAAACTAGAAAAGGAGAAGAGAAAATATTGATGACCGTATGCCATACAGGCGAACCAGTTGAGGCCAATTTAGGAAAAGAAGTAATACACTGTACGGACAAACCGCTTAAGGGGTTAAATGGACAGCAGAGCATAGTTTTGTCAAGCCTAATGCCAAACAGAGACATGTCTTTTAGCACAGTGAAAAACTATTAGTATGTAAAATAGGAAAAGAAAGAATAAACAGAGTTTTTATGTTAGAGCATGAACTTTATTGATGACATGAAAAAACTCCACAAA
Organism: Pardosa pseudoannulata; assembly: GCA_032207245.1. Lineage (NCBI taxonomy): Eukaryota > Metazoa > Arthropoda > Arachnida > Araneae > Lycosidae > Pardosa > Pardosa pseudoannulata. The sequence continues at coordinate 66,974,354 of CM063497.1, forward strand.
CACAAAGGTGAAATAGTTACAATGCAAACATATTATTAATCTCACTCCATTGCACCCAACAACAGAATACACTTTTGTTTAATAGGTAAACAACATTGACTGCACATTGCAGGAAGGCACTGAAAAAGGCAATAGTGATTTATTATTTTTAAGAATTGAAAGGCTTAGGCGTGAAAGTCATAGCATCCGTGAGACCACATAACAGCAGTTAAGAAGTTAAAACTGTAAAATAGATGCTGTTTATTGAACATTGATGGAAGTACATGCATTACTTACAAAATCACATTGTATTAAGAAAAGGAATTGAATTATCATCTTAATTTATAGACATTTTCTGATAATTTAAGATAATCTGCTTTTACATAATTTTCAGAGTAAAATTTAATAATTTTAAATGTGTTTGTTATTCTTTTGGTATATTTAAAAGATTATTTTAAATCTTGTTATTTTAATAGGGGTGGTTCAGTTCCTTATCCAAAATGCTGTTAGCTAATACTTATTTTTGCATTCTTATTGACATCTAAATCTAAAATTTCTAAGGATTTTTCTTGGGTCCACAAACACTCTAAATCCTTGATGTATTATTTTTTTATTTTCAAAATTTTGGATTTTAAAAGAGAAATTATATGTATACTGATATACCTGCACATACAGATATGCTTGTTCAATTTATTGAATGCCTATTTTTTATTGCAGATGTTAAACCATCGTCAAATAGCAGATCAGAATATCAAAGATTACCTATTGATCCTCCTGAACCACGGTTAGTAAATTTTGAATCGATTTTCATATGTAAATAGTGTTTTAAGTTATGGGTATCTTAATGTCTTCTTTTTTTTCTTATTTAGAAGCAGTATTCCCTACTCTCATCGTAAGAGTAGTATGCCCATAGATGCAAGACACAAATTAAATGTGAAAAAAAGTGATAGAGAAAGCCATGCATCATTGCGTTCAGATTCTAAAAGTCATTACATACCAGAGAGTCGACATTATTCAGATTTGCCTCCATCTAGAGGTATACATTTAAATAATAGTGCAATTAACCTGCATTTGGAGTAAAATTAGGGTTATTAGTTTATTAGACTCTTAGACCTTTGTTGAAAGTATACACATTTTTCTATTTATATGAAACTAGCTGCCATTGTGTTACTAGTATGATTCATTTTAGTTTTATATTAAACAAGTTTTGTATATATTTATATAATTGTCAATTTAGCCCATCACTAAGAGAAGAGACTTCATATTTGCTTGGGTGCAGTTGTAAGTATAAATAAAACCAAATGAGAATACAAAGAATTTTGAAAAAGAGAAATGGAGTTTATTGTAGCATTATTTCCCAAAGGCTTCTGGGGTGAAAAACCTGTACATGGAAGTTTATAGGTGTCTGAGCCAGCCAATCTGGGTTATTAATGGTTAATCACATGGTTGTGTGGAAGAAACAAAACTAATTTTATAAAGCTTTATGTAAGTGCTGATTTAAACAGGAATTAATTTCAGCATTTTGGGACTTAAAAAATTGATAGTTACCAAGTTTTGCCATTAACAAATGCAATTTCCAGTAAATTATTCTAAGATAGACATTATTTTATTAAGACAGACATTATTTTTTTAGGTTAAAATATCATTACATATATAATACCTAGATATCATATTACATACATAACATATACATATATAAATATAAACCTTCTGGTGGCTAGTTTATTATTTTATTAATTTTCAAACTAAAATATTGCTTATTAGAAATGCATCCTCTTAATTTTTGCTTATAGTTTAGGTTTAGTATGTTTGTTAAATATGGCTGTATTTGTTCATTCCAAGATTGTGTTTTAATTTCTAATTTTCATTAAGCAATTATAGTTTGTTTAGTTTTTAAAACAATTTGGGAGTAAATGTGTGTAAAACTGCAATAGAGGCAATTTTTGTTTTAAAGCTGTCTTGAAATTTGATGTGTAGATAGTTCTACCCATCTAATTTCATTAATGATATTAACATAAGAAATTTCTTATTATACTTTTTCTTTTTTTCTATTAAGTTTTATATAATTTAGATGCCCTAAAATTCTTTTCTGACCCCCCTTTTTTTATAAAAAGTTTTTCTATCACTGACTTAAAACAGTAAGTCTCTGTAACTTACTGTTTTACCCAAGCAGATTTTATGCAGAAAAAAAAAAAAAATAATCCTTAAAATATTTTTAAAGTCATGGAAAATGATCTGCTAAAATCAGGGAAAGTCATGGATTTGAAATATTTTATTTTGGCGGATACCCTGTAAATACTTTGCCCACACTTTCAATTTTAAGCATGCCATTTTTAACTAGGATACCCCATTTCCTAAGCCTAGGTAGTCAAGTGTTATTAGATTAAAATTTTGTTACTATAATAATGTTTGTTATTCATTGTATAAAATATTTATAATTAATATTATACCTTTATTTTATATTATCAAGTTGTAAAATTTATTAGTAAGGTTTCTCAAAGCTAAAAAATCAAAAGCTTCTTAAAATAAGCATATATTTGTGTGTGTATATATATATATATATATATATATATATATATATACTTTGCATGTATTATCAATTACATATTTACAGAATTAATTTTATTTGCAGTTGAAAGACGAGAACACCATTCTCCATTACCTGAGCCTCATAAATGGGATTACAAAAGCAGATCTCCAAGTAGAGATAAGTTTACAGACATTTCTCGCAGATATGAGAAGTTAAACTATAAATCATGGGCTGATAAACCTGACATCTCTCCAAAAAGTTCAGATTATTTTGGGGTAATTTATTTTTTATATGTATTTCATTAAAACTCATAATTGTATTGACTTTTCATGATTTAATGAGGAAGTGTGAGGATTCCTTTAACAAAAGTACTGGTGTTTGAATTTAAAATGGATATTTTCTTTTATTAGAAGACAAACATTACAAGGTTATATACAGTCAAACCTGTCTATCTCAAAACCTGCTTATCTCGAAAACCTGTATGTCTAATTTTTTCAATTTCCCTACATTTTGAATAAAAATTTAAGGTATTTTCCAAACCTATCTCAAATTATTTTTTCCAAAACCTGTCTATCTCGAATTTTCATAAGAGACACAACATTCCAGTTTAGAAACTTATTTGGTTGAGAATCACACACGTTTCTATTTCCAGGAAGTACATTTCTAGTTTTCTCTCTCGGAGGGTTGTTTGGTCGAGGACTGGGTGAGAATTGTACTAAAATCGAGTTCTCTGCTCTGAAATAAGGGATCGGGGTTGAGGAGGGAGGAATAGGAGACGGGAGAAATTTCTTTTTGGAAATAGAACTGGTTCTCAGTCTATAGCCTAATAACTAAAGTATCATCTCGCATCTTGCTGCCTCAATTTTAGAGCTAAAAATGGCAGGTGTTAAAAGAAAATTAAATGTTTTAACCATCGAAAAAAAAATGGAAATTCTGTCATTTTTGAAGGAAAACCCTTCTATGAAGAAAACCATAGTCACCACTAAATTTGGAATTCCACCCAGTACTATTTCCACTATCATGAAAAACAAAGATCTCATACAAAAGAACTTCGAAAACGGCTGCAAAATAATGAAAAAGAGCCGTGCATGTAAATATAACTAAAAGTAGTTCAAATTATCAATATTTTGTATTGTGTAAAGAAATTTTCTTTGTCTATTTTCACCTGTGTATCTCGAATTTTTTTTTACTCCCAAGAGATTCGAGATAGACAGGTTTGACTGTATAAGTCAGGATTAAATTTTTTATGGTTAAAGATTGAGTTTTCATTATCCTTTCATCAGTCTACGTAAATTTTTTTTAGCTAAAAAGGATTTTATACAAATTTTTATTTTCTTAAATATTAACCTTTTGCAGCATTGAAAAATTGTAGAAATTTGTTATATTGGGAGAATTCAATTAAAAAATATGAAATGTAGGTAATAAAATAATAGCAGAGGAGATTTGCAAATAAGGATATTGAAGAAACTTCTGATTTGAATTTATTTTAAACAATTTTTTTTGATTGGGAAACTTAAGTACTTTTTTATATTAATAAAATTATTTAATTCCTTTTGTATTTCATATTTAGGTATTTGTTTGTGCATTATGAAAATATTTAAACATAGTAAAGGCATGATCACCTAAATAACAGAAGAGTTTTTTTCCTGTTTTTAGGCTTTAATTATTTTTTAGGTTTGGCTACTTTCATAAATTCTGTCACTTTTTTTTAAACACTTAGTATAAATGATTTTATTACCTTACAGGAACCCAGAGAATCATCCAGTTCCTATTCAAGTAGAGGTATCAGTCGGCCATTCCGCATTTCCCGAGGTTTTCGAACTCGGGGATTTCGTGGACCTATGAGGGGAAGTACTTATTATCGTGGCTCATTTCGAGGTTATCGAAATTCTAGCAGCCCAAGAGGAAGAGGCATTCCTAGAAGTTAGTTTCACCTTTGAATTTTTTTATACTGTATTCTGAATAATTCATAACTTCAGGACCTACAAAAAAGATTAAAAGTTTCTAAAAGCATGTAAGCTGTATTCAAAAATGTTGAAAAGTCATAATTTTTAAATATTTGTTTAGCACTATTTTAACACTTAAAATTACTGGGGTATCTATAGTTAGGTGAAAAAAAGTTAATCCTTTGTATCTTTATAACAGTGAATTTAAAGTTATTTACTAAAATGTTATGTGCTTTTTCAAATATGCAGAAAAATTTTTTTAAATTTAATTAAAACAAATTTAGGCTGAAAGGTGTTATTTTTTACAAACAAAACAGTTACGTTTCATGTAAATATTGTAAATTACTTAGCGTATAGTTATCTTTGCATAAAGAATTTTAAATTCTCTGTGTGTGAAATTGCCTATCACCACACATTATATTTTATCGTTATTTACCTTTTATTGGCTTGATAGCTTTACCTACAAAAGAGAGAATTAAAACCTTGGGCATTTTCCATGACTGTGCTTATATTTTATTGAAAAATGTTTGTATTAAAATTCATATGTAGGTCTGCAGCACTTTCAGTCTAAATATACTATCAGCATAAAATTGCATTTTTTTCTTTTTTTTATGAGGGGAGGATATGACTGTGTTTTAGTAGAAATCAGTAAATGTAATTGCTGGAGAACCCAGATTATCCCAGCTAATTGGAACTGTTAATACCTCAATATTGGAAATATGGATTAATAGGTTTTTTTTTTAACTAAGTGTACTATGTTAATTAATGAAGATGCATTTTCAAAAATAACTCATTTGAAGAAGCTTTTTTATTGTTTAAATTTAATGTACCATATATTTCCAAATATAAACCTACCTGTATACAAACCGAGGGTGCGATTTTCTTTCAAAAATGTAACCTAAGTTCAAAACCTGTATATAAGTCAAAATGAAAAACACATTTCTAGAATGTTCAAATATGTTGCCAGGAAGCCGAAAATGTCGCCATGCATGTAAAACAGGAGAAATGTTTTTCAAATTCCTTTTACCAATGCTTCTTAACCCTTTCGCAACGAGAAGCGTAATCGCACGTTTTTCTCTGAGGCTGGCAGTCACTTTCGTGAGTGAATATCCTGGCTGGAGGGTTTTTTGCTATTGAGCCTAATTCATGAAATTAACAAAGTAGCAGCGCATTATTTAATAATGCTGCTTTAAGTATTTAAATGGAATGGGATTTATATATATATATATATATGTTTACAGATACTTTATTTACTTAAGCTATTTCTTATTTAAATATATATTTTACACTTTACTTTTTTTTTTTTTTTTACTTAGTATTTAATGACTTTTAACATTGCAAAACTGAATACTATGTTATTTAAACCTTTTTTGTATGAAAAATTTTAAAAACAGGGATCTACAAACAATCGTAAGTTACAGTCATTGCACTCGTAGTAACTCATTTGCAGTTTTTGAGGATTTTTCTGAAATGTGAAAAAATGAAACATCGTCAATTTCTTTGTCAGAAATGTCCTCCTCATCATTAGAATCACTAGATCCATCATGAACTTAAAGAACAATTAGAATACATTATAGTGTCACTATTACTAATATCCTAATCTGTTTCAGAATCAAAATCTGAAATATTTTGGGTCATTTCAGCTATTTCAAGCTCAGTTGAACACTTTCGACACTTCAAAAATCTAACAATAAAAAGAGAAAAAAAAATCAAGTCTGTCAGATTTAATTCTGTACTGCCAACCGAAATACACAACGCTTTAGCAAAGATAAAACTCCCCTGCTTACATAAACAAACACCACGTGGGAATTTAAAGAAACATCATAAAATATGTCAATCGGAAACATTTATTTTCCCTCATGTTTATATAATCAAAAACCACTTGTAAGTGTATCATACTACTCTCCTATTGAGTACAAGGTCAAATCTACATATATCTTAATCCATGTGGACATACAATGCCATCTTGTTTCAAAGCTTACAGTTTTTAAAATGTTCCACAACACTGGCACACATATGTGACAGTCAGGGGTGAACGAGAAAACGCTTTGGCACACCACCGTGTCGGCCGGGAAGTGAGTGTGTTTCTTGCTGGCACGTATTTGTGACAGTATGCACGAAAGGGTTAAACCTTTTTTGGCACAGCATTCAATATAAGTACTGTGAAGGTAGAGGATTGCTTGCACTTTGAGACAAAGACATCTCTTTGCAGGTTTCGAAAGGGGTAGGGGAAAACAACATAATTTTAAATTTTAATTTATTTCATGCTGTCTTTATTAATCTCACAATTTTATAATAACTTATCTAGACTGCTGTGGCCCATTATTTGATAATCATGGTGCAAGACCAATGATGATTTTACTTAGATGCTAATGAGAATAGTTTCAACTCATGTAGCCGTATATAATATATTATTTTTGTAAATTTAAGCAGTATAAGCTAAAAAAGAAAAAATGCAGTTTTTTATTTTATTGATTGATTCTGGGTTACATAGAATTGTGTTTATTAGAAGATGATTATCGTATCTGCATCTTTTATAGTACTGTTGTTTTGGGGTGATTATGACAGATAAGAGTCATTTAAAATTTATAATTTTTGTGATTTTTCTCATTTTAAAATTTTTGCAAACTTTTATTTTCTTCTTCCTGTTATACATTTTCTTTATGTTCTTTACTTAGAAAAAAAAATTAGCTTGTACACGAAAATATGATACATTAATTTTTTAATTATATATTAATATTTTTAAAAATCCTTTAACTTTAGTTGTAAAAGTTCAAAATGTCTATCATTGCCTACCAATCATGCCAATTTTTGAGCAGCCGATCTATCAACATATCACTTTTTTTCTCAACTATATAAAGCAGTTATTAGGGTTTATTAATATACACTTATGTAATGTTTATCTTTCATATTAGCTTAAATTAGTTTGTAATGCTTATTTCCTCCCCCCCCCTTTTTTTTTAAGAAATTGGATCATTTTAATTTACTTCTATATCTACATAATTTTTACCTTAGCAGGGTTCCCATGGTCATGAAAAGTCATTAAAAAGTGCTTAATTTTTCTTTTTGCTTTTTAAGGCCTTAAAAGTTTTTGAATTTTCTTTGAGGTCATTGAATTTAAGGTCTGGTGCTTGAGTTTTCTTTTTCACGTCCCTGCAAAATGTTAATTCATGTCTGCACCGGAAAGTTGAGAAGGATCATTATTGGCAATTGTGGGCATGTCACGGGACTCATCTTTCATGCACTGCAAACTGCACTAGCTACTGTCGCCGGCTTGGAGGGAGGAGACAAGCTCAAAGTTCAATGTCATCCCAAATTAGGAATTTTTGCTTTTCATTCGATGAAAGAAAGATAAGGGCTTTGAAAGAGATTTTTTAAAGGCCCCTCCCACTATGGTTGACTGCAAGCCATTATCACCGTTTGGAGGGGCTTTGGCTTATCGTGGCCGATGGCAGCAGACGATAAAATAGCCTTGGCAGATGATGGCTTCCGTGTGTCTGGATGCCGGAGTAGCAAAGCAAAGTTTGACTTATTTTCTTTGATTGCTTATTTCTGTTTAGTTAGTGATGTCAAATATATCCTTCCTTCTTCAGTGGTATGACAGCCCAGAATGGGCCTTAGCCTTCTCTAGAATTCCATACCAGGCAGTCCTATCTTTGGCTCTGGATTTCCAATTTGAAATTTTCAAGGATCTCATGTCTTTCTCAATGCAGTCTAACCATCTAAGTTTTGGTCATCCTCTCATTCGGGTTCCTATTTGTTTCGCCGTAAAAACTTTTTTTGGGGATCTATTGTCATTAAGTCGAACTAGATGTCCGGCCCATTTTAATCTTTGTAAGCTAATAAAATTAATTATATCTGGGTTTTTATATGTTCTGTATAATTCAATATTTGTTCTTCTTCTCCATATACATTAATTCCCCCAAAAATACTTTTCAATATTTTTTCTCTCAAAACCTGCTAGGGTTTCCTTGTCTCTTTCTGTCAATGCCCAGATTTCAGCTGAGTAGGTCAAAACAGGTCTTATTAGGCAATTATACAATATTATTTTAGTCAATCTTTTAATGTACTTAAACTTTAAATATTTCATTAATCCAAAAAAGCATCAATTAGCAGCAGTAATTCTGCTATGAATTTCAACAGATATATTATTTTGTGTATTAATTTCCGAACCTAGGTATATAAACTGATTTACAGTCTCAAATCTATAACTGCCTATTTCTAAGAAGGAGTGATTATATTCTGATTTTAAACAAGGCATATATTTGGTTTTAGTTTCATTAATGTTCAAATTCATCTTTTTGGCCTCAGTTTCCAGAGAAATAAATGCTTGTTTTAGTGCATCTAATGTCCGGGCTATAACATCAATATCATCTGCATATGCAAGCAATTGTACAGATTTGTTGAAAATGGTTCCTCTAGAATTTAAATTTGCATCTCTAACTATTTTCTCCAGTGCAAGGTTAAAGAGAAGACAGGCCAGGGCATCCCCTTGTCTTAGACCATTCATGATAGTAATAGGTTCTGATAAGCTGTTTTGTACCTTAATTCTTACGATGTCAAATATATATAAAAATAAAAAGTTTGGAATGCTTTAAAAAGAACTATATTTTTAAACCAGTATTCGTGTGCTTATAGCCCTTCTTTTTTTATATACCATTTCAAAAGCCTGATTTTTTTTTCTGGGAAAAGAGTGAACATTATATATATAGTTCTACTGTTTTGTGAAGTTATTTTAATTTTTTTCAATTATGAACAGTGTATCAAAGAGGTGCTTAAAATTTTTAGAAGCAAAAGAGTGGGAACCATGCTTAGAATTATACTTCAATAGATATAAACTTTTTACAAAATTATTGATCTATTTAACACACAATAATATATTAAGTATTCGTAAAAAGTTGGCTAGGTTATTAGAATCTTCATCTAATCCAGTTTAGTAGTCTAGTGTTATTTTTTAAATATATTTTTCTTCTCTTTTACAGGATAAGAACTGTGTAAAGAAGCATATGCAACTAACTGTTTTTGCCATATGTATACAAATGTTTTGTTGATTTCATTTCTTTTTCTGTATATTTGTCTGCGTAGTATAAGTTCTAGCAGAATATTTTGAAAAATAATAATCATGGAAAAAATATTTCTTATATTTTTTGTGTGTTTGTTTTTACACATCTCCCATTAAGTTTTCTTATTACATTTCTTTGAAGTATGTTACTGACTGTGTATCTCTTCAAGGATTTGAAGGATATGTTTGTTATATTACCACTGTTTGTTTTACTATTAAATTTTTTTAAAAAATAAAGTTGCATCACTTGAATAATTCAGAACCAGTGATAATTTTGTAATTACTTGCAGCTTTGATAATGATATTTACATTAAAATAATATTTTCAATTTAAAAAATATATATATACAGAGGTATTTGTGTTGCCGTGAAAACCCAAAATTCCAGGGATTTTGCTTTAATGTTCATATTAGTAAATCACTTTTTTGTACCAAAAAGATTATTAAAAAGTGGGTACTAAAAGTTCCTTTCATTAGGTCCCAGCCTGTGGTACTTGTACCAATTGGTGAAAAGCAAAAAATAATGAATAATGGCAGACAAAAAAAATTTTTTTTTAATTAAATTTTAAAAAATGTAACGTTTTTCTAATAATTCATAAAAATTATTTAATTAATATTGTACAGTAGAGTTGTTAATATGTATGTAAGTTAATATGTAATAATAAAAAATCTGGCAATTAATTTTTTAATTAAAACCCATTATTAGTAAAAATATGACAAATGGTAAATAAATATGAAACTTTGAACAAAACACTCACATACATACACAGTCAACTACTCCGGAGTTGCTCTGGAAAAATGAGAAAAACTCTGGAAACTCCTGAGATTGCTCCGGAAAATAAAACTTTAGAACAGCTAAAAGATTAAGATTCAGCAATTAAATACAAAGTTTTTCAAAAAATACTGCTGAATATTACTCTTTCCACACAGTAATGCTGCATATTAAAGAGTTTTCAGTACTGTGCGGAAAAACCAAACTGTATTTAGGTCAAATTTGAGTAGACAAACTCTAGAATCCCTGATGATAGAAAAATGTAAATATTTTAATCAGGGTCAATGTTGCTACAAGAAACACTGTTCTGAAAAATAAGTTGTTAAAGCTAAAAAAGCTACTCATACATTTTTAAATACATAAATTTTAATTTACCTTTTACAATTTACTACTGTTTAAATATTTTAAATTTAATTTTAATTTAGAAACCAATAAGATATGTACTTATGTGAAATTTCAAACCACGCTGTTGCTCCTGACAGTAATGTTGGCATGTCTGCATACATATATGTGTGTATGTTTCAGGGAGTAATAATTTGGCATGTTTCAATTTCATTTGTCTCATGTGATATGAATACATGGTCATGTTGTAAAATATATAATGTAGATACATAAACACACTCATAACAAATTTTGTGAAATACATGGTTTCCGCGCACCTGGAAAGTCATGGAAAATCATGGATTTAGACAATAGATTAATTTTGTCATGGAAAGTCTTGATTTTTCAAGTAAAATGAGTAAAAGTCATGGATCTCTAAGTTTATCTCTAGGGATATTGTATATAAACATTATAGGGTTATATTTGGCTATTATTCAAGGTCACCTGGATAATACCAAAGTACTCTGAATTCAAATTACAAATATTTTGATTGAAAAATTGCTATATGATTAAACTTAGGTATGTAGATACAACAATTTATTTTCATGTGAGTTTATTAACACTTATAAAGTAAGTTTATAGTTTTTTATGAAAAAATTCCTGTAATTTCTCTAAAAGCATATATTTTATTTGTATGTACATCAGAAGTTTTATTCATATATACTTTAACGAAAGCTTTTTTAAGTTATGGAAAATGATCAGCTAAATCAGGGAAAGTCATGAAAAGTCATGGATTTGAAAAATTTTATTTTGTCAGATACCCTGGAAATACAATAAATTTTACAAAGTCGTACAATATAGCATGATGTACAGTCAAGTGGTACATGAGCCAGAAAAGATTGGGAAAAGCTGTCTTTAGTTTCAAAAGTCCTCGTGTTGCAAAAGAGTAGACCTTAGTGCTCTATACCAAACCAAATGAATGGTGTAGATGAAATAAATTTTTCTGAATATCAGCCCAATTTCACACCTGAACATAGGTAATCAAAACAACTGGTTCTGGTACCACTGTGTAAGTTTGTTTTATTACTGGTAAAAATTGTGTAAATTAGATAATCATTGTAATAAATTTATTTGATATTTTTAAAATTAAGTTTGAAAGCCAAAACCTGCTCACATTGCCCTCTACAGCCCTAAACAAGTTCACTGCCAAGTGGTACATGAGCCAGAAAAGATTGGGAAAAGCTGTCTTTAGTTTCAAAAGTCCTCGTGTTGCAAAAGAGTAGACCTTAGTGAAGTGTTGATTAAATATATTTTTCTAAATATCAGCCCGATTTCATGCAGAACATAGGTAATGGAAATAATCTTTTTAATTAATACATTAATTAGTAAACAAAATATGACATGAAACTTTGAACAAACACTCACATTCATACATATATGTAGGTTTCAGTTAATAATCTGGCATGACGTTTTGGCATGTTTCAATTCCATTTGTTTCATGTGATGTGAATACTTGGTCACCCTATAAAATTTTTAATGCAGATAAATACACCCATAAGAAATTTTGTGAAATACAATAAATTTTATAAAGTAGTACAATTTAGCATGATATACAACCAAGTGGTACTTGAGTCAGAAAAGATTGGGAAAAGCTGTTTTTAGTTTCAATAGCCCTCATGTTGCAAATGAGTAGACCGTAGTGCTCTATACCAAACCAAATGAATGGTGTTGAATAAATATATTTATCTGAATATTGGCCCAATTTCACCCAGAACATAGGTAATGGAAATAATCTTTTTAATTAATACATTAATTAGTAAACAAAATATGACATGAAACTTTGAACAAACACTCACATTCATACATATATGTATGTTTCAGTTAATAATCCGGCATGACAATTTGGCATGTTTCCATTTAATTTGTTTCATGTGATGTGAATACATGGTCCCGCTATAATATGTATAATGCAGATAAATACATTCATAACAAATTTTGTGAAATACAATAAATTTTACAAAATAGTACAATTTAGCATGATGTACAACCAAGTGGTACATGAGTCAGAAAAATCTGAGAAAAGCTGTCTTTAGTTTCAATAGCCCTTGTGTTGCAAAAGACTAGACCGTAGTGCTCCATACCAAACCAAATGAATGGTGTTGGTTAAATATATTTTTCTGAATGTCGGTCCAATTTCATGCAGAACATAGGTAATCAAAACAACTGGTTCTGGTACCACTGTGTAAGTTTGTTGTATTACTAGTAAAAATTGTGTAAATTAGATAATCATTGTAATAAATTTATTTAATATTTAAAAAATTAAGTTTGAAAGCCAAAACCTGCTCACATTGCCCTCTACAACCCTAAACAAGTTCACTGCCAAGTGGTACATGAGCCAGAAAAGATTGGGAAAAGCTGTATTTAGTTTCAATAACAGTCTGGTTGCAAAAGAGTAGACTGTAGTGCTCCATACTAAACCAAATGAATGGTGTTGATTAAATATATTTTTGTGAATGCCGGCCCAATTCCACCCTGAACATAGGTAATGGAAATAACCTTTTTAATTAAAACCATTTATTAGTAAACAAAATATGACATGAAACTGAACAAACACTCAGATTCATTCATGTATGTGTGTATGTTTCAGTTAATAATCCAGTATGACATTTTGGCATTTTTCAATTTCATTTGTCTCAAGTGATGTGAATACATGGCCACCCTATAAAATTTATAGTGCAGTTAAATAAGCACTCAACAAACAAATTTTGTGAAATACCATAAATTTTACAATGTAGTACAATTTAGCATAATGTACAACCAAGTGGTACATGAGTCAGAAAAGATTGGGAAAAGCTGTCTTTAGTTTCAATAGCTCTCGTGTTGCAAAAGAGTAGACCATAGTACTCCATACCAAACCAAATGAATGGTGTTGATTAAATATATTTTTCTGCATGTCTGTTCAATTTCATGCAGAACACTGGTAATGGAAATAACTGTTTGTTTGTTTTATTACTAGTAAAAGTTGTGTAAATAAGATTATCATTGTAATAAATTGATTTAATATTTTTTAAATTAAGATTAAAAGCTAAAACCTGCTCACATTGCCCTCTACAGCCCTAAACAAGTTCACTGCCAAGTGGTACATGAGTCATCATGTACAACCAAGTGTTACATGAGCCAGAAAAGATTGGGAAATGCTGTCTTTAGTTTCAATAGACCTCGTGTTGCAAAAGAATAGACCGTAGTGAAGTGTTGATTAAATATATTTTTCTAAATGTCAGCCCGATTTCATGCAGAACATAGGTAATGGAAATAATCTTTTTAATTAAAACCATTTATTAATAAACAAAATATGACATGAAACTTTGAACAAACATTCACATTCATACATATATGTATGTTTCAGTTAATAATCCGGCATGACAATTTGGCATGTTTCCATTTAATTTGTTTCATGTGATGTGAATACTTGGTCACCCTATAAAATTTTTAATGCCGATAAATAAACAAACTCATAAGAAATTTTGTGAAATACAATAAATTTTACAAAATAGTACAATTTAGCATGATATACAACCAAGTGGTACTTGAGTCAGAAAAGATTGGGAAAAGCTGTTTTTAGTTTCAATAGCCCTCATGTTGCAAATGAGTAGACCGTAGTGCTCTATACCAAACCAAATGAATGGTGTTGAATAAATATATTTATCTGAATATTGGCCCAATTTCACCCAGAACATAGGTAATGGAAATAATCTTTTTAATTAAAATCATTTATTAGTAAACAAAATATGACATGAAACTTTGAACAAACACTCACATTCATACATGTGTGTATGTTTCAGTTAATAATCTGGCATGATGTTTTGGCATGTTTCAATTTCATTTGTCTCATGTGATGTGAATACATGGTCACCCTATAAACTTTATAATGCAGATAAATAAGCACACTCATAACAAATTTTGTGAAATATAATAAATTTTACAAAGTAGTACAATTTAGCATGATGTACAACCAAGTGGTACATGAGCCAGAAAAGATTGGGAAAAGCTGTCTTTAGTTTCAATAGCCCTTGTGTTGCAAAAGACTAGACCATAGTGCTCCATACCAAACCAAATGAATGGTGTTGATTAAATATATTTTTCTAAATGAAATGTCTGCCTAATTTGATCCAGAACATAGGTAATAAAAATAACTGGTTCTGGTACCACTGCGTTAAGTTTCTTTTATTGCCAGTAAAATTTGTGTAAATTAGATAATTGTAATAAATTTATTTAATATTTTTAAAATTAAATTTGAAAGCCCAAACCTGCTCACATTGCTTTGTACCGCCCTAAACAAGTTCACTGCTCACTAGCATTGTGTGTTTTTTTATTTACAAATTTAATCTTGCACAATCTGGTGTCGCAAAAGGAGTTACACTGCTGGACAATGCCAGCACGAGAGACTGACCGAGGGACAAGGGCAGTGTCAGTGACCCACCCCACCCCCTTCGAACCCATTGAACAAGAAACATGGCTAACGCGGGTCAGTCGTCTGCAATGGCATTGTCCAGTAGTGTAACTCATTGTTACACTGCTATAGACAGTTCACTGTGGGAAACTCATTAAAGGCAGCATAACTTGAAAAGTTTGGGAAGCACTGGGCTGTATATCATTTTTCAGTATTTAGATAAATGTTAAGCTTATTTGTGTAAAATACATATTTTTTGTCACCGTTCTCACATTTCTTACTTATTTTAAGCCTTTAATGTATTTTAATACTTACTCTAACCAGCTCCAGATTGCTGAAAAAATATTACATACCTGCTAACTTTTATGGATTATCCATAAAATTTATGGTTTTTCATTAGTTTTATGGACTTTAGATTGGATCAAAAATTTTTACAGTTTTTGGTGGTGTAAGAGTGAAATAAAAAAAATGATAGATTTTCACTGCATTCAAACAAACATTCAAAATAATATTTCAGCAGAAATATATATAAGTGATAGAAAAAAATCTGTAATTATGTTAAATATATTATTAAAGACATTAAATTCCTGTATGATCTTGATAAAAATAGTGATATCACTGAAATAGGGATGATATCAGTTTTGTAAATGACTTTTTAAAAAATTGGAATATTTAAAAATTATTAATTTCTTTAAAAAAATTAAAGCTTGGTAAATCATAATTTGATAGTTTTGAGCATCTCATTTTATGGATTTTGCTAAATAGATATTAAGTTTGAAATTGAGGTTAATTTTACGAATTTCTAGAATCAAATATAATTGAAAACATTAGCTAATATTATTTATTATATATATTAAATGCACAAAGATTTTATTCATTACAACTAAGTAATATTACTTGTGCCTCTATTAAAAATCAACTGATCAACCATCTGATATTTCTTGAAAAGATTTACTAATGGCATTATTTAAAAGTCAGAAAGTAGGAAAATACAAATTATTTCCTCAAATTGTTTTCTATTTAATCTGGAAAAAAAAAAATGTTTGCTATGACTGGAATAATCACATTATAGTGTGACTCTTTATCTTAGAGGACAAAATTTGGTTAGCTACTTGGACAGTACACAACAGGAAGATATTTAAAAAAAGTTATTTATGATTTTGGGGGTAGAAATGTTTTGGGGTGGAAGTCATGAAATAAGTAACCACAGCTAGTTATTAAAACTAAAGGCTTAACCACATATCAATATGTTATTTGTTGGAAAAGTAACAATTCAGTTTGTGATTCTTTTTGTTGTTGAAGAATGTGCAGATTTCTTGTGTAATAGCAAAAAAGTTTCAGCCTATTAAAGGCCTTGTTATAAGTCAATCTGAACTAAAATAATTGGTTGAAAATTTTTCACTGTAATACAAGAAATCTAAATGTTTTTTTAGTTAAGAAATCACAAGGAGACCACACAACAGCAGTTAACTATTAAAACTAAAGGCATTACCATACGTCAACATGTAAGTGTTGAAAAAGCAGCAATTCAGTTTAGGATTCTTTTTCTCTTTGAAGTGTGTGTAGATTTCGTGTGAGATAACAAAAAAATTTCAACTG
Source organism: Pardosa pseudoannulata (assembly GCA_032207245.1). Lineage (NCBI taxonomy): Eukaryota > Metazoa > Arthropoda > Arachnida > Araneae > Lycosidae > Pardosa > Pardosa pseudoannulata. Next base: position 66,991,011 of record CM063497.1, read on the forward strand.
AGTAAAGACCTTATTATAAGCCAACCTGAACTAAAATAAATCAGTTGAAGGTTTTTCATTGTAATGCATGATTAAAGGAATCATAAGGAGACCATGTAACAGCAGTTAACTGCTAAAAACTAAAGGTCTTGCCACATATCAACATCTATGCATTGAAAGGGAAACAATTCAGTTTAGAATTCTTTTTCTTATTTAAAAATGTGTAGATTTCTTGCATAACAGCAAAAAATTTTCAATTGATTAAAGGCTTTATTATAACTTAACCTGAACTAAACTACACATGCTTCTCCCCCACATTTCTTACTTTTATTAGCCTTTAAAGCATTTTAATATTTACTCTAATCATCTCCAGATTGCTGAAAAAATATTACATACCTGCTAACTTTTATGGATTATCCATAAAATTTATGGCTTTTCGTTTTACTAAAAATGAAATGGATAAAAATTTTTTACAGTTTTTGGTAGTGTAAAAGTGAAATAAAAAAATGAATGATAAATTTTCACTGTAGTAATATCTTAAAATTAAAAAAAATATTTCTGTGGAAATATATATATAGCTGATAAAAAAATATCTGTAAATATGCTTAATATGTTATTAAAGACATTAAATTTCTGTATGAATGTGATAAAATTAGTGACATCACTGAACTAGGGACAATATCAGTTTTATCAGTGTTATGTAAAGATGACTTTTTAAAAAACGGGAATATTGAAAAATATTAATTTCTTTAACAGAATTAAAGCTTGGTAAATCCTAATTTGATAGTTTTAGCATCTCATTTTATGGATTTTGCTAAATAGATATGAAGTTTGAAATTGAGGTTAATTTTCAGAATTTCTAGAATCAAATATAATTGAAAACATTAGCTAATATGATTTATTATATATAGTAAATGCATAAAGATTTTATTCATTACAACTAAGTAATATTACTTGAGCCTCTATTAAAAATCAACTAATCAACCATCTCATATTTCTTGGAAAAGATTTACTGATACTATTATATAAAAGTCTGAAAGTATGAAAATACAAATTATTTCCTCTAATTGCTTTCTATTTAATCTGAGAAAAAAAGAAGACATGTTTGCTGTGACTCTTTAATAATCACATTATAGTGTGACTCTTTATCTTAGAGGACAAAATTTGGTTAGCTACTTGGACAGTACACAACAGGAAGATATTTAAAAAAAGTTATTTATGATTTTGGGGGTAGAAATGTTTTGGGGTGGAAGTCATGAAATAAGTAACCACAGCTAGTTATTAAAACTAAAGGCTTAACCACATATCAATATGTTATTTGTTGGAAAAGTAACAATTCAGTTTGTGATTCTTTTTGTTGTTGAAGAATGTGCAGATTTCTTGTGTAATAGCAAAAAAGTTTCAGCCTATTAAAGGCCTTGTTATAAGTCAATCTGAACTAAAATAATTGGTTGAAAATTTTTCACTGTAATACAAGAAATCTGAACATTCTTTTATTGAAGAAATCACAAGGAGACCACATAACAGCATTTAACTCTTAAAACTAAAGGCATTACCATACGTCAACATTCTTGAAAAAGCAGCAATTCAGTTTAGGATTCTTTTTCTCATAGAAGTGTATAGATATCTCATGGGATAACAAAAAACTTTCAACTGAGTAAAGACCTTATTATAAGCCAACCTGAACTAAAATAAATCAGTTGAAGATTTTTCATTGTAATGCATGATTAAAGGAATCATAAGGAGACCATGTAATAGCAGTTAACTGCTAAAAACTAAAGGTCTTGCCACATATCAACATCTATGCATTGAAAGGGAAACAATTCAGTTTAGAATTCTTTTTCTTATTTAAAAATGTAGATTTCTTGCATAACAGCAAAAAATTTTCAACTGATTAAAGGCTTTATTATAACTTAACCTGAACTAAACTACACATGCTCCTCGAGTGGTGCTAAATGGGTAACAACTTCGCAGCCTTGTATTTGCATAAAGGCTTATACTGTATATATTGCCAGCTGTGTTAGGAAAAATTAAGTCATTACATCTAGTAACTGAGAGGTGTTTGATTCTCTACACAAACAATTGAAATCTAGCTCTATATACATGGTTTCCACACGTCTGGAAAGTCAGGGAAAATCATGGGTTTAGACAATGGATTAATTTTGTCATGGAAAATCATGATTTTTCAAGTAAAATGAGTAAAAGTCATGGATTCGCTAAACTACTGATTAAAAAAAATGCTTTGAATTGTTTAATTCTATATTTACTTGTCATTTGGCTGAAGTTACTGAGTTTGGTATTTATGTATTATCCTATTAATCATATCCAAGTAAAATTTGTTCACCAAGGAAACTCACAGCAAGAAAGCTTAATGGGTGGGTAAATGTATATTATTCTGGTTTTTTCTTAAATTGTAGATTAAAATTTTATTAATATAATAATTAATATTTTTTAATAAAAATTAAGATTTTTGCACAAAATATAAGTTTATCTCTAGGGATACTGTATATAAACATTATAGAGTTATATTTGGCTATTATTCATGGTCACCTGGATAATACCAAAGTATCCAGAATTCAAATTGGAAACATTTTGATTGAAAAATTGCTATATGATTAAACTTAGGTATGTAGATACAACAATTTATTTTTATGTATGTGAGTTTATTAACACTTATAAAGTAAGTTTATAGTTTTTTATGATAAAATTCCTGTAATTTCTCTAAAAGCATATATTTTATTTGTATGTACATCAGAAGTTTTATTCATATATACTTTAACGAAAGCTTTTTAAAGCCATGGAAAATGATCTGCTAAATCAGGGAAAGTCATGGATTTGAAACATTTTATTTCGGCAGATACCCTGTATATATGATGGCAATACATCTGTGAATTTTCAGGATACTTTATAATTCTGAAAAATAATAAGTAGTATTTCAGAATCCTGCAAATATTGAAGAATTTTACAGTCTTTTGAAACAAATTTTTCCATCATCAAAAGAATGATCACCAAGCCGAGATTAAAATTACAAAATAATACCTCTAATTTTATAAAAAGGTAATTTTACAATTTACTAAACAACAACTTTAAAATATTCTGTAAAGTTTTTTCATGTAAGATCATTTTCTATTTACATTTTAGGTTGAAATTTTTAATATTTAAGGTGTCCAACACTTTTCCAATCAAAAGGGTGGCATAAGTAAATTAAATAATTACTTTCATGTTTCAACTGAGTAAGAAGTAAATAAGGCTACTAATTCGCCAGAAAATATACTTAAATTGTTTTTATCAAATAATACACTATTGATAACAATCAAAAATAAGAACTGTTGTGTATTGTAGTTAGAGATGTAAAAAACCCAAAATTTTGAAGAAGTGGGAATTTTGGGGGAAAAAACTGGGAATTTTGGCAAGAAATCATTTTAACAATGTTTACATTTATTTTTTCAACAGTGGCTATTTAAGAACTAGCTTATTATTTCTAAGAGATTTTTTAAACTTTTGGTAATATATAAACTTAAAAATGGTATAATATAAAATATATATATATAATATATAAAATAAAATTTGGTAAATGTTTATATTATACCAAAAGTTTATATTTGGTATGATATAAACTTTTGGTATTATTTCTAAGAGATTTCTTTTAAGCTTTTGGTAATATACAAATATATATAAATATATATAAATTCAAGAAATAATAGCAATGAGCATTTAAATGATTTTATAGTAGTACTTATGTAATTAATTACCCTGTTAGTCTTATCAAACACATAACTGGTTGCTTCAATTTTAATTGCTAATATAATAATTATATACATTATTTTTTATCATTATTTATTATGTAAATTGCTTTATGCTAAACTTTCCCCCCTCCTTTTATAATATAAAAATAAATATCTTTAAATTTAAAACAACAGTTTATTATTTTTTGTAATGCATGTATCATTTAAAGGTGTAATTAAATGGCACTGTTGCATTTTGTGTCCAATTCCTACATACACACACATTATATATATAAATAGAGAGAGATGTTATTCAAGAAAAATAATGATTTATGGGTTTTGTGACACTACAGATTATTGCCTAATATTTATGTAATAATAAAAATATTGGATATTTCTCAAAGGAAAAATAGACTTTCATGTTAAACATGATACCTTGCCAAATAGAGTTAGTTAATCCCAATTCAATTTTTTTTCATAGCAAATAATAGTTAAATTCTGTGAAAATATCAACTTTTGAAGTCTACAGCAAAGACAAAAAAAAAAAAAAAAAAAAAAAAAAAAAAATGGTGGTTCTCATTGTGTCATAGGAATTGGAGACTTCAAAATACTTCAAAATTCCCATGTGTTGGAAATTTTCAAAATTCCCTTCCCAAAAAACCCGGGTTTTTTCCACTGCTCACAACTCTAATTGTAATGAAGCAATATTTTACCTTCGTGATTGCAGTCACTAAGAAATTACTTCTGACATAAAATTAAATAGAAGTTTTTTCATCGGAGAAATATTGTTATTAAAAATGAATGTGTTTATAAATCAGCTTTATATATAGGATAGAAGTATATTTAGTATTACATAACAAAAAGGAGGACAACTAGAACACTTTTTGAACATAACTTTCAAAAGGAGGACACTTGATCATCTTAAATATTTATTAGGTATGTTAAATTATTTTGCTATCTTTTCCCCCTAATTTAATTTTAAGAAAGACATTTTATCACTTTTAGTTCCATTAATCATGTATAGATATTTTAGTGATACCATTAACTTATTAATGTCTGGCATCCCTTTTATATTTTCTCAGTACAAGTTTTTTTTTTCCAGCAAAAAATGATGATTTTATAACCAATCTACAAAATAGTACGTACTGTTTTTATAATTTCAACATTTTATTATTTTAAATAACTTTTACAGCAGATATATCAGCTGGAATCCAATGATCTGGAAAGTCAGGAAAAATATAAAATATTTATCAAAAGGCAGGAAAAAGTCTTAATATAAAATAAAGAAATAATATAGAAAGTCAAATTTTAGAATTGTTTATATTTTTAAAAAATTGTAAAGGGAGAAAAAAACATGAAGGAATTAGAAGAATCAAGTTGAAAAAAAAAATTCTCAATTAGCATACGAAACAGTTGGAAAATTAATTAAATTCCATGGAAGAACAAAACACTAAAGCTTTATGTTTAAAACTTTTTAAATTATTTGGTAGAAATTAAATTTTAATTTGTAACATGTGCATATTTAGATTTATTTTTCTTTTATGAATTCGTAATGCATTTACTGTTATTTTTTATATCATGCAAAAGTTCTTGCCAAGTTATTTAACCCTTTAAAGTTCACAATTAGAAATTCTTTTGTATCTAATGGAAATCGTTTGTAATGTTATCTATGAGCCTTATAAATGCGGAATTATTGAAAAATTTCCTTCAGTGGTTGTAGATGTGAGAAGTGTTTTAACTGTAACCCCCCCCCCTTATTCGGCGTGAAAATAATACTTCCCAAAAATTTAAATTATATTGGAAAAATAATGAATAATTATTATTAATATGATGGAATAAATAAATATATAAACACTTTATAAGTGTTGTTTCGTGTAAGTGCTTTTATTTGCGATTATAAAAGACGAAAATGGAATTTCTGATTGCTTCAAGCAAAACAAGTTTAAAAATGTATATTTGAAATTGAAAAATAAATTATGTACAATTCTACCATCTATTGATAGTTTAAAGTGTCAAAAATTTAGAAAATCCAAAAAGTCATTCATGTATCTTTAAAGAGAGGAGAAAAACAATTTTAACAGCTGGTTTCGTTGCGAAACCACTGTCCTTTAAAGGATAATGCAATAAATACAATATACACTGAAATTCTACTGAATCCGTTTGGTTTGGTTTGAAGCTCTGCGGTCTACAGTTTTGCTATACGAGGGCTATTGAGACCGGGGCCTACTGTTTAAAGCCGATTCCGAACGGCTACGAACATCCATGCCATTAGCGGAATTCAAACCCACGAACTCCGGTACGGAAGCTACTGAATTAGGGATACCTGCCTAGTAATTAGTTGGGCCCTTGGCCTTGATAACGGTTGCCTCACAACTAGCTATACATTCAACAAGTGTCTGGAAACGCTCCACGGAAATGGCTTACAAATATTGGCTAAAGCTGTCCAGGTTCAGTAAGGTTTGTTGATGCTATGTGATGGCCTCTCACGCCTTGTTCCAAAACATCCCAAAAATGCTCAATAGGATTTAAGTCTAGGCTTCAAGGTGGCCAATTTATGACAGAAAAGTCAGAGGAATGTCATCCAGCCAACCGGGACTTGTGAGAGGTACAGTCGTCTTGCTGGAAAACTCCATTACCGTGCGGGTAACAGAACAGTATATACTGGTGGAATTGATCACTTAGCAACTCTACGTACCGAATTGTCTTGAGGGAAGTTGGTACACGCACCAAAGATCCCAAACAGTTCCACAGAAAAGCACCCTAGACCATGATTGATCTACTATGGCCTTGTACAGTTCCAACCTAGCATGAGAATCCATGGCTTCATGATCCTGAAGCAGCCTCCGATCGACGTTAAGTAGTCGGAATCAAGACTCTCACTGCATGCCACTGGTTTCCCATTCTCTACACTGTAGTCTCTGTGCTCTTGTCCAGGCAAGACGTGCAGCCCGATGGAGAGCATGCTGCAATTGTACTCTCGTAGGTCGAGGGCTGCCGAAACCCATACGGTGAAGCGGGCGTTTCACAGTCCGTTTACTGACTGTACGACTGGCACCGCTATTCAACTGGTTGATAATTTGAGCTAACGTTTGGCTTCGCTGGCTACGTACAATAAGCCTAAGACGTCTCTAGCCACGCACTGTCAAGGCTAACTGTCCTTTGCAGTTTGCCCAATCGCTAGGTTTTTTCCCACTATCCATGTATTCTTTTTATGCCCTTGACACTGTCGACCTTGAAAATCTTAGCTGTCTGACGATTTCGGAAATTGAATGGCGCATGTGTCTCGCACTTACGATTTATCTGCGATCGAAAGGGTCTAAATCAGGCAGTTTAACCATACTGACAATTCCAAGAGCTAATTCAGAACAACCACAGTACGCGCTATAAGCAGTTACCACAGCGCCCTCACTTGCACATAAATAATGCTCAGAGCTACGCAATTTGTATACCCCTTGCTATCCCTAGTTCAGTAGTACTTCAGTGTATATATGCATAGTTTTCATAGCAATTTATAGTGATAGAACTGAATTTGTTTTTTTATCATTTTGCTATAAGTGTTTGGTGTTATTATTATGAAAACTGTTAAAAATAAGAAGCTATTCGAATATACAGTTGGCTTTGCTTATGTGATCAGTTTGGGACACGGTAATTTTGATAACAATAACCGATTCATAACTATAAACGATATACAAAATTAGCAGTGGCTTGCGGTCCATATGTGCAGGGTGTGCACTGCACACCCTGGCAAAATTGTGAGGGACAATAATTTTCTGCACCTATGTCTACCTATCTTTATATGGTATATAATAGATATTATTTATAATATATTCAAATATTATGTTGTTTGCTTCCTTGTATTCCCGCAGTGCGTGCGGTACTAGGTGCTGCACCACGTAGCGCGCAAACGAACATAGGAAGTTCTGATCTGTACGCACTGCGCACTAAATTGGAAATCACGCTTTATATCTATGGGCTAATGGAGAAGAACAGCATAGTATAGCACTGATGCAAGTGCAGCTATTTTTCCTGCACTTGACATTCAGAATCATCTGAAGGTACGGTTTATTAAGCGTTGTATAAGAGCGGGGACTTACGTACTGAAGCGCTTTTGGTTTTTTAACTGATTAACTGGCCATACGATTTTGCAGACGGTTAATGTTTAAATTTAGGTATTATAAGTTTTTGTTTTCATGGAAATATAAACGAAGTATTTCATCAATATAAAGTGAAATGTTTTAGTGTAGTAATTTAATTTCGGTGGTGTATTCGATTTATTGAAATAATTAGCTGAAAATAATGTTTTGTTTTAAAGAAACGAATTTTAACAGAACAGTCCACATTTTACCATTCATTGTGTCTTACAGACAGTATATAAGTTATATATGTAACACCATATCCCTGGTTTTGTTTTTAAAAATTGTTGAGATGTTTTTCGCAGAATATATGATTTCCAAATGTTGAAAACCAATTAATAAATATAATTTAATTCACTTATGGAACAAGAAACAGTTCGCTCTATTGTGCCAGCGTGCAGTGAAATCCTCTGCACGTAGAATAGACGTTCGGTTTGTCGGCACCAATGAACATCCGGATGAGGTTCCGTAGAGGCGGGCGCCATGTGGTGCTACGTTTGCTGAACATATAAGTTTTTCGTGGAAGCCCGAAGCGTTGCTTTTTCGACGACGATATGACACCATACAACAAAAGATATGATTTTTGCTTCAGCGCTAGTAGAATTCTCATAAGTTTAGCTGTTTTTATAGTTATAACTCGACTACTCGTAGGTAAAATAGTTTATTTATTGTATTCTTTAAACTTATATTCATAATAAATAATCCGTTTCAGAATGGAAACTCAGATGTCTCAATAATTAAAGATTTATTGGAAAATCCATGTTCTCTGCACACCCTGCATGAAAACCATTGCACGCCACTGAAAATTAGATAAATTTGTCCGCCCTTTTAATTCGCACGAACTACATTTCAAAATTTAAAAAAAAAAAACTCATCTTATGTTTATGTATTGTATATTATTCTTTAAGACATAAGAATTGTTTACATAATAAAAATAATTGATCAATTGTTGATTGTCTACAATTCTTTGTAAGAAGCTCATTGATAAATCGTTCGTAATCATAATGTTTTTTAAAGTCATCGCAGCTGTGTTGTACTCCACGTTTCAATACTTTCAGTGCAATTCAGAAGCTGAGAAACGTTTAACTGCGCTGACTCATATTTGGTAACCTGTCATAACGATTTAAAATTTCGATATTTAGTTTTAATGTTAAATCATTTCGCTTCCTGCTTTCCATATCGACAAGCTGCATGTAAGCGAGCAACACATAAAATGTGAATACGCTCCTTCTCAGTTCCGAATAGAATTTGTTGCCTTCTGCTTATCTGACAACCATTGACCACCAGCAGGGTGTGCGTATTTCAGAAAAATTCCAGGAACGGGTAATCCTCCACTTCCTTTGTTTTTTCTACTTTTCCCTAGGTGGAGGAGGGAGAATTCTCGGAAATTCAAACAACAGTGTTGAATCTCCAGTGGCAACAGAATAAAAACGCCAAGCTGTGGGAAGCGTCGCGTCCAGAAAAAAAAAAAAAAAATTAAACTTTGAACTTTTATTCGTAGTAGAACTATTCGTCGCTTCCATACGAACCGGAAGCTTAATTCTAAAATATTTGTATTCGAGTTAGAGAAATTCTGTTATTATTTGTTATCCTATGTTATTCTTAATTAAATCTATGTTATTCCTTATTGAACTTTATTCGTAATTTTAAGGAATTTTTTATTAGTTGTGGAAGGATATAAACTATTAAAGATACCGTATTCTAAATAGTAGTCTTATATTTTTTAATGGATTTTGTGTGTGTTGAGCTGAAAGTTTGCCATCCGGAATATGGGAGGAGGTAAGTAATTACCTTTCTCATATCAATCATATTTCAATAATTACTTTTTATTCTTATTCGTTTTTTGTGGAGTTAAAATCTCCAAACAGCGAAGGGAAAGAAAAGAATGGGTTCCTTCTGAATACATTGGGAATATTCCTTTGCCAGTTAAAATGAGGTTCGAAAACTGATAATATTAACGATCACATAAAGCGATAATTTTAACATACAAATGAATAGAGAAAATCGGAACTAAGTGATTTCGATAACAATAAGCGATTGATAACTAACCACGATCACATTACGCGGAGTACACTGTACTACCTTACAGTTAATGATGCTTTTAAATTAGTAACTTTGCTAACACTGATAATAACTAAATACCACATCTAAATTTAATTACATCTGAGATAACATTGTGTCATTAGGTCAAGAAAATTCAGTGAATTTATTCGTCAAGTTTTTTATTGGGAATCCTGTCTTAACTAATAGCTTTATTATAAAACTGTACTTCACAGTACTGTTTTTCCTTATCATACCAAATAAATCTCCTATCCCCAAACTTTTCTATCTTATAGTCTCATAATGTTTGGAGTGATAGCTGATCAGTAATGAGGACAGACTATAATATTCAAAGTTTTTAAAATGTCATATAGTTTTTTTTTTTCAATCCATAACAACTTAGATTTAAAATAGACATCAAATATATTAGGCAGAATTGACTTGGATATTAATAGATTAAATTTAATAAATCCAAAGTTTATTTCATTAATAATCGTGTATATTTATTTGATGAAACGATAAATGAAACTGATATGAAAATTAAAACTTATCAAACTTCGGCAGCAATTCAAAAATTAGATTGTTTTAATTGCAGCGTTGTGGAATAACAACAATCATAAAAACTATCTTTTAAAGTTTAATGTGTAAAGGACATTAAGTTTGTGTATGTTGTGGCTATGCAACACAGGATTAGTCATATGATGGTTATTGTACTTTTTTAGGAATGTTATGCCTCTTCCACACTATGGCCAATTATTCACCACTGAGGTACTGGCCCTAATAGCGACCTTGGATGATGGTTAACAGGTTGAATCTATACATTGGGCTACTAAATGAGCCACACTCGTATATGCGTCCATGGAGTACTGCGCGGATCTAGCTGTCTTTGATGTTTGGGAAAAAACCGCTTCCGAAGCCATCCTCTGCCAAGGACATTTTATCGTCTGCCATTGTCGACCATCGCATGACATAACCCTCCCCCAAACACATACACAGTGGTAATGGCTTGCAGTGGACCATTGAGTGGAGGGGCCTTTACAGTTTTCAGAGACAGGTGGCGTTGTTGCATCTGCTTTATGTTTAAGGCCCCTCCACACTATGATCCACTGCAAGCCATTACTACTGTCTGGAGCGATAGATGAAATTGTTATGAAAATTAAAACTTGTCAAATATCAGCAGTAATTCAAGGACTAGATTGTGTTAATTGCAGTGCTGTGGAACAGCAACAATCAACAAAATCATTTAAAGTTTAATGTGAAAATGGCATCAAGTTTGTGTATGTTGCGGCTATGCAACACAGGGTTAGTCATACGATGGTTATTGTACTTTTTTAGGAATGTTATGCCTCTTCAACACTATGGCCAATTGTTCACCATTGTAGTATTGTTCCTGATGGAGACCTTGGATGATGGTTCACAGGTTGAATCTATACATTGGGCTACTAAATGAACAGCACGCGTGTATGCGTCCATGGAGTACTGCGCGGATCTAGCTGTCTTTGATGTTTAGGAAAAAACCGCTTCCGAAGCCATCCTCTGCCAAGGACATTTTATCGTCCGCCATTGTCAACCACGACATGCCACAATCCCCCCCCAACTCACACGCAGTGGTAATGGCTTGCAGTGGACCATAGTATGGAGGGGCCATTACAGTTTTCAGAGACAGGTGGAGTTGTTGCATCTACTTTATGTTTAAGGCCCCTCCACACTATGATCCACTGCAACCCATTACTACTGTCTGGAGCGATAAATGAAACTGATAAGAAAATTAAAACTTATCAAACTTCGGCAGCAATTCAAAGACTAGATTGTGTTAATTTCAGTGCTGTGGAATAGCAAAGTCAACAAAACCATTTAAAGTTTAATGTGAAAATGCATTAAGTTTGTTATGTTGCGGCTAAGCAACACAGGGTTAGGCATACGATGGTTATCACGCTTTTTTAGGAATGTTATGACTCTTCCATACTGTGACCAATTATTCACCACTGCATTACTGGCCCTGATGGCGACCCTGGATGATGGTTCACAGGTCGAATCCACACATTGGGCTACTAAATAAGTCGCGTGCTTGGATGTGTCCATAGAATCTACTGCGCGGATCTAGTTATCTTTCTTGTTTGGAAAAAACCGCTTCCGAAGCCATCCTTTGCCAAGGGCATTTTATCGTCTGCCATTGTCGACCATGATAGGCCATACTCCCCCCACATACACACACACGGTGGTAATGGCTTGCAGTGGACCATAGTTTGGAGGGGCCTTTACAGTTTTCAGAGACAGGTGGCGATGTTACATCTGTTTAATGTAGCTTCCACACTATGGTCAATTGTTCACCACTTCCTGATGGTGACCTTGAACGATGGTTCATGGGTTGCATCCACAGGCTGGGCCACGAAATGAGCCGATCGCATGGATTCTTCCATAGGATCTACTGCACACTTTAATTACGCATCTTGCTGCCTTTGATTTTTGGAGAAAAACCGCCTCGGAAGCCATCGTCCACTAAAGTTATTTTATCGTCTGTCACCATCGACCACGATAAGCCATACCCTCTTCAGACGATGGTAATGGCTTGCAGTGGACCATAGTGTGGAGGGGACCTTATGTTTAAAGCCCCTCCACACTATGGTCCACTGCAAGCCATTATCACTGTCTAGAGAAGGTGTGGCTTATCGAGGTCGACTATGGCAGACGATAAAATGGCCTTGGCAGAGGATGGATTTGAAAGCGGTTTTTCTCCAAACATCAAAGACAGCCAGATGCGCTACTACAGTGCGTAGTAGACTCTGAATGCATCCACGCGCTAGACTTATTTAGTGGCCCAATGTATGGATGCAACCCGTGAACCATCGTCCAAAATCGCCATCAGGACCAGTACTGCAGTGGTGAACAGTTGGTCATAGTGTGGAGGAGGCTTAAGGTTCAAGAATTGTAGTTTTCCGTTATGTGTGTGTTTTGTATTGTTCCGTGTTTAAAGTTATGCTTTCTGATTTTGAGAGGATTAATATATGAAACTTCCCATATCATTTGAAGAACTTGCGTGGACCAGATTGTGTCATTTTGAGTATACATTACAGATTCATAAAATAATATATCAATGGAGTTCTGAATAAATATTTTTATGGATGCTTAAATCATGAGCTAGTGAGATACTGGTTTTAATTTTCATTGTTTGTTGTTGAATCCATTTTTGCGTTTAACAAAAATAAATAACATATTTGTTTAGAAAGTATTTTGGAAACGAAATAATAAAGACAACTATTTCAAAAACATGTTAAATTAATAATTTATTGTATATATTCATCAGATGAAAAATCTACCTTTTGAAATGTTACAAAACTGAGAATATCTTCATAAATAGAACAGATATTGTTACAAATCTAGCTCAAAAGAATTGAATGATTCAGTTTTAAGATATGTTTTTATTCAAAGTATGTATTGTAGTTATAAAAAGGCTGAAGTGGCATAAGTCATCCATTTTTTTATGCACAGACTGTCGCATCCCATTCGGCCCAAAAAGGAATACATCAGAGGTGCGTAATCAAAGGATTGGGCGACGTCGATCATGCAAGCGAAAGGAGTCGATTTGAGAAACTTCCACATACCGAACGCCATATTCATGAAGGTCAGGGTTCCGACAGAAAGAAAATCCATATCTTCGTGCGTCTGGGAGATGTCATTGTACATATTAAAGAACAGCTGATACATGGATCTGAAAGAAAAACCGGAAGACTGGAAAAAGCTGGAACACTTCGTAATACGCTTTTGAGAATCGGGTAAGAACACTTTGTAGTAGGAACTCGTGAAAGCGTTTTTAAAGTATAGCAAAATTGTGCTCCACGAGAATCCATCACTAAAAATACTTGGCTTTCCCAGTTTTCTTGAACGAAGTGCTGGGTTCCACACTCTATTTCCAGGTCTGGGACCTACACCAGAGTTGTTGACCACGGATGCACTAGAGGCCCTAGCTACAGCAGTTCCACCTTCATTTCTAACGATTCCTCCGTCTGGAGGTGGATAACCCCCTCTGCTAAAGCTTTTCGACCAGCTAGAACTTCTGGCACTGGCAGCTGCGGCACCACCCGAATCTCCAATAGAGTTGTACCCCTGTCCATAAGCCGAGCTTTCAGCGTATGCTTTAGATTGGCTCAAATTCTGACCGAACGACAAGTCGCAAGTCACGCTGGCGATGAACAGGAGAGAAACTGTTAGCACAGTAATGAAACCCATGGTGATGCACTCTATGTCTGGATACCTAGGATGCCTAGCCGGTACATCCTTATATATCAAAGTTTTCGTGACTCCGAAGCGGGCAGAATTATCTCTGTTTGAACAGTTCCAGGCATATTTTTTTCGGTTTAATCACGACCTGCCTCCATTTCATACGTCACAGGATTTTGAAGTAAGATTCCGAACAGATTATATTGAACTTATACTTAATCACGCACATCTGTTTTATGCATATACATGTTGTATTCCCGCATTATGTCAAGGTGTTCCTGTACGCGTTACAGTATTTAAAAAGACCTATTTTTATTCATGCAGAAAATATAACTGATCTTTTATAACTATACATACCAAAGATGGGGAACCTTATAACCAGGGCTTCGAACCGTAATTTTTTTTTTGTTCCGGTTTTCGTTCCGGTTCAACTAAAAAATTAATATCGGTTCAGTTCCGGGTTTCGCTCCGCCAAAAATAACTGTTTTCGTTTCAGTTCCAAATGAATAATTTCATTTTATGTATATTCTTATTTGTACTAAAAATATAATTCTACCATAAACAAAAAATGTAATTCTATCAAAATTTAGAAGATTTTATTCTTTTTTTAATTGGTACACTATGTGAATTGATACAAACAGCAGGCCTAATGAAATACTACTATTACGAAACATTTGAATTGCCGCCATTACCAAACACCCATTTGATGCGCAGAAGATTTGATAGATGCTTCATGCTACGTCACTTAGGGCCTCTCCTGTCTATTTACTCCTCCCTGATCTAAACAGTCTATACAAACATCCGTGGATGATCGCATGCTGAGATGTGAAAAATAAAATATAACTCGATATTTTTCTTAAAAAATCATCTATACTTCTAGTTTAATCAGCTGAACTAAATATGTCTTCTACAAGTAGTTTCATGCGAAACTGAAACAGAAAAATACTAGTGAATATCAAAATAGGAAATCGAGAAGCAGTATACATGTAATGATAATTATAAAGTTGACGTTAAATTAGAAAATATTGATAAGTTGGTAACAGTAACAAAATGACTGAAAGATATATCGAACCGAAATAAACCGATATTTTTTTCGGTTCAGTTCCGGTTTTCGTTCGGACCAAAATAACGGTTTTTTCCGGTTTTCGGTTTTCGGTTCAGTTCCGGTTCGAAGCCCTGCTTATAAAAATTAGAAGCCACAAACATGAATCCACAAAATTTTTTGTGGCTTCATTTGATACATCTACAAATGCGACTTTAGTGTAATTATTATAGTTTTATCAGTTTATTCTCCTATATAGAAAAAATACACAAAAATGAAGTTATTTTTATATTTTTTTATTTTTTTAACTTATATCTATTTTTAACTAGCATATAGCCCATAATATGACGGGATTAGTGAAATTTTTAATATTCCAGAACTGTCAAGTACCCAATAAGGCAAGTAAAAAATGGTTTGTTTTTTGGCTGAGAACTATCTGGTTCACTCTCAATAATTTATTTATCGTCATACTCCTCTAGAGTCTCCCGATCCTGTAATGCAGTGTAGAATCACATTGAATTCATTTAGTCAAACCGTGTGGTTATGTAAAATAAACAAACACACAAAAGAACAAACTTCTTAATTTCCAAATATATATAAATTAAAAGTTAGATATTTATTAGTCCGTGAAATAGACTCCTAGACTTATATGAAAAGAATTTGTTGTTAATACCGGTGGTAAAAGTTTCATTGCAACAAAAAATAATCGACGATTGAATTTAAAATTATCACGTATGTACCTGATCTGTTATTTATAATCCAAATATAAAAGAAAATCATTTGAGTAATATCTAAGTTCAGTGATAAAAGATATTAAAATAGTGTAGACGATATTTAAATAGTTTAAAATATGAAATGATTAAATGAGATGTTAAAGGAATGACGTCACAATGCTAGAAAAGATTGTTATTTTTATCTCTTTATTAAGTGGTAAATGGATAAATTTAATCGCCTGTTCTTAACCGGGGAAAATAGGGCTCGAAATAATGGCATTAAACTCTCGAAAAGGAGGGAAGGGTTGGATTTCGAACGTTTTAAAGACGACAGTATTTTGTACTGTGATATGAAGCATATTTATAACAATTTATTTTAAATTCGGATCGATAGTTTAGGAGAAGATAAACTTTATTCGCTTTGAATGGATGACTCTATCCATTCCAGGTCCAACCGCTTCATAAATTGGAAGACAGACGGACAGATAACATAGGCTATTATTATATAGGGGATTATTATCGTACTAGTATATAGCCCGTCATATGACGGGATCAGTAAAATTTTTAATTTTCCAGAATTATAAAGTAACCTATGAGGCAGGTAAAAAAATGGTTTGTTTTTTGGCTGAGAATTATTTTGCAACAAAATATTACCTTAAGAAAATTATTTACGTAATATCTAAGTTTAGTGATAAAATGTATGGAAATAATGCAGATGATATTTAAATAATCTAAAATAAATGATTAAATGAGATGGTTAAAGGAATGACGTCATAATGCTAGAAAAAAATTGTTATTTTTACCTATTTGTTATGTGATAAATTGATACATTTAATAGCCTTCTCTTAAAATGGGGCTTGATATAATAATGGCAGCACATGAATTTAATAAAATAAAAATAATAAAAATCTTAAAAATTTGAAAAATTTATTTTAAAAAATAATAAAACTTTAAAAATAATAAAACAACTTTAGGAATAAGAATTCAAAAGAAAAAGCAGAAACTATTAAATTATTTAGACATTTAGAAAAATTCGCCTTAGTCTGGGGCAGAACCATCAACCCAAGAAGTACGACGATCAAATGGGCAGACACTCTACTCCATGTGCCAGCTTACACGTGGTGAAGGAAATTGTTAGAATATATAAGGGTCAAGTAAAAACAGTCCAGAAATTTAAATATTGCGCTCCGCCCTCGCCATCCTATCAATAATGAATTTAGTATAGAATAAGAGGGAGAATAAGGCTTGAAATAATAGCATTAAACACTCGAAAAGGGGGGGGATGAGGTAGATTTCGAACTCACTTTGAATTTTGCTAACCCTAACTCATAAAAAATCCAATATGGATGCATGTATCCATTCCAGGTCCAACCGCTTCATAAATTTGCGGACAGACAACTTAGGCTATTATTATATAGGGGATATTCATGGAATTTTCAACATTTGTTCTCAATATTTATTAAGCAGTTTTGTTGAATTTACTTTATTTAAAAAAAAAAATAAGAACTGGTTTTACAATGAGGGAAAAGTGAATGCTTGTTCCAGAAATTTTAAAAAGACCCATTGTGTGCAAACTTAGAATACAAAGTGGGTTTCATAAGAATTTTTTTTTCTTTTTTCACAAGCAATAATGCTTGGGTATAATTCTCTACTTATTAAAATCTTTAAAAAAGTATCTGAAACTTTACACCAGAAGATGAAATTTTCAAAAAATCTAAAATGATTTCTTAATATTAATTCCAAACCCGATAAATCTCTCTATATATAAATGAATTTGTGTCTGTCTGTCTGTACTCAATAGACTCAAAAACTATGCATCCAATCGCTGTGAAAATTTGGGAAATCTTTAGGTATATCCCTGGGAAGGGTTTTGTAAAGTTTTAAAGTTCGAAATCCATTTCTTCCCCCTTTTTCGAGCATTTCATGTCACTATTCCAAGCATTATTTTCCTCGGTTAAAAGCAAACAATTAAATTTTTAATTTATCTCACGATAGCTAAGTGAAAGAAGCAATATTTCTAGCCATGTGACGTCATCCCAAGTAATTGTTTTAAACGCATTTTTCCTCGGTTAAAAGCAGAAGATTAAAATTTTTAATTTATGACATAATACATAGGTGAAAATGATATTTTTCTATAATTATGACGTCATTCCTTTAAATATTTCATTTATTCATTTCTTATTTTATAATCGTCTGCGTAGTATCAATTCGATTTGATCTGGAAATTGAGATATAAAGTGATTCACTTTCATTTCTATGTGACGCAAATTATAGCATTTTTATATGAGAACTAATTTTAAATTTGATTTTTGGTTAATTTTTAAGTTGCAATGAAATGTTTATCAACAATATTCTAACAGCAAAAAGTACAAATTTCAGTGACTCTTATGGGTAAATAAAATCCTATCATTTTATATAGTTATCTTCATATTCATATGTTTGACAATATGAATGTGTGTTTCTGTTTTATACTAAACTATGTGGTTTGTCATAAATTACCTTAATTTTAAAAAACATTTATTACTACGAACGAAATTACCATTGTTGCTGTTAAAACCTCTGCTCCCTATTCTATCACGTAATATGGCAAAGTATATTAACGTTGCTAATCAACGTACAGTAGTAATACAGTTTAGGGTTAAACTTATATTTTACTATACAGTTTTGAGCAAATTTAATATAAGACAAATTCGATGCAGATTTAATCTTTAGCATATAAACATATATTTTGTTATTTCTATTTATAGATATTAAGAACAGTTTTCATTTTTATGTTTTTTGTTTAAACAAATCTACCCAATAAGTCATAGAGTAATTTCTTCGGACAGAAATCCTTGATACCGCCAAATGAACATATTCCACATTAATACATCTTAAATTCCCACATTAAAATCTGACTGAGATCCAGGGATGTTATTTCGCCCATTCGTGTTCCGATATACCAATTAGTTTGAAAGATATTAAGGAAAAACCAAACAAAATGCCAGTTTAATTTTGCGACACGAGCTTTCCATTATTGAGTTGGCGTCTAAATATGGCAGTTTTATTCATTGTTGGCATCATTATCGCCAGATATTTGGTATACGGGAAACACAAAAACGTATCTACGCTATTTAAATTCAAGTAAGTATATAAATATATGATGACATTTATATATATGACTATTTTCTTATCTACTAAACGCTAAACTCACTTTTGTTTATGAAATCACCTTTTTTTTTTCTATTTTATTTTCTTGGCGAGATTAAAAATTGCTATGTTCTATCAAATTTGTTTTTATTTCGCAGTTGCCATTTATTAAATAAAAACTAACATAGGGTTATAGGTTTTGTTATCTAAAACTCAACAACACTAGAGAAAATAAAAATTGGCAAGTGATATACAGGGAACAAATAAGTTTTCATTTTAGAAATGGCAACTATGAAATGTTGAGATATTGTAACTACTTTTGATTAAAGTTTAATATGCGATTTCAAATAATATAATTGTTTTCGGTGTTTTAGCCTTATATACTTATTTCATTTTATCAATATTAATTTGGTATATTTCTCTCATTTCAAATTCAATTGAGCCATTTTTATTTATCCAATTTTAAGACGTCACTCTGTACTTCATCTATTCTTAAATAAGCTTGGCAACTTTCGATACATTTCTTTTAATTACGTGTTATATAAAAATTGAAATCATTTAAGTAACTTCATTCTTATGATAACACTTTCAAGTAATATAATTGTTCTCGACTTTTGACCTTATGTGCTTAGTTCATTCTATCAATATTTGGTATTTTTCTTTCATTGTCAATTCAATTGCGCCATTTTTATTTATCCAATTTTGAGACCACACTAACATCTATTCATAATTAGGCTTGGCAGAATTACTTAAAGAAGTCATTTCGGTCAATCGCGTTCAGATATTCTAATTAGTTCGAAATATATTATTTTAAAACCAACGAAAACACCGTTTTAATTATGTAGTACAGTCATTTTAACTGTTGAGTTGGCGTGACAAACAATGACCATATTTTTATTGTTGTCGTCGTTTTCGCCAGATATTTGGTAATAGAATTGACATTAATGCAAAACAACTATAGCCTATCCTGCCAAACCGTTGTTTGTTTAGAAAATTTGAACAATTCTAAAATAATTGAAAATTATCTAGATGCATACACCATCCCATTATTTCTGTATTGGATGCAACTTAATGTTAACACATTGTGTCCGGGTACATGTCGCAGCGGAATTGTACCGGGAGTGGGCGTTTTGCGAGTAAATTTAGGTTTTCAGTTAAATCTCAATAGATCGAAAATTATTTAGTTTTTGGACCAACTTTTCGTATTTTATATTGAAATATATATCTAATAAATAAATAGTCAAATATACATATATTATATATATATATATATATATATATATATATATATATATATATTTTTTATTATGTTTAATATCTTTTCACAAGGATAAATAAAAAGTTAATGTTAAATCTACATTGATTTTTTTTAAATCAACCGTCCCGTTTTGTGGTTCCGCATCGACTGATGTAAAAGCTAGTTTTTATTTGTCTAAATTTTTCCGGAATCTATGTAGTAGACAAGAACATTAACCAACTTTTCGTATTTTATATTGAAATATATAAACAAATATATAAATAGAAATATATAAATAACAACCATAATATTTTTGGAAACAAGAAATATATATTTTTAGAGGATAAATTTTTAATAGTATCGTAAATATGAAAAATCATATAGAAACAGTATACTACTATAGTTTGAATTTTTTTCCGTTCTGTGGTTCCTCATCGCCTAGCAAAAACTAGTTTTTATTTGTCTCCATTTTTCCAGAATCTATGTAGTAGACAAGAACATTAACCAACTATTTTCGTGTTCTATATTGAAATATATAAATAAACAAATATATAAATAGAAATATATTAATAGCAACCATAACATTTTGTAAACAAAAATATATTTCTAGAGGATAAATTTATAATAGTATTGTAAATATGAAAAAAACAAACAGAAATAGTAGTATATAGTTTGAATTTTTTCCCAGTTCTGTGATTCCATTGGTATAAAAACTAGTTTTTATTTGTCTAAATTTTTCCAGAATCTATGTAGTAGACAAGAACATTCGGCTTCGTTTTCCTGTATATGCCATTATTTTTGTATACACAAACAAACCATGTTGTTACACTAAGTACTAGTACGTGACCCGTGCTCATGTGTCAATCGTCAGAAAACGTACTAGTACGTGTCCCTCATACAATGTGTTAATACAGATTTTTCAAATATTAATTCATTAAATAAATATAATTAATTAGTTTCCACCAGTCACTGTGAACTTTGGCAATGATGGTGTTCAGAGAATCGAGCGAATATCGGTGCAATTGCCAAGCCCAGCTACTGATGAACGAAGAATGCTACCATTAATGCTGTTATAGACATCATCAGTACATAAGTTGCAATGTAGCACTGTGAATTATGCAGTAATATATCTAAGACTAAAACTCTTCGCAGCAGATTTAGCATACGCCACCTTGAATAGTGTGAAATCATTAGATAAACTATTAAATAAAGAACTGGACTGCTCGGGGCACTGGGACACTAAACCGTACTACTCCGTGACCCGAGCTCAAGTATCAGTTAAAAACGTACTAGTACGTGTCATAATGTGTTAAATAAATCTATTTTTTATTTTTTTTTTTTTTGCTATACGCGTTTGGCAGTCCCAGACTATTTATAATGTGTTAGATCAAATTATTTTGAACTCGTATTTTTATTTACAAAAAAAAAAAAACCGATACCACTGCAAAAAGATTGGCCGGCTAAGCTTAGATAATAACACCAACCATTTGATTATCATTTTATTAGACAGATAGAAATGATAAGACTCCCATGATAAGAAAAGGTAGCTGTAACGTCACTGGATCCTCTGGTAGCGTGTGGGTGTCGAAATTATAGTTACACGATGTACAGCTTATAACAAAAACAGTTTTTATTCTTGACTAAAATATAAATGTATTTACAAATTGTTCCGAATGAAATCACAGGACTCAAGTGAGCTGGTACGGACCTAAAAGTCTAGGTTCGAGGCGAATTAAAAAACAATTGTGGTCCGACAGATATACGGTTGTATAGAAGAACAACTTAACAACTTAAATCCCAAAAAAAGTGGAGATAGGCACTCCAAAAAAAAAAAAGTCCTGTCGCCTTATTTCCTCTCTTTTCTCGTTTGAAATCTTCCTCCGCCGCGATAGCCGATTGGTTATTTCTTCGGTACCATTCGTGGGTTCGAATCCCATTATGGCATGGATGTTTGTAGTCGTTCGGAATCGGCTTTAAGCAGTAGGTATCCCGGTATCACTATCCTCGTGTGCAAAACAGTAGAATAGAATCCAAAACAAACCATCTTCCTCCGGCGAAACTCGAGCCGCCTGACGTCAAATTTCTCCTCTTCCAATTGGCTTTTCATTCCCGCGTCGCCGGAATTGTACCGAGTGGTCCTTTTGTTGGGTCTGACATTGTCCTTCCTGCGTCGCGTCCGACCTTCTGATCACCTCACATCTTAGATGAAAAATTTTTAATTAATGTCCAAACCAACGAATGTCGTATTTTTTGAATAAAACCTATTTGTGAACAAATTGATACGACATCACATAACATCAAGATAAAAGCAAAGTTTGTTGTTGAGAAAAAAAGATAAAAAAGGAATAAATATATATATTGTATATATGAACTTTGCATCTCATGCTATGAAATATTTATATACACAAGAGATATATACCAATATATATATTTATATTACATATAATATATATAAAATTCATATATAATATATTATATATACATTTAATATATATATAATTTATATATATATATTTCATATATATAAAAACAACATTCATATAATATAATATATGCTATATATATATATATATATAATATATATTATATAATTTAAGCTATATATAATATATAAGTTATATATAATATAATACATATATTATACATATACATTTTTACATAAGTATATATTGAATATATAAAAAATATTATATTTAATATATTTATAAATATATGCTATATATATATTACCAACTTAAGAGTCGGTAATTTGAAATAATATTTTAAATTACTTTATATAGCAGCTATAGATCTGAAATTTTGCACATATTATATTTTGGTAACAATATATAATAAACAATAATAAAAATTAGATTGAGAATTAAAAAAAATAAAATAAAATCAGTTTGGTAAATGAAAAAGCCTTTCAGTGTACTTGAATCCCAATTACAGAGATTTTAACTACACTCAACAGTCAAAACATAACCACCTGTCAATAACGAGTTGGCCCACCTTTGGTCCCACCTTATTTGTCTAAATCTTTCCAGAATTTGTGTAGTAGACAAGAACATTAACCAACTTTTCGTATTTTATATTGAAATGTATAAACAAATATATAAATAGAAATATATAAATAACAGCCATAAATTTCGTAAATATAAAAAATATATTTTTTAGAGGATAAATTTATAGTAGTATCGTAAATATGAAAAATCAAATAGAAATAGTAGATATAGTTAGAATTTTTTTCCAGTTCTGTGGTGCCGCATTGACTGATGTAAAAACTAGTTTTTATCTGTCTAAATTTTTCCAGAATCTAACGATTAGACAAGAACATTAACAAAGTTTTCGTGTTTTATATTGAAATATATAAACAAATATATAAATAGAAATATGTAAATAACAACCATAAAATTTTTGTAAATAAAAAATATATTTTTTAGTGGATACATTTATAGTAGTATCGTAAATATGAAAAATCAAATAGAAATAGTTGTATATAGCTAGAATTTTTTCCCGTTCTGTGGTTCTGCATCGACTGATGTAAAAACTAGTTTTTATTAGTCGAAATTTTTCCAGAATCTATGTAGTAGACAAGAATATTAACCAACTTTTCGTGTTTTATATTGAAATATATAAACAAATATATAAATAGAAACATATAAATAACTACCATAAATTTTTTGTAAACAAAAATATATTTTTTAGAGGATAAATTTCTAGTAGTACCGTAAATATGAAAAATCAAATAGAAATAGTAGACTACTATGGTTTGAATTTTTTTCCCGTTCTGTGGTTCCGCATCGACAGATGTAAAAACTAGTTTTTGTTTGTCTAAATGTTTCAAGAATCTATGTAGTAGACAAGAACATTAACCAACTTTTCGTGTTTTATATTGAAATATATAAACAAATATATAAATAGAAATATATAAATAACAACCATAAAATTTTTGTAAACAAAAATATATTTTTTAGAGGATAAATTTATAGTAGTATCGTAAATATGAAAAATCAAATAGAAATAGTAGTATATAGTTTGAATTTTTTTCCCGTTCTGTGGTTCCGCATCGACTGATGTAAAAACTAGTTTTTATTTGTTTAAATTTTTCAAGAATCTATGTAGTAGACAAGAACATTAACCAACTTTTCGTGTTTTATATTGAAATATATAAACAAATATATAAATAGAAACATATAAATAACAGCCATAAGATTTTTGTAAATAAAAAATATATTTTTAGAGGATAAATTTATAATAGTATCGTAAATATGAAATATCAAATAGAAACAGTATACTACTATAGTTTGAATTTTTTTCCCGTTCTGTGGTTCCGCATCGACTGATGTAAAAACTAGTTTTTATTTGTTTAAATTTTTCAAGAATCTATGTAGTAGACAAGAACATTAACCAACTTTTCGTGTTTTATATTGAAATATATAAACAAATATATAAATAGAAACATATAAATAACTACCATAAATTTTTTGTAAACAAAAATATATTTTTAGAGGATAAATTTATAATAGTATCGTAAATATGAAATATCAAATAGAAACAGTATACTACTATAGTTTGAATTTTTTTCCGTTCTGCGGTTTTTGCATCGACTAATGTAAAAACTAGTTTTTATTTGTTTAAATTTTTCCAGAATCTATGTAGTAGACAAGAACATTAACTTCGTTTTCCTATATATATCGTTACTTTTGTATTCACAAACTAACCACGTTGTTACACTAACCCGTACTAGCACGTGTCCCGTGCTCCAGTATCAGTCGTCAGAAAACGTACTAGTACGTGTCCCACATACAATATGCTAATACATTTTTTCAAATATTAATTCTTTAATTAAATTTAATTAATTAGGTTCCACCAGTCACTGTGAAATTTGGCAATGATGGGTTTCACAGAATCGAGCCAATATCAGTGCAATTTCCCGCCAAACGCAGTTACGGTACTGATGAACGAAGAATTCAACCATTAATGCTACCATGGGCTTCAACAGTACATAAGATGCAATGTAGCACTGTAGATCATGCAGTAATATATCTAGGACGAAAACACTTCGCAGCAGGTTTAGCATATGTCACCTTGAATCTTGTGAAATCATTAGATAAACTATTAATTGAAGAACTGGACTGATTGAAACTCACTGTCAACGCCGTAACTAGGGCGGGGCATAGATGCATTTGTAACAGGCGCATATATCTTAAGAGCGACGCACCGTGAGGAAAATGAGGTCCGATAGAGGACGATTCGCCTCAAGTAGAAATAAGAAAAAGTTGAAAAAAAACTTATTTATTAAAAAACTCAATGTGTTTAAAAATTATGACATTCTGACACTAAAATTGAAGAAGAAAACAATCTAATTTTCATAAGCAAGTAAAGTGAACTCAGGTGCTTAGATTCGTCAAATATGGCTTGAAGAACTATAGTTCGAAACCTCTCTATCGCAGAACTAATTAGGTTTTTCCAAGCATAAGGTCCATAAAAATGTATTGTTCTAAAATATATTTAGAACTTTCAGATTTTGAATCATTCTGGCAGTAAATTTGAAGAAGAAAACAATCTAATTTTCATTAGCAAATAGAGTGAACTCAGGTGCTCAGATTCGTCAAATATGGATTGAAGAACTAGCTGTAGGTCGATACCCCTCTTTCGCAGAACTGATTAGGTTTTTCCAGGTACAAGATCCATCAAAATGTATTGTTCTAAAATATAGTTAGAAATTTCAGATTTTGAAATATTCTGGCACTAGAAGTGAAAATGAAAACAATCTAATTTTCATAAGCAAATAGAGTGAACTCAGGTGCTCGGATTCGTCAAATATGGCTTGAAGAACTCTAGGTCGAAACCCTTTTTTCTCAAACTAATTAGGTTTTTCCAAGTATGAGATCCATAAAAATGTATTTTTCTAAAATATATTTAGAACTTTCAGATTTTGAAACATTCCACCACTAAAAGTGATGAAGAAAATAATCTAATTTTCATAAACAAATAGAGTGAACTCAGCTGCTCATATTCATCAAACATATATGGAAAAACTATAGGTCAAAACTCTTTCGCAAAACTAATTAGGTTTTTCCAGGTAAAAAATCCATAAATATGTATTATTCTAAAATATCTTTAGAACTTTCAGATTTTGAAATAGTCTGGCACTAGAAATGAAGAAGAAAATAAAATTTTCATAAGCAAATAGAGTGAACTCAGGTGCTCGGATTCGTCAAATATGGCTTGAAAATCTAGCTGTTGGTCAATACCCATCTTTCGCAGAACTAATTAGGTTTTTCCAAGGTACAAGATCCATAAAAATGTATTGTTCTAGAATATATATTTAGAACTTTCAGATTTTGAAACATTCCACCACTAAAAGTGATGAAGAAAATAATCTAATTTTCATAATCAAATAGAGTGAACTCAGCTGCTCATATTCATCAAACATATATGGAAAAACTATAGGTCAAAACTCTTTCGCAAAACTAATTAGGTTTTTCCAGGTAAAAAATCCATAAATATGTATTATTCTAAAATATCTTTAGAACTTTCAGATTTAGAAGCATTCTGGCACTAGAAGTGAAGAAGAAAATGATCTAATTTTCATAAGCAAATAGAGTGAACTCAAGTGCTCTGGTTCATCAAATATGGCTTGAAAAACTATAGGTTGAAACCCTTCTTTCGCAAATTTATTAGGTTTTTCCAAGTATAAGATCCATAAAAATGTATTGTTCTGAAATATATTTAAAACTTTCAAATTTTGAAACATTCTGACAGTAAAAGTGTAGAAAAAAACAATCTAATTTTCATAAGAAAGTAAAGTGAACTCTGGTGCTCAGGTTCGTCAAATATATGGCTTGAAGAACTAACTATAGGTTGAAACCCTTCTTTCGCAGAGCTAATTAGGTTTTTCCAGGTATAAGATCCTAAAAATATATTGTTTTAAAATATAGTTAGAACTTTCAGATTTTGAAATATTCTGGTATTAGAAGTGGAGAAGGAAATAATATAATTTTCATAAGCAAAGAGAATGAACTCAGGTGCTCAGATTTGTCAAATATGGCTTCAAGAACTATAGGTTGAAACCTTTCTTTCTCAAACTAATTAGGTTCTTCCAAGTATAAGATCCGTAAAAATGTATTATTCTAAAATATATTTAGAACTTTTAAATTTTGAAACATTCTGACACTAAAAGCGTAGAAGAAAACAATATAATTTTCATAAGCAAAGAGAATGAACTTAGATGCTCATGTTCGTCAAATACAGCTTGAACCATATGTCGAACTTCTTCTTTGATAAGACTTGTGTTTTTCCTGTGCACAATCCATAAAATTGTATTATTTCCCTTTAAAACGAATCTAGAATTAATCTTATAAACTTAAATGTCATCAAATTTTATTTTCTGCAAACAAACAAAATATATCTTTTAGGCTATCAAAATATATTTGCATAACTAACCTCGTGGTGTACTCTATTCACTTTTCGATGAGACCACAGTTTTTAAGCAATAACTAACTTATCAATGCCTTGTAACAACAAGACTATCAGTAACCGTAACGGTCACTTCAATAGAGCAATTTGTCGCAACGTCACGAACTACTATAATGCCCTTCCCATTCATTTTCAGATTTACAACAGCCAATAGACAAACAATAAACTGCCTTTCCTTTTGAAACTAAAGCCAGAATTGTCATAAATTGAGATTTGCCCTACTGCGTGAAATCGCCTTATAAGTTGTTAAATGCATGCGGCATGGTAGAAAGATAAAGTAAAATTAGAATATGTCTACCGTAGATAGTGTATTTTTTACACCAGCACCAGTAGTTAAGTTTAATATATTAAGGGTTTCACGCATTGTTTAAAAGACTTACTTTCCCCTTTTGAGGCATTAAGGCATTAAAAGTGACGCAGTAAAGAATCTGACTTGCATGGATTGAGCGTGATATCCGGGTTTGTAGCCGAAAATCGATTGACTAGCGTTCTTTCAGCCACGATGGCTATTAGATTTCCAGAATACAGGTTAATCGTGAAACTGTTTTACAAACTGTTCCAACTTTTTGCAAATATCGTCCTTGACTGAAGTTGCTCAGGGGACCACCGTTTGCACAAGGTATGAGAGACATGATATCTCGATTAAAAATTACTGCGACGTTATGCGTTCAACGTGTCAGAGGGCTAAAATCTTATCAATGTAAAAGTCGTTTCAGAAGCAGCAACGTCCGTTGTAGACCAGTTGCAGAATAATCACGATGTCAGTGTTGCACATTCTGCGTCACGATTTCAAATGTCTTAATGCTTGAAAATATAAAATATCATAATGCTTTTCTCTCTCAAACACATGTATGTCTATGAGCAATAAAAAATGCATTTAAAACTCTTAATTTAACAGTTTTAAGCACCCCTCCTATTTAGAACGGTGGGTTATGAGGTTCCTTAGCCAGACTGTCTTTTCCCCGATCCTAAAGGCAGTTACTAATTAAGATGTTTTCTCTAAGTAGCAAATAAAATTTAAAATCTTGAATAGACGTGAGAAATTGGTAAGGTGAAAGTCGGTAAGGGCTGGTTTGTAACTTGTACTCTGTAACGATACAAGAAAAGTTTATTCGTATCCTTTGTTGTAATGTTCTTACAACACTAACGCCAGTGTTCGTTTACAAAGGGGGAACACAGTAAAAATGTGATACCTCATATTTAGATTAAGACGTTTATTCTGTACACTATTTACAAATTTATATACTTGATCACCATATAACATAACCAGCAATTATTTATGCTTTATATTCATATTTACACAATACTTATTACAATTCTCTTTAGTTATACGTTATTCCTTAATCAAAATATTGAATTACTAACTGAGGCCTAAATAACCGTCATGAATATAACATATTCATTAATCAATTTGTTTTACATTCAATCTGTTTTACCTCCAGTATAGGTACAGGAGGCAGGCAGGGGGTTTCCTCATGCGGTATGTCGGTCCAGGCGTTCGGGGGCACGGGACGTCGGTGCTAGCGAGCAGGGCTTGGGATTTCGATGTCCAGCTACTCTTGAATCCCGACTTCGACTCCTTTTTCTTAACTCTCTTTCCCAACTCCTCACCTCAGTTTTAAAGCCCCTTTTTCTTCTTTGCCAATCGGCTTCCTTACACGTACATTCATTACAGTTGCCAGTTAACTATTAATATCAAATCAATTATGAAATTTACAAATTGTCTTGTGCGATTAGGATGAAAATAAACAAACTACTTCAAAATTCCCATGTTTTGGATATTTTCAAAATTCCCTTCCCAAAAAACCCGGTTTTTTTCACGGGTTTTTTCCACTGCTCACAACTCTAAATAAGCAAGGTTCGAGTTATCCCCTATATAATAACTAGCTTCTCAATATAGAATAGGCTCCCGTATGAGCATACTCATATGTGTTATTAGGGTTACTACATTTAGTAGATTACCGCTATTTTGATTAGTGTATGAAATAATCGCCAACTGAAATAAGTATGTAGAATTGATTCTCACTCTGTCTTGGGATACGACGAAAACTTAAAATATAGAATAGGCTCCCAAATACCAAACCGACATAGAATTTATTTAGAGACTTTGTTTTATTATCGCGTAATTTATGCATGCGATAGTATTTTGATCTTTCAATATGTGCAACTAGCATATAGTCCGTCATATAACAGGATCAGTAAAATTTTTAATTTTCCAAAATTGTAAAGTACGCTATGAGGCAGGTAAAAAAAATGGTTTGTTTTTTGGCTGAGAATTATCTTGCAACAAAAAATAACCGATGATTCAATTTAAAATTATCACATATGTACCTAATCTATTATTGAAGCCAAATATAAAAGAAAATTATTGACGTCATATCTAAGTTCAAAGATAAAACGTATGAAAATAAGGCATAATTTAAATAATTTAAAATAAGAAATTATTCAATAAGGCGATTTCAAGCTGTAGGGCAAATTCTCAAATTGTGACAATTCTGGCTTTAGTTTCAAACGGAAGGGCAGTTTACTGTTTATCTCTTGGCTGTTGTAAACATGAAAATGAATGGGAAGGGCATTATTGTAGTTCGTGACGTTGCGACAAATTGCCTTATGAGATGGTTAAAGGAATGACGTCATAATGCTAGAAAAATGTTATTTTTACCTATTTATTATGGGATAAATTGATAAATTTAATCGCCTGCTCTTAACCGGGGAAAATAGGAGTTGAAATAATGGCATTAAAAGATCGAAAAGAGGGGAAGGGGTGGATTTCGAACGTTTTAAAGAAGGCAGTATTTTTCGCTGTGATATGAAGCATATTTATACCAATTTATTTTAGAATCGGATCTATAGTTTAGGAGAAGATAAACATTATTCTCTTTGAATTTTGCTAACTATGGATGCCTCTATCCATTCCAGGTCCAACCGCTTCATAAAATCGAGGACAGACGTACAGATAACTTAGGCTATTATTATATAGGGGATGTAAAAAGCATAATTTAATGCAGTTAAACCATTGTAAAAGCTCGATCTAGAATAGGTTCCCTATGAGAGTTGTCATATCGCATGCGCTCGTGTTTGGCACATTTTTTTTTCACTTGGCGATAATTTCTATGAAAGTATAGTAACCTGTGTATTGTTGCTTTTTGACTCTTAAATAGCTACGATCGCTTTGATTTCAACCACGTGTTTAATGTATTTTGACAGTTGATGATTTGTCATCAGTGAAAATGGAAAATTATTTTTAAAGAAATAAACAGTAGCCTAGTACATAAGCTGTTTTTGCTTACATTTATTTATTTTAAAAGGTTTGGAGTGTTACGGTTTACTTTTTGCAACACGAGGGCTAATGAGACCGGGACTTCCAGCTTAAAACCGATTCCGAACATCCAAGCCAGTGTGGGATTCGAACCCACGAACTCCGGTACCGAAGGCCAGCACCCTAACCAATCGGCCATCGTTCGGCTTATTTTAAAAGAAAAGCCAACAAAGTCGTTTAAGAAAACAAAATTACTAATTATAGCACGAAACTTATTTTTTATTTTGTAATATTGTATACAAAATATATCAAAGATTATGGTTTAAACTAGCTTTTCAATATGGAATAGGCTCCTGTATGCGCACTCATGTTTTATTAGGGTTACTACATTTAGTAGTTTATGGCTATTTTGGTTAGTGTAGGAAATAATCGCCAATTGAAATAAGTATGTAGGATTGGCTTACACTGTGCTTTGGGATGCGACGAAAACTTAAAATATAGAATAGGCTCCCAAATACCAATAAGACTTAGAATTTATTTAGACTTTGTTGTATTAGTGCATAATTTATGTACGTAATAATATTTTAATCTTTCATTAAATACAACTAGCATACAGCCCGTCATATGACGGGATCAGTAAAATTTTTAATTTTCCAAAATTGTAAAGTACTTTATGAGGCAGGTAAAAAAATGGTTTGTTTTTTGGCTGAGAATTATCTTGCAACAAAAAATAATCGATGATTTAATTTAAAATTATCACATATGTACCTACTCTATTATTTAAGCCAAATATAAAAGAAAATAATTTACGTCATATCTAAGTTCAATGATAAAACGTATGAAAATAAGGCATAATTTAAATAATTTAAAATAAGAAATGATTAAATGAGATGGTTAAAGGAATGACGTCATAATGATAGAAAAAAATGTTATTTTTACCTATTTGCTGTGTGATAAATTGATAAATTTAATCGCCTGCTCTTAACCGGGGAAAATAGGAGTTGAAATAATGACATTAAAAGCTCGAAAAGAGGGGAAGGGGTGGATTTTGAACGTTTTAAAGAAGGCAGTATATTTTGCTGTGATATGAAGCATATTTATACCAATTTGTTTTAGAATCGGATAGATAGTTTAGGAGAAGATAAACATTACTCTCTTTGAATTTTGCTAACCATGGATGCCTCTATCCATTCCAGGTCCAACCGCTTCATTAAATCGAGGACAGACGTGCAGATAACTTAGGCTATTATTATATAGGGGATGTTTTAGAATCGGATAGATAGTTTAGGAGAAGATAAACATTACTCTCTTTGAATTTTGCTAACCATGGATGCCTCTATCCATTCCAGGTCCAACCGCTTCATTAAATCGAGGACAGACGTGCAGATAACTTAGGCTATTATTATATAGGGGATGTAAAAAGCATAATTTAATGCGGTTAAACCATAATCTTCGATAAATATATATTATATACAGTATTACAAAAAATAAATAAAAAATAAGTTTCATGTTATAATTACAGTCTGTATCGGTTATATGGTCAGCTCAGCGGTCCAGAAAAAATCAGACCATGTAAGCGGGGTGACCATATATGCGGAACAATACAACCCTATTGTGCATATACCGTGCATTTTTAATCCATAACAGAAGAGCCTTATCCACATTCCCATAAGGTGACTAGTGCTGATCCCCGATTTCAACACTTGAGGACCAAAGTTTGCCAGCTAAAATATTGTTTAATGTTGTCCGGGTAATTGAATTTGCTTTGGCAAAAGCAGCCTTTGAAATATTAGATTTTTTAAAATTTTCAATCAGTTCATTTTTGGTAGCAAATGATAAATTCTTTCTTTTGGAAGCCATAATTAAAAAAAAAATGAACGTTCTTATTCGTGACGTATGATCCAAATGCAACAAAATTTTACTTGTTTCGGCTCAATTTCAACTTAAGCAGGGAGAGATAACTTCAACCAATTGCTGGAAAACCCCTTTCATATTTTAGGGTTTTCTTCGTAAATATATAATATGCGCCTTATGGTGTAGAGTCACGCCTCACCTTGTAAGGTATAATGCTAAATTTTACAATCACATTCTACAATGTTATTCACAAACCCCGTTTAGAAATTTAAGGCTTTATCCAAAAAGAAGGAAAATGCGGCATACGTGTAAGTCCGCCACACCTGGTAGAGAAAAAGCAAAAGTTATTATAAGAAATGCTCATGCCTCGCACAATCTTAGAAATAGAAGTTAGTAGCTAAGTATTATGGAATTAAAGAAAGGACAGTTTGAGTTCCGAATTATATAAAATTGTGGTCAATACTTCAAAAGAAAACCGGCTCGTAAAACTTACGCAAAACCGCGAGCTTTTGAAAAACACGATTAGAACGGAATTTAAGCCAGGTGTAATAGGTACAAAGATACCGCACTTATAGTAAATAGATTTAAGAATGAGAAAGTATTTTCGGAAAATCATAAAAAAAGCCGCGTCTGTGAATAACTCCCTATACCCCTTCAATGCATAAAAGAAGGAACAGTGTACAAAAGATGTTGAGAAAAGGGACCCAGGGAAAAAAAGGGGGAGAAAAGATAATATGAGCACGTTTTCAAGATAGGCATGTTTTCGAGAAGAGAGTCTAGAAGAAATAAAAATATAAAAATGCAAATAAATAAATAAATAAATAAATACGAGCGTGGGGTACTAATCCAATGAAACATCAGAATTTGAGAACTGACCACCTGAATTTTCAAGAGTGGATAATTTCCCAAATGGGACGGAACTAAGGAGGGGCTGAGGAAAAGGGTAAAGGATATATATATGAGGGAAAATAGGAGAAAGAGGGATAGAAAGAGAGATAGTGATATATAGAGAAAAGAGATTTCTCTTTTAATTTTTCGCATTAAAATTTTCTGCGGTCTTTTATTATTGAGCTTGTTAGGGAGGTCGATTATTTTTTATTGCAATGAAACTTTTATCATCGGTATTAACAACAAATTGTTTTTTTGAAAGTCTAGGAGTCTATTTTACAGACTAATAAATATCTAGAGTTTAAGCTATATATCTTTGAAAATTAAGAAATAAACTGCATTCACAGTATCGGGAGATTTTAAAGAAGTGTGAAGATAAACAAATTATTGAGCGTGTACCAGATACTTCTCAGCCAAAAAACAAAGCTTTTTTTTTACCTGCCTCACAGGGTACTTTACAGTTCTGGAAAATTAAAAATTGTACTAATCCCATCGTATGGCGGGCTATATGCTAGTACACGAATAAATGCGGTAGTTTCGAAAACATGTTTTCGTACTTTAATCTAAAACTTTTATATTCTACAAATTTTCGAGGTCCAATCTAAGGAAGATTAAAATACATCGTATACGAAAAAAAAAACGGAAAGATCGAAGAGTCCTTACTTAGGAAGCGAAAATTATGTAACAAGATTTTCGCTCTTCTGCCAGTCTATTTGCAGAAAGTAAATCCTCATTCACGTTTCCGATAAAGATTCGTGAAGTACTGCTGTGGCAAATCTGTTGAATCATTCCGAGTTGGTACGATACATAGCCTTCGATTCACCGTAACACCTGCATGCTTGTATATCTAGGCGTGTGAAAGAATGCTTATTGAACAGTCGCATAATACTCCTACGCATAATGGAAATCACTTCGGAGGTGTTTCCGATATCTTGCACAGAGCTAGACCTTAAGTGGTAACTGATTACGTCAAGGGCTTAATCGATTATGTCAAGTGGTAATGGATTACTACATGGTAGTTTAAATAAGTTTTAAAAAACAAGAGGGGTGATAGTACCCATTCATACGAGCAATAATTTGCATTGAACATAGGGTTGCCTTCCACTCTGAGAGGCAGTAAACAGTGGCAATAAAATTCAAACCTGAAGTTATAACAGTGTTCGAAAAGCGAATCAACGACACCAAAAGTTGTACAGTCTCATTTATTGTTCAGAGATAAACTCATAGCAAGGGCTCAAGTAGCAGCCACACGATTTGTTGCATACCATTCTGAAATTTTTGAGATACAACTAGATTTTTAAAGTTATACTTACAAAATTTTAGGTGTGGTCAAAGTAGTCTCCTCCAGCATCAATGCACTTTTGTAGATGAATTTTCCACAGATTAAATATCTCAAGCCAATTATTTCTTGGAATAGATGAAAAATGCATTTATAGCTACATCAATCTCTTCTTCTGAATGAAAACGACGTCCACGTAAGTTCTTGTTTAGATTAAAGAATAACAAAAAGACATACATAGCTAGATGAGGTGAATACGGCGGATGTTCTATCACTTTAATTTGTTTTTGTTTAAGAAACTCAACTGTTAATCCGGCTGTATGTGAAGATGCATTGTCTTGGCGAAGTATTAGTCCCCTAACATTCCCTTCTTGTAGAATTTGTGGAAGACATTTAGTGGTATAACAGTTTGCTGTTACTGTCTTCTGGCCTTCCAACTTGATGGCTTTGACCAATCCCGTACTTTTGAAGGAAACGGCATACATCACTTTTTTCAGTGTTCGTTGTCTTTTCACCATTGTCAGGGTGGGATCATCTTCAAAGACCCATACTTTCTTGACGTGTTGGAACGTCAAAAAACGGTATGTATGTTTCATCACCCATTACAATTTTAGAAATGATGTGGTGGCCACCATCAATTTAACAGTTTTTTTACTTATTCTGACACGCTCCCCTTTTTGGTGCTCAGTTGGACTATGGGGAACCTAACGGTCAACTACTTTTTCCATATATAATTCTTCATTAATAATTTTGTGTATGGCTGCAGATCCAATGTTAAGTTCCTTCTGTATAATTTGATAGGTACAACGATTATCATCCATTAACATTTTTCGTATGGCACACACATTATCCAAAATTACTGCCGATGGCGGCCTTCCTGTGTGTTCTTCATCCTGAAGAAAATTACGACCTCTTCTAAATTCTTTAAACCATCTGAATACAGTAGCACGAGCTGGAGATTCATCGCCAAATACCAATTGCAACCGTTGAAAATATTCTTCTTGATTAATTCTGCTTTTAAATTGTAGAAAATCCTAGCGCGAAAATGTTCTCGCGTCAACTCCATTTTCTCTTCTGTTTAAAATTTATTCTACGCTAAACAAGTTGAAGTTAAGTCAGTAAAAAATTGTCTTCTGTGTTAAAATACTATGTATTTTAAAATTAAACCGTTATTTTTATTTTGCAAATTCAAGTCTGCGCGTATCTCAAAAATTTCAGAGTAACCCTCGTGTTTTCTTCTAGGAGCACATGGAACTATTAGTCTATATTGCCACATAAAGAAGCTTAAACAACGAGCTAAGTGGCCGAATGGTCAAAGCACGCTTTCCAGAACCGAAGATTGTGGGCTCGATGCTTGCCATGGCGGTTTATCCAAAGTACGGATTTTTAATTTAAAAATGTTATTTGTTGTTTCCTTATGTTCTTGAACATTCTAGATCTTTCTTTAATATGTAAATTAGTTATTTCTCGAATATTCTGTTCGGGTATAAAAGCTGATACCCATTAATTTTAGGAACTTCTCGATCTTGTAAAGTTGCGAGTTGCTACTTAGCTTCAATAAATTCTTCTGTTAAGTTAAACGGTGTGTTCATTTGAATCTTCGTGACAATATGATGTTTGTGGGCTGAAGATCTAGTAGCAAGAATCTTTGCAGCAGGCATAATTAACACAACACCTGGAATCTTCGAGAAAGCGGCCACTTTATCCCCTCTTGCTACGCCACTGCCTCCTCGTTCACAAGA
>CM063497.1:67035212-67103285 GCA_032207245.1 Pardosa pseudoannulata
CAGCTAAACTTAGGAGAATCCTACTAGCACTGAAGCAAAAATCATGTCTTTTGTTGTATGGTGTCATATCGGAGGAGAAAAAGCAACGCTTCGGGCTTCCACGAAAAACTTATATGTTCAGCAAACGTAGCACCACATGGCGCCCGCCGCTGCGGAACCTCATCCGGATGTTCATTGGTGCCGAAAAACCGAACTTCTATTCCACGTGCAGAGGATGTCACTGCAAGCTGGCACAATAGAGCGAACTGTTTCTTGTTCGGTTAGTGGATAAAATTATATTTATTAATTGTTTTTAACAATTGGAAATCATATATTCTGCGAAAAACATCTTCACAATTTTTAAAAACAAAACCAGAGATATGGTGTTACATGATATAACTTATATACTGCCTGTAAGACACAATGAATGGTAAAATTTGGACTGTTCTGTTAAAATTCGTTTCTTTAAAACGAAATAACATTGTTTTTCAGCTAATTATTTCAATAAATATAATACATCACCGCAATTAATTTACCACACTAAAACATTTCACTTTATATTGATGAAATACTTCTTTTATATTTCTTTGAAAACAAAATCTTACAATATATAAATTTAAACTTTAACCGTCTGCAAAATCGTATTGCCAGTAGCCCATACATATAAAGCGTGATTTTCAATTTAATGCGCATTGCGTACACATCAGAACTTCCTATGTTCGTTTGCGCGGTACGTGGTGCAGCACCTAGTACCGCAAGCACTGCGAAAATACAAGCAAGCAAATCAACATAATATTTGAATATATTATAATTAATATTTATTATATACCATATAAAGATAGGTAGACATAGGTGCAGAAAATTATTGTCCCTCATAATTTTGCCAGGGTGTG
This sequence comes from Pardosa pseudoannulata, assembly GCA_032207245.1. Taxonomy (NCBI): domain Eukaryota; kingdom Metazoa; phylum Arthropoda; class Arachnida; order Araneae; family Lycosidae; genus Pardosa; species Pardosa pseudoannulata. The sequence continues at coordinate 67,036,085 of CM063497.1, forward strand.
CAGTGCACACCCTGCACATATGGACAGCATGCCACTGCAATAGAGCAATTTGTCTCAACGTCACGAACTACTATAATGCCCTTCCCATTCATTTTCATGTTTACAACAGCCAATAGACAAACAATAAACTCCCCTTCCGTTTGAAACTAAAACCAGAATTGTCATAAGTTGAGATGTGGCCTGCTGCGTTAAATCGCTTTATGGTGGGACGCAATTCTCCATTTAAACAGAGATTAATCATGGATAGCAGTTAAACGACTTTGGTGAGATCGGCCCTAAATGAATAACGCTTTAGAAATATGTGACTAATATAACACACGTCAGGTTATTGTCTTATAATCTCTTTGTTCCTCCCTTTTATTTATTTACTAGCTTATAGCTCGTCATATGACGGGATCAGTAAAATTTTTAATTTTCCAGAATTGTGAAGTACCCTATGAAGCAGGTAAAAAAAATTGTTTTTTTTTTTTTTGGCTGAGAATTATCTGGTACGCTCTCAGTAATTTGATTATCTTTATACCCCTCTAAAGTCTCCCGATGCTGTGAATGCAGTTTAGAATCACGTTGATTTCATTTAGAAAGATAATTCAAAGTTTTCTTAGCTACGTAGAAATTATCGTTAAGTTCTTCCCAATTTTTTGCCACAATAATTAATGAAAGTAAAGGAATGAAACTATGATTTCCACTACACCCTGGAGGTAAATAGAATTTGTTGTTAATACCAGTAATAAAATTTTCATTGTAACAAAAAAAAAATCGATAATTAAATTTAAGATTATTACATATACGCCTCATCCATTTTTGTAAGCCAAATATGACCGGCTCTTAATCTTTTTCTAAAAAAAATATGAAAAAACAATTGTAGAAAAAAGTAAATTTTAACGTAAAAATACACAATAAAATACTTGATTTTTTATTGATGGTCATAAGAGTTTTCCTATGTTTTTAAATAACATAGAAAAATTTAGTAAGCCTAATTGCGAATGCGGAAAATTAACTTTTCCATTTTTCAATAGAAAGCTGTAGTATCTATAATTAGAGACTATATCGTATATCTACGTTTAAAAAAACTACATTTTTAAAAAATATCTTTTTTAGTCAAATTTTTTAACTATAAGTACAGCGGAAACCGCTTAATATGATCGCGGTCAATGTTATCGAAATCACTTAGTCCCGATTTTCTCCATTTGTACGTTAAAATTATCGCTTTATGTGATCGTTACATCGGTTAATGTTATCAGTTTTCGAACCTCATTTTAACTGGCAAAGGAATATTCATAATGTATTCAGGAACCCCTTCTTTTCTTTCCCTTCGTTGTTGTTTGAATTTCCGAGAATTTTCTTTCTTCCACCTAAGGAAATGGAAAATAAACAAAGGAGCGGGGTATTACGCGTTCCTGGAATTTTTCAGAAATACGCACACCCTGCTGGTGGTTAGTGGTTGTCAGATAAACAGCTGGCAACACATTCTTATTGGAACTGAGAAGGAGTGTATTCACATTTTATGCCTTACTCGCCTACATGCGGCTTGTCAATATGGAAGCCAGAAAGCAAAATGATTTAACATTAAAAAAAAAGATCGAAGTTTTAAATCATTATGATAGTTTGGGGTAACTAATGAGTCAAATGGAGAATCTCTTGATACTGAGCCAACTCCTATAAGTGCTGAAATTAGAAATGCATTAAAAGTGTTGAAACGTGGAGTACAACACCGCTCTGAGGACTTAAAAAAACGTTATTGATTACAAACAATTTATCAATGAGTGTAAGTATCGCGTCCGTCTCTGTCGGGGGTCAAGAAGAGCATCGGTTAAAGCGCACTTTTGTTCATTGTAAGACGCCGAACATTTCAAAACGCCGAACAATTTAAAAACCGCAGTATTGTACCATTAATGGTCCTTTTGATGCGCGGACGATTAGAGGTGTCAAGTGCGCCGGTTTTGTCAACGTACCGACAGAGAAAATTAACTGTGCTTTGTGTGACCGAGTCGGCTGGGCACCAAAGGGCGTTCCGGCTACTCCAAGGACAAAGGTCAAAGAGGGGGGTTCGATCTCCCCTAAAACCGAGGTTTCCTGTTTGGAAAAGAAGAAACGGGAGGGGACTCCCTACTGAACTTTCATATGAGCAGGTTGTCTAGAGCAGTGGTGCGCAAACTTTTTTCGACTGCAACCCCTTTTGTAGAGAGAAAATTTTTGGTTACCCCTAGAGATAAATGTTCACAAATACGTTGTATATTTCGCGCATTTCTTTCGTTTCATCGAATAAAAACATCCTATTTGACTCATATTTATTTATAATTTTTAAAAAATACTTTTTGTAAAAACACAAAAATCAGTAAATTGCCCTTTAATAAGATGTATGTGGCTGCAAGTTTCTAATTATCTCATCGATGTTTGGATGTATGTTGCTAATTGCCATTCGCATATCATCTTCAGGGTTTAAACGCAAGCGGTATTTAGTTTTTATTGAAACTAATTTGCTAAATCCAGTTTCACATAAATACGTTGATGCAAATTATATTAACACTCTCATGACATTCTTGCATAAAACGGGATATTGTTTTTCCACGGATAGCCAAAATTTTTGGCAAGGCTGAGTCTTACATTGATTTCGAAGAGTATAATCATTAATTAGATCTATCAATTGCTCTTTTTCACTAATTTGAAGAGTTGAATTGCATATGTCATAGGAAAATGAATCACAAATCCAACCAAGATCGTTTTTAGGAAAATTCTCGAATCTTCTAGAAATATTTTTCTTTAACTTTTCAGTGACGGTGCTTCACTCTTTATATGTACACTGTATGGTATGCAGCATGCAGGGATAATGCATTTCATAAAAATTTGGCGACCCCCACAGGGGTCGCGACCCCTAGTTTGCGCACCACTGGTCTAGAGTAATCTCCTCTCTGGACGACTTTACTTATACATTTTAATATTTTTTTTAAATGCTTTTTGTTAAATAAATGAACAGTTGTTAAGTTTCAGTAATCTATGGCTGATTATTTCGCCTCCATACCTGCTCCTTATACGAGACCCATGCGAAATCATATCCAGATGATTAGGGTATGACTTACAATCGGAAGTAGAAATATTCGCAAACCGCTCGGCGAGTTTACAATGAGCTTCTTAGAAAAAATTGTAGACTGTCAACAATTGCTCCTTTTTTTATTATGTATACAATTCTTATGTTTTAAAGGGTAATATACAGTACATAAATATAAGGCGAGTTTTGTGTCCCGAACTGATCACATTAAGCAGAGTTCACTGAAGGGAAACACAAATCTCAAAAAATATTTAATTTGAATGTAATATAGATTTATATGTTACATGTACATTATTATTCTATAATTAAGGCTTTCCAAATTACGGTATCCGTCTTCGTTGAAAACGTCTTTTTTTTTTGCCAAAAATCATAATTTTTTTTCATTACTCTATTGTAAAATTTCAACTTTTAGGCTTCTAAATCTGTTTTTGTTTAGTCTCTACAGCATTTAAAAAAAAGGTTACAGCTGTTTAAACATCAGTGACAGCTGTCAAAACAAAACGGAAGTAGCGCCTTCGGAACCGAAAGTTGTGAATTTAAAGCCTTTTAAGGAGCATTTTTTTGGACTAAACTTTTTAAATTTTCATGAAGATTAGTGTAAACATTTTTCTAGTATTTTTAATAATTAGCAACTTGGCAATTATTAAAATGTTTTGAAGCAAGAAAGTGTGGGGAATTTTAAACATGTATTTTAATTTTTTAATAGTTAAGGTTGCTTTCATAAACTTAACACTAAACATACCAACACTTAATACATAGCTATTTCTACCATAGCCGGTCAAATGACCTAACTTTTGCTGACTTTTTTCTAATTATAAATGTATGAAATATGAAAATTGGAAGGAAACAGACAATTAAACTTTATTATAATTAAACAAAATTGTATATTTTTATGTATTGCAAACACAAAGAATAAGAATTTTTAATTCATTTCCCATCGCATTTTTTACATAAACCTTATGGGTCATTTGACCCGTTATATGGTATGATTAGTGTTGAAATACGTTTTTCTCAATACGGTATTTTTAATAAAAAGTTGAAACTTGAAATGTGATTTCCCAAAATGTTCTTGAAATATTTTGTTGAAAATTATTATGAGTGCTTTTGATAGTATTTACTAGTGAATGACCTAAAAGTTTTGAATTTTTATAATTTTTAATGATGTTACACTCATAGTTAGATACAAAAGTAAAGAAAATTCGTTCAATGTGTATGATTTTGAAGGACCAAAATATTTTACCAAATGTAAATTAAGCAAAGATTTTACATGATTCACTAGTCCAGTGTATAAGAAATGTGTTGCATCAAAAAATATTGAAATAATTTAATTTATTAAAAAATTAGACCTTTTGAAAAAACCCAATGTCTTTACTAAATTTTCTTCATATATTAGAAATTTTATAAAAACTTTATAGGAATAAATTTTAGTGAATTCTCTTTTAATAAAAAAATAAACTAAAAATGAAAAAAACAGAACTATTTCTACGTTTAAAGAAATTCTGTATGATAATATTAAGTAAACTGCCATAAAAATTATTTTCCCATATTTTAATAGAAAGCTATGGTTTATCTTCTGATTATAATAGAAAAAGTATTGATGAGACATCAAGCAATTGCTTTAATAGAATAGATAGGAGTGGTTTTTTAAATCGAGATATTACCGTCCACTGCTGGTTTTTATCTTATCCAAAATTCCGCAAGTATTTGATGAAACAGAATTCGATTTCTAAATTTGCATGATCTTTAATAGACAAAAGATTTTATCTTTTCAAAACGGATTAATCAAAAGTTAAAAAAAGTCAATGTTTTTACATTTTTCAATAATTGCTTTTATAAAAACGATAAATATTAAGTGAAAGCATGTGCAGAAAGAAAATAATGCTTTTGATAGTTATTTTACACTAGAAGCATAAAGTTGATCGAATTAAATTAAGTAATTCATAATCTATAATATTAATTTTATTAATAATTAAAAATAGCAGACTTAAATCAAGAAATTTAAGCAAGCTTTTCTTCTAGGATAATAAAATAAAATAAAAATTAATTGAATTTTTCTTTATATTTATAAAAAAAAATTCTCGCTGATTTTAAGTTGATATAATTAATAAGTTCTAATTACACGTAGTTTTTTTATTTTAATCTTGCAAATATTTAGACGTTTTTGCAAGTTGAATAATTAAAATAGCAGTGGACTGTAAATTAACAGAGAAATTAAAGCAAGCTGCAAATGGCTTCACTAGCTCAATTGAAGGTAAACTAGAGATGCAATAGTCATGAACGTTGAAACCATGGGGAGTAATCCTCGTTCCATGGCGATGTTATAAACATAACAACATTCTTTCGCTGATTTTCAAGTACCTGATAATAAAAAGTTGCTAATTATTTTACACATTGAGTGATATTTTTTAATTAATCTTGCATAATATTTAGCACGTGTTTGTGAAGTTGAATAATTAAAAATAGCAGTGGACTGTAAACTAACAGAGAAATGTGTCAAGCAAGCTGCTAAAATGGCTTCACTAGCTCAATTGATGGTAAACTAGAGAATAACAGTCATGACACGTTGACACCATGGGGAGTAATCCTCGGTTCCATGGCGAATATTATAAACATTAAACAACATTCTTTCGCTGATTTTCAAGTACCTGATAGTAATTATTATATATGTTGCTAATTATTAACACGTTGAGTGTTTTTTTAAATTTTAATCTTGCATAATATTCAAGACGTTTGTGCAAAGTTGAATAATTAAAAATAGCAGTGGACTGTAAACTAACAGAGAAATGTGTCAAGCAAGCTGCTAAAATGGCTTCACTAGCTCAATTGAAGGGTAAACTAGAGGATGCAATAGTCATGACACGTTGACACCATGGGGAGTAATCCTCGGTCTCCATGGCGAATGTTATAAACATTTAACAACATTCTTTCGCTGATTTTCAAGTACCTGATAATAATTATTATATATGTTGCTAATTATTTTACACATTGAGTGATATTTTTTAAATTTCAATCTTGCATAATATTTAGCACGTTTTTGTGAAGTTGAATAATTAAAAATAGCAGTGGACTGTAAATTAACAGAGAAATGTGTCAAGCAAGCTGCTAAAATGGCTTCACTAGCTCAATTGATGGGTAAACTAGAGAATACCACAGTCATGACACGTTGACACCATGGGGAGTAATCCTCGGTCTCCATGGCGAATGTTATAAACATTTAACAACATTCTTTCGCTGATTTTCAAGTACCTGATAATAATTATTATATATGTTGCTAATTATTTTACACATTGAGTGATATTTTTTAAATTTCAATCTTGCATAATATTTAGCACATTTTTGTGAAGTTGAATAATTAAAAATAGCAGTGGACTGTAAATTAACAGAGAAATGTGTCAAGCAAGCTGCTAAAATGGCTTCACTAGCTCAATTGATGGGTCAACTAGAGAATACCACAGTCATTACAAGTTGACACCATGTTGAGTAACGCTCCGTCGCCACGGAGAATATTATAAACATTAAACAACATTCTTTCGCTGATTTTCAAGTACCTGATAGTAATTATGTATGTTGCTAATTATTTAACACATTTATATTTTTAAAATTTTAATCTTGCATAATACTTAGCACGTTTGTGCAAAGTTGAATAATTAAAAATAGCAGTGGACTGTAAACTAACAGAGAAATGTGTCAAGCAAGCTGCTAAAATGGCTTCACTAGCTCAATTGATGGGTAAACTAGAGAATACAACGGGGAGTAATCCTCGGTCTCCATGGCGAATGTTATAAACATTTAACAACATTCTTTCGCTGATTTTCAAGTACCTGATAATAATTATTATATATGTTGCTAATTATTTTACACATTGAGTGATATTTTTTAAATTTCAATCTTGCATAATATTTAGCACATTTTTGTGAAGTTGAATAATTAAAAATAGCAGTGGACTGTAAACTAACAGAGAAATGTGTCAAGCAAGCTGCTAAAATGGCTTCACTAGCTCAATTGATGGGTAAACTAGAGGATACAATAGTCATGACAAGTTGACACCATGTTGAGTAACGCTCCGTCGCCACGGAGAATATTATAAACATTAAACAACATTCTTTCGCTGATTTTCAAGTACCTGATAGTAATTATGTATGTTGCTAATTATTTAACACATTTATATTTTTAAAATTTTAATCTTGCATAATACTTAGCACGTTTGTGCAAAGTTGAATAATTAAAAATAGCAGTGGACTGTAAACTAACAGAGAAATGTGTCAAGCAAGCTGCTAAAATGGCTTCACTAGTTCAATTGAAGAGTAAACTAGAGGATACAATAGTCATGACAAGTTGACACCATGTTGAGTAACGCTCCGTCGCCACGGAGAATATTATAAACATTAAACAACATTCTTTCGCTGATTTTCAAGTACCTCATAGCAGATATTATATATGTTGCTAATTATTTAAAACATTTTGAGTGAATTTTTTAAAATTTTTATTCATTCTATAAATATTCCTTACCATTAAAATGCTGGTTGGTGCAATTTTTTTAACTCAAAAGCATGCAAATTGCTTTTTAATGAATATACTAGACGATCCGACAGATGTTGTCCTGTTTTAACGCTATAAATCCAAAAATTGTAAAATGTCCTTAAATAAATTATAAATTGGACTGTTTTGATTGATTGGTTGGTTTGGTTTGTTAGAAGTGCTACGGTCTACTTTTTGTAACACGAGGGCTAACAAGACCGGGGCCTACAGCTTAAAGCAGATTCCGAAAGGCTACGAACATCCATGCCAGAGTGAGATTCGAACCCACGAACTCGGGTACCAAAGGCCAGCACCCTTACCAATCATCCATCGTTCGGCTATTTAACACATTGAGAGATTTTTTAAAAATTTTATTCATTTTATAAATATTTGCTTACCATTAAAACGCTGGTTGGTGCAATTTTTTTTAACTCAAAGGCATGCAAATTGAGGACTCGACAGACGTTATCCTGTTTTAACGCTGTAAATCCAAAAATTGCAAAATGTCTTTAAATAAATTATAAATTGGACCGTTTTGATTGAAAAGAATCGAAATAAAATATTTTAAAAATACTTGTCGCCACCACGTATATAGTCGTCACAAACGTAATTAGATTTAATTGAAATTAACACATCACCTGTAAAGGGATTCGATCCCGGGACTTCACGTACTGAACCCGTTGAGCTGAACACTGCTCCACAGATAGTTGGCAGCGAAGGGTTTCAAGCGACATTAATCTCAATAAGTGCAATTCTGTATTTTTAATTTAAAAAAAAACATTTTGTATCGGATCAAATTGCGAATCTAAACCATTCTCGAATCAACTTAATTACATACACAATATTTCATCAATATCAGTTTAGCCGTTTAGGAGGAATTTTATTGCATACACTCGTACAGGAGAATTATGTATATAAAGATGTAAAAAAAAAAAAAAAAAAGCCTACGGTTCCAAATGCCGTTTCCGAGGCCAAGGGCTCTGGGGGTGCGAAACATAAGTTCCTGTTAGGTTGCCATCCTTATTCGGAACCCCCAGTGTTTAGTTCCCAAGTATGCTTGGTCCTCAGTTTATCTACACCACCAGAGATGTTGCACCTTTTCAAGCCTTTTGTAGCAGTTATCGGAGCAGCTAAACTTAAAATTTGTAGCAAAATTAAGCCTTTTGTAGCAGCCAAAATGTCGATTTGGAGCAGGATATAGTGTTTTTGTAGCAGTTAAACAAACGATTAAAAAAATTGCAGTTTTCCAGGAGTCCAGATTGAGAATGGTTGGCAGCATTCAGAATACCCAAATTTCCAATAAATGCTGAAATGGTTTGTTGGTTTTGGATATATATATTCAAACTAGCATATAGCCAATCATATGACAGGATTAATAAAATTTTTAATTTTACAAAATTTTAAAGTACCCTGCGAGACAGGTAAAAATAAAATTTGTTTTGGGGCTGAGAATTATCTGATACACGCTCAATAATTTGTTTATCTTCATATTTCTCTAAATTATCCCGATACTGTTAATGCAGTTTAGAATCACATTGAATTAATTTTGTCAAACCGTGTGGTTATGTATAAAAAACAAACACACCAACGAACAAACTTCTTAATTTTCTAAGATATATAACTTAAAAGCTAGATATTTACTATTCCGTGAAATCGACTCCTAGACTTTTATGAAAAGAATTTGTTGTTCATACCGATGATAAAATTTTCATTTCAACAAAAAAAAAATCGATAATTAAATTTAATATTGTCACATATACGCCTAATCTATTATTTAAGCCAAATATGAAAGAAAATTATTTACGTAATATCTAAGTTCAGTGATAAAAAGTATGAAAATAATGCAGACGATATTTAAATAATTTCCTAACGTTTAGATAACAGACATGCTAAAATTCAAGCATTTGTGTCCGGCGCAACAACGTGGTTTTACATTTTAACATGCTAATTACAGTTTATAAATAAATGCATATGTTATTGCTTCCTAAATTAAAATTAAAATATTTACACAGTAGTAAATTGTAAAAGATAAATTAAAATTTATCAATTTAAAAAATTATAAGTAGCTTTTTTAGCTTTAACAACGTTTTTTTTTCAGAACAGTGTTTCTTATAGCAACATTGACACCTATTAACATTTTTCTATCATCAGGGATTCTAGAGTTTGTCTACTGAAATTTCACCTAAATTCAATTTGGTTTTTCAGCACAGTTCTGATAACTTTTAACATGCAGCATTACTGTGTGAAAAGTGTAACATTTAGCATTATTTTTTGCAAAACTTTGTATCTGATTGCTCAATTGTAATCTTTTACCTGTTCAAAAGTTTTGTTATTTTCCGGAGAAATCTGAGAAGTTTCTGGAGTTATCAAATTTTCTCATTTCTCCGGAGCTGCTCCTGAGTAGTTGGAATGTCTGAGCTAATACCATGACAACAGGAAAATCAGAAATCCCCCTATATATATATATATATATATATATATATATATATATATATATATATATATATATATATATATATATATATATATTTATACATACATATATATATATATATACATACATATACCCATACACACACATACACACACACACACACACACATATATATATATATATATAACACGCTTATTCCTCTATATAATAATACCCAAATTATCTGTCCTTGAATTTATGAAGCAGTTTGAACTGGAATAAACAGGGCATCCATATTGGAATCTTGATGAGTTAGGGTTCAAAATGAGTAAAGTTTATCTTCTCCTAAACTATCGATCCGATTCTAAAATAAATTTGTATAAATATGCTTCATATTACAGCAAAAAATACTATCGTCTATAAAACATCTGAAATACCCCCTACCCCCTTCTCGAGCTTTTAATACCATTGTTTCAAGCCCTATATTCCCCGGTTAAGAGCAGGCGATTAAATTTATCAATATTTATCATATAACAAATAGGTAAAAATAACATTTTTTTTCTATCCTTATGACGTCATTCCTTTAACCATCTCATTGAATCATTTATTTTAAATTATTTAAATATCGTCTGCATTATGTTCATGCGTTTTATTACTGAACTTAGATATTACCTAAATAATTTTCTTTTATATTCGGCATAAATAATAATACTTAGGTACATGTGATAATTTTAAATTTAATCGTACCCCCCTCTCGAGCTTTTAATACTATTGTTTCAAGCCCTATATTCCCCGGTTAAGAGCAGGCGATTAAATTTATCAATATTTATCATATAACAAATAGGTAAAAATAACATTTTTTTCTAGCCTTATGATGTCATTCCTTTAACCATCTCATTGAATCATTTCTTATTTTAAATTATTTAAATATCGTCTGCATTATGTTCATGCGTTTTATTACTGAACTCAGATATTACCTAAATAATTTTCTTTTATATTCGGCATAAATAATAATACTTAGGTACATGTGATAATTTTAAATTTAATCGTAGATTATTTTTTGTTGCTAGATAATTCTCATCCAAAAAGTAAACACTTTTTTTACCTGCCTCACAAGGTACTTTACAATCATGGAAAATTAAAAATTTTACTGATCCCGTCATATGACGGGTTATATGCTAGTGCCTAATAACAATAGATATCCTTTATGTGTGAGCCTGATATAGTGAGAAAGTTTACTTTTATTTATTACAGGACTTTTATTTATTAATGATATTGAATGATAGTTAACTAATTGAACAGTAGGGTAGCGTCCTAAACATTCTAAAATTTATTACTAGTTGTATCATTTCGTTAAAACTTACGTATTCATCCATAATCTGTAACATACAAGGTTTAAAACTGTTACTAGTATGTTTGTGAAGTACAGTTGCTTACTTTATAGATATGTACCCGTCCCCCCCCAAAAAAAAAATAATATATAAATAAAAAACTCTTTTTCTACCCTGAAGCAGCTTTACGGTTGTTGTGGTTTAACAAAATTTAAAGACAGTATTAGAAATTAAGTTTTTTTTTTTAAGGAAGTTGAGATTAAGAAAATTTCTTGATAGTTATCCCAGAAGTACTTACAAACGTATAACTCCACAACTACTAAAACTTTAACCCCAGATGTTTCACGGGATTGTGGTTATTAATTATTAGTTCAATTATTTGTACAAATATAATTTTATCACGGTGTGTTGTGAATGTGTGTTTTGTATATTCATACACCCAAACAAGTGTCTACCCAAAAAATACTGAGGTTTTTGTTTAATCAATTATGTATTACAATTAGTGTCCGTATTGTTTGGCCTGTGTTGACCGAAACAATTTTTAGACAGTATGTTATATTAACACATTGTATGCGGAACACTTACTAGTACGTTTTCTGACGACTGATACTTTAGCGCGGGTCACGTACTAGGAAGGTTTAGTATATCAACATGGTTTGTTTGTGGGTACAAAAATAACGGTATGTACAAGAAAACGAAGCCGAATGTTCTTGTCTGCTACATAGATTCTGGAAAAATTTAGACAAATAAAAACTAGATTTTACATAATTCGTTTTAAGATTGCTCTTTTCATTGTTTTATAATGTAAAAATGTTTATATATAACATAAATCGAAAAAAATTAAAACTATATACCACTATTTCTATTTGATTTATAATATTTATGATACTATTATAAATTTATCCACTAAAAATATATTTTCCGTTTACAAAAACCTTATGGTTGTTATTTATATATTTCTATATATATATACTTTTATTTATATATTTATATTTAGATAGTTCAATATAAAATACGAAAAAGTTGGTTAAAAAATGAAATAATTTTCGATCTATTGATATTTAACTGAATAACTAAATTTACGAGCAAAACGCCCGCTCCCTGTACAATTCCGCTGCGAAATGTACACGCACACAATGTGTTAAAAAAAAAAAGTTGGATTAGACCAGTTGCAACATATGCTACGATTAAGATTAAAATTCCCCTATACTAAAAGCTATTTTCTAACTTCGATACATTACATCGACCTTGTCCAGGTTTTGTCCATTTTACTAGTGGTCTGATAAAAATTTAAAGTTAATACTTTCGCCAATTACGTTGAACAGTCTAGACCAGGGGTGGCCAAGCTCCTTGAGTGCCCGAGCCATTTTTCAAAATTTGAAATCTTTCGCGATCCGCAATTAAATATGCATTTAAAAGGTATGCAAAAAAGGTATTAATAATTAATTAAGTAAGAAGTAGTGGTAAGTAAGAAGTAGGTAGGAAGTGTGGAATTCGAAAATTATCTCTTAAAAAGCCCAATAAGATTCAATTTTTTTACCCCAAATTTCCAGAGTTCCATCGGTAGTAATATTTTTTTAAAATATAATAACACAAAAATAAAAAGGGAACTCGGGTACATTTATCGAGAGCCACAAATCATCCTTCGAAGAACCACATGTGGCTCGCGAGCTGCAGGTTGCCCAGCCCTGGTATAGACCTTCGAAGACTAGTTAAAGTATATACCTGTGAAAAATACATTTGGAAGTTACGATATGATTGTGTAAATCAACTGCGAGAGTGGTAATTAATTTACAAATTGTTGTGTGTAAATAAAGACAGACACAAAAAATACATATTTTTGCTACAAAAATCCAAAGAAATCAGGATGACTATACATAATACTGAATTCATACCTATTTTCTTCAATATTATTTTTAAATCCTCGGCTTATATCAATATTGAGAATTCTCCAAACGTTTAAAATTCAAAAACGTTTACTGGTAGCAATTTATGTACTTCAATTAAGAACTTCTCTTCTATTGAAAAAATGATAGTTTTGAAGTTTGAACTAAGCAATCAGTTTCATCTCGTCAAGCAGAGATCTTACAATTCATATTTTAAATAAAGTTGTAGTGATAAAGTTTTACGATAATGAAATTAAATTGCTTTCAATTTTGATTCCTTTCAAGAATGATGCGACACAGTTATATTCTGGGATTTCAAGGATAATATAAGTAGCTTTCCATAGGTTCTATGTTTTTGACCATGGCTATTGTAACGTACATAGTAAAGAGAGAACATGCCATGAGATTCATGCCTAATTACTTCAATATTATTTTTAAATCATCGGCTTATATCAATATTGAAAATCCTTCACACGTTTAAAATTCAAAAACGTGTTCTGGCAGCAATTGTGTACTTCAATTAAGAACTTTTCTTCTATTGAAAAAATGATAGTTTTGAAGTTTGAACTAAGCAATTAGTTTCAGCTCGTCAAGCTAAACGTCGTTCAGATCTTACATTTCATATTTTAAATAAAGTTGTAGTAATAAACTTTTACGATAACGAAATTAAATTGCTTTCAATTTTGATTCCTTTCAAGAATGATGCGACAAAGTTATATTCTGGGATTTTCAAGGATAATATAAGTAGCTTTGCATATGTTCTCTGCTTTTGACCATGGCTATTGTAACGTACATAGTAAAGAGAGAACATGTCATGAGATTCATAACTAATTTCTTCAATATTATTTTTAAATCCTCGGCTTACATCAATATTGAAAATCCTCCAAACGTTTAAAATTCAAAAACGTTTTCTGGCAGCAATTTATGTACTTCAATTACGAACTTTTCTTCTATTGAAAAAATGATAGTTTTGAAGTTTGAACTAAGCAATCAGTTTCAGCTCGTCAAGCACAGATCTTACATTTCATATTTTAAATAAAGTTGTAGTAATAAACTTTTACGATAACGAAATTAAATTGCTTTCAATTTTGATTCCTTTGAAGAATGTTGAGACACAGTTATATTCTTCGATTCTTATTAATAATATAAGTAGCTTTCTATATGTTCTTTGTTTTTGACCATGGCTATTGTAACGTACATAGTAAAGAAAACATGTCATCTTTTCGAGGAATGTTCAGATCTGTTACAGGCGTGTTTTGGTCTTTGTCAAAAATAGAAAAACAGAAACAGATAACTGTTTCGCCCCTACGTCTGAGCTGTATTATCAATGATAGGATGTCGGTGGCTAAAATAAGACTAACAGACGACAAAAGTAAATTTTATACGGATTTTCTAGGGCAAAGGATTTGATCGCGGTTTATCAATCGCTTATTGTTAACGAAACCACTTGGTCCCAATTTCTTCTATTAATTTGTATCTTTTTTTCAGAGACATGAAAATCTAATTAGAAGAAAAGTATTTCCCTGAAAGCGAACTTTGAAAAAGTTAAAATTATCACTTTATGTGATCGTTACATCGGTTAATGTTATCAGTTTTCGAACCTCATTTTAAATGGCAAAGGAATATTCACAATGTATTTAGAAGGAACCTAATTTTTTCCCCTTTCGCTGTTGTTTGAATTTCCTAGAATTTTCCCTCTTCTACCCAGAGAAATGCGGAATGAACAAAGAAATGGGATATTACACGTTCCGGGCATTTTTCAGAAATACGTACACCCTGCTAGTGGTCAATGGTTGTCAAATAGGCAGAAGACAACACATTTTTATCGGAACAGAGAAGAAGCGTATTCACATTTCATGCCTTGCTCGCTTACATGCAGCTTGTCGATATGGAAGCCAGAAAGCAAAATGATTTAACATCAAAACAAAAGATCGAAATTTTAAATCGTTAGGACAGGTTATTAAAAATGAGTCAATGCACTGCTACAGCGCAGTTAAACATTTCTCAGCCTCTGAATTGCATTGAAAATGTCGAAACGGGGAGTACAGCAGCGCTCAGATGACTTTAAAAACATTATAATTACGAACAATTTATCAGTAAGCTTCCTAGAAAATAATGTAGGCAGTCGACAATTGATTTTTAATTATGTATACAATTCTTATGTTTTAAAGGATAATATAAGTACATAAATATGTGAGTTTTTTCATTTTATTTTGAAATTTAGTAATTGTGAATTAAAGGGGGAGGTAAATTTATCTAATTGTGCATATCGTTTATTGTTATCAATCGTTTATTGTTATCAAAATCAGATGTCCCAAACTGATTACATTAAGCGGAGTCCACTGCACAAAACCAATAAAGTTTAGTGCGAAGTTACTATTTAACTGTAGTGAGGGAAAACTAATTACTTTTGTACTATTTTATGCAATAGTTCATCAGCTGTTGATGGGAAGGGAAAAATCTACGCCCTGATAAGTATTAAAAAAAAACTGTGCGATCAACTTTAGGAATGATAAAAATTGAAACAGTAAAAAGTATTACATAAACTTAATTATATTCTAAAAATGAATATCACTGAAAAAGAAGTTTAAAGTCACACAACGAATGGAGTTCGAATGGAGACGAAGGTATCGCAATAGACACATGACACAGAAAACATTTTAAAGAAAATATAAAAATTAGAAACAGCGAAAATTACAAGGCTACCTGTCTGTTCTCTTTAAGGGTAGAATAAAAACATGAAGTATTCTACAAGGTACTTTAGGCCTTTAATCAGCAGACGGGATTTCAGGATTATAAAGATAAATGAAATGTAGCACAGGATTATCAGTTTCGGAAAGATCTGTGGAAAACCTCAGAAAAAGGACTTACTCTTCGAAGAAATAGGGAGGATATTTAACAGAAATCCTTTTCACATAAATCAAAATTATGTATGAATTCAGGAAACGATTCTCCCACGAATGTTCCTAACTAAAAATAGTTTTTGTTTTATTTCTTTAACTTTCGATCTTAATTTTTGGCATAACGTTCCATTTACTTAATTTTTAATTCCGTTCCATTTAGTTTATTTTAATTCTAGCTTCCCCTAAACAAAAATACCCTATTTGTAACTTCCCTGCCGAGCTCAAAATTATCAGGTTGGTGAGTCGAAAACCTTTTTTTTTTTTTTTTTTTTTTTTTTTATCGCATAAGCCGCTCTGGATTTTTAATCAAATAACACCACACATACCAGGAGCGTTACTTAGCGTTTTCCATGGCTAACTCTGCGTTGCAATAGTTCCATAAATTCACCCTTTTTTATATGATATATCCCCACTCCACACATTGGCATGTTTTTTAGTGCTGAGATTGGCGGTGTTCCACCGTGCCACCAGGAAAATGGAATGTTAACGAGAAAGACACACTTGCGTACTTGAAGCCCGGCAGACAGAATGAGACAGAGAGAGACAGAGACAGAGAGAGACCTGGATCCCGTGAAAAGAAGAGGAACTCTGAGTTCCGTTCTCCATAATGAGGAATTTGTACATGTGGGGGATTCGAACAACTTAGTATTTTTCTGATAATTCCAGACTCGTAGATTCCAAAAATGTTCTCAAAAATGTAAAATACTGGGACCATCATTTAAAAAATTAATTTTAAATTTAAGCGAAAATCACGTGACATCAAAACGCTCCTTGATTGGTTGTGATGTCATCGTTGACGTTGTCCAATATTTTCTTATTGCTTGAAAACGCGCACTATTTTCCGATTTTGTTTTTGTAAGTTCCAAAAATTTTCTAGCTATCAAAATTTATTTTTATTTAAACCTGAAGGTTTATTTTATCGATCTCGATAGCTTAGTTATCTCAATTTGTCATAAATGTCTCATCTACCTGGATTTACCAAAGGACAGTCGGACAACCTCAAGAAAATTGACAGCATGTTAATGTTTTCGTTCTTGGGAAAAAAGATTACGGATTTTATGGGAGCAGAAATACGGGGAATTAAAACCCAAAGGCATGTAAAATCCTTTATATATTTATCCAATTTTACTTAACATATATTTAATATTTTATTCATGCTAATCACAGCTTTTCTGTTTGTAGACATAGACAAGTCAAATAAATATACATACATCATATACACACACATTTGTAGTAGCATCACTTTTTATAAATAGAGATGTAATATATTAAAATAAAAATTAGAGGAGGTATTTATTGTGAGACCGGGACCTTCGTGTTGCAAAAGGTAGACCGTAGCGCTCCAAAACCAAACCAATTCTTAAGTATTTTAAATTTGATGAAAAGAAATTTAAAATCTTTAAAAGGCTTTACTTAATTATTTATGCTTTTTTAAATAGCTATACAATTTTATTGCCTTTAATATTAATGTTAAATTAAAAAATGTATAAAATTTCTGAAATTAAATTTAATTTTTAAAGTAATATCATTATAAGTATTTTTAAAATATCATACTTTTTTCAAATTACTTACCAATTTAACCGAAAAATATCACTGTGAATTGATACACTTAAGAAAGTATGCATCACTGAAGAAAATATGTATAGTACCTTGAAAATACATAACTTCCCCTCCCCCGAGTTATTTATTAGACATTTATATGCTTTAGACTTTTATATTTTTAGGATATTCATATGCTTTATCAAACATTTATTGCAGTTGAACTTTGTAATAATACTCGAAAATTATCAGTTTTAAAAGTTAAATAGCACTGGTTAATCAACAGTCCTTTTAAAGGTGTGTGTGTGTGTGTATATATATATGTATATATATATATATATATATATATATATATATATATATACTTTAATTTTTCTAAACTAGTAATATTTAAACAAAAGCAAGCATTTACTTATCAATAAGTGGTCTTCACAAACCCACAAAGATGATTTATATGATAATTTGGGGTTTAATTTCTCATCCCGTTTCATCGCATTTGTCCATATTTTACGTCTTTGTGTATCTTTGGAAACGCTGAAAAATATCTTCTCATTGCAATTAGTTGCTGTATTTTTACAGAGTGGCACAATGCAATATTTATAATATGATTTTTTTAATGCCATACATAATAAAAAAATTTCTATTATAGGCGGTACTTTACACAGAAACAAATATAAAAGTCGCCTTTTAACATGTAAACAGCATAGGTGCTCGGCGTCAACGTGAACGATGACGTCACAAACTCGGCGGAGGAAAAGTATCGTTTTTGAGAGACGTTAAAGAGTCCGCTATAAAACCCATTAGAAATCACTCATTAGGCCCCCAAATGAAAGAAAAATAGCTACTGTCCTGCTTACTTTTTTGTCTTCTATCGTTTAAAATTAAAATTAGAAAACGTGAAAATTCCTCATTGTCTTATTTTTTAGACCATTTTTATTTTTTCCTTTCTTTTTATTTTTATCATTTAAAAAACTCAATGAATTGACTTCTATTATTTTTTTTAAATTTCATTTTTATATCAATAAAATCCATTAATTCAATAACTTATCCTCTCCTATTTTAATGCCTACTGTGTTTTTACTTTAAGATTTAAACTTAAGTTGGCGAAAAGCCAAATTTAATTTAAACATATTAAAATATCGGGTTTGGGCCATAACGCGAATTTGAACTATACATCACTACCTCCTCTTGTTAAATATATTTTATTGTCTTTTCTGTGGGTTTCTTTTTCAGGTACCAACCTTTATTTTGCTCGACGCGTACGTTCCTATAGAAACCCTACTTTCACAATTTTGCTTTGCATTTTGCAATTAATGTCCGACCTTAATACGTGTGTTTATTTGTATGTGAAATTGCCTTAGTGCATAATGAGACCGATTTTCTGTCTCTTCGCTTAGTCTGAGTTTTCAGCCACCGAGTTCTTCGCAATTGATATTGCAACTCCCTTGTAGCTGCAAAACAGAGATCTGACTGTAGTGTAGTATATCTGTTTCAGCCTTATTTATGTTGGCATTTATTAGTTTATTCAGTTAAAGGATTTACCTTCTTATATAAATGTGTATAGACTATCTTAAAAATACTTTGAATGGTGATAGTCTGTAGCTCCTTGTTCGGGCTATCATCCTCCACAGATCTTGTCAAACGATAAGATATTGCTTGTTCCCAATTGTTTTGGAGAATATTTATCGTTACACAGCATCATCTTTGTACTACACAAATCTACCCATCGTATGGCCTTAGCCATGTATATGGCTCTCATTTTCATGCTTGCCTTCATCCACATTTTAATTCGACTATTCCTGAAAATGCTTATTTTATATACTTATTAAAAAATTTTTGTGTTAGAAACTCCAATAGTATAAGCTGATGTTTGACGTAATGGAAAATATCTTCAATTTACTCTTCCAAGAAGTAACGCCTGTAAAAGAGAAAAAAAAATTAATGCTACAAATATTTCCTTGATATAACATCACTTAAGAATAAATAAAAGTTCGATTTCATAATATGAAATAAAGCACCGATTAATAAATTGAAATATCCCATTAGAGGCAATAATATTTATAATATAGCAGGGATGGCCAACCTGCTACTTATGAGCCATATGCGGCACTTTGAAGGATTTTTTGTGGCTCTTGATAAATGTACCCGAGTTCCCTTTTCAGTTTTGTGTTATTATATTTTTAAAATTTATTACAACTGATGGAGCTCCGGTAATGCTGGGTTTAAAAAAAAAATCGGTCTTATTGCGCTTTTAAGAGATGATTCCCATATTCCACAATTCATACGATTCACTGCATAATTCCCCCGAGAACATCTGATTACAAAATAATTAAAATATTTTAATGTTATAAAACAGTGTAATATATTGTAAATTAAATTGGCACCAATGCAAAAATTCATCGACAATTCAAAAATTTCCTTGAAAAATTGAACGAACTTCCATATGACATTTAATAAATATAATTACTGTAAAAAAATTTTAATACCTTTTTTGCATACCGCAATTAAATACGTATTTAATTGCGTCTCGAAAAAAATTTCAAATTTTGAAAAATGGCTTGGACTATCAAGGAGCTTGGCCACTCCGGTAATATAGAGTACGTCTCTCAAGTGTATCCCTAGTTTCGTTTAGATCTCTATCAAATTTTGCACCATAGACTTTCTTGTTGCCAAAGAGCAGGTCAATGTCTATATTTACATTCCTTTGGGACTTAAAACAGATTCACAACCATGAAAGCTCCAATTTCTTCAACCTTTAAAGTACATTTTTTAGCAACATTCGCCGAAACAGCAGGCACAAATTAGTTTGCATAGTGTTTTGTAAAATTTTAAATTTATAAAATTCCCAGCTATTCGTTTGAGAAGTAATTAGAATAAAATCCCGAATTGTAAATATATACCGATAATTTACCTGCCCTACAATTTTTTTGCAAGAAAAATATATTTAACGCAAATATTGAGATTGCAGAATGTTCTACGCTTGTGTGTTCGGAGAGTAAACAAACAATATATGGCTTTAGGAAAATACCGATTTTTACGAAATTGTGTAGAAAGGTCGATTGTAAAACACTGATTTTTATATTGCCCTGTACACTTTCGCAATTTTTCTATTCGGTAAATCTTGAATCATATAAAAGTTCAGAATTTAATGTCTGGAACCCCTCCCCCCCAAACACATAGTATGCGGTACACATACTAGTACGTTTTCTGACGATTGATACTTGAGCGCGGGACGCGTACTAGTACCGGTTAGTGTAACAACATGGTTTGTTTGTAGGTAAAAAAAATAATGGTATATACAGGGAAACGAAGACGAATGTTCTTGTCTACTACATAGCTTATGAAAATATTTAGACAAATAAAAACTAGTTTTTACATGAGGCGATACGTAATCATAGAACAAGAAGGTTAATTTGAAAAAAAAAAAAAAAATAAAACCCACACACACAACGAAAATTTGGTTAAAAAATTTAAATAATTTTCGATAATTGAAATTTAACTGAATAACTAAATTTACGCGCAAAACGACCGTTCCCGGTACAATTCCGCTACGAAATGTACCAGCACACAATGTGTTAACAGAAGAAAAATACATTCACAGCTTCAAAATATCATGGTTGTTTTATATCCAGAGTAATAATAAAAGAGAAATCTTTCTTATCTCCTCTTTTTTATAAAAAAAAAAGCTTTCTAAAGTCTTTAAAACTTTTGATTCCGCTAAGGCCGCGTTGTTTACTCAAAGACTTTAGATGTATATGGGTTATTTTCTTCTCAACAAATACTTATTTGAGACATATTCAAGCAAAGTGAGGGGTGGGATCTTTTAACACATTTTGTGCGGGACACGTACTAGTACGTTTTCTGACGATTGATACTTGAGCGCGGCTCACGTACTAGTACGGGTTAGTGTAACAACATTGTTTGTGGGTACAAAAATAGCGGTATATGCAGAAAAACGCAGCCGAATGTTCTTGTTTACTACATGATTCTGGAAAAATTGAAACAAATAAAAACTAGCTTTTACATTAGTTTTACGATTGCTCTTTTCATTTTTTATAATGTAAAAATGCTTATATATAATTCGAAAAAAGTAAAACTATAAACTACTATTTCTATTTGAGTTTTTATATTTACGATACTATTACAAATTTATCCACTAAAAAATATTAGGTTGGGGAAAAAATTATTTTTTCGGTAGATGGCTGTAGTGATCGATATCTCGTAAAGTATCGATCAAACAATTTCAAATTTATGCTCATTATCAAGGTGTAATTTCACACTAAAAAATTCTTTTACTGTTTTTTGTTTGGTCCATTTAATTGTGAGTTACATGGTGTTAAAAATGGAAGTCAAGAAACAGAAAATTCGGTACATTTTACAGTTTTTCTTTGATAAAAGTCAAAATGCAAACCAGGCGGTTGAAATTGTGAATAGTGTTTATGGTGCAGATACTGTAACAGCTAATTACGTGCAATTATAGTTTCGTCGATTCCATTCAGGCATTTTTGATGTTAAAGATGCACCTCGCACAGGCAGGCCCGTCCCCGAAAATGTCGATAGAATCACAGAAATAATCGAAGTTGACAGGCATATTTGTAGTCGTAGCATCGCCCAAGAGCTAAAGATCAACCATAAAACAGTTTTAAACCATTTGGAAAATTTGGATTCGAAAAGAAGCTCGATGTTTGGGTGACAACAATTAACACCAAAAAAACAAGATGGATCAAAATTCCGTCGGCGAAGCCTTTGCCGAACGGAACGAAATCGACCCATTTCTTAAACGGATGGTGACTGGGGATGAGAAAAGGGTCAAATATGACAATATTGTCCGAAAAGGATCGTGGTCAAAGAGCGGTAAGGCAGTTCATCGCGGTTTGGCCACAGCTCAAACGGTGGCCAAACCAGAACTAACGGCCAGGAAGGTTCTACTGTGTATTTAATGGGACTAGAAGGGGATCATTTATTATGAGTTCCTTCCGTGTGGCCAAACACTAAATTCAGATCGCTACTGTCAACAACTGGACCGTTTGAAGCTAACGATTGACCAGAAGCGTCCAGAATTGGCCGACAGAAGAGGTGCTGCGTTCCATCAGGACAACGCTAGGTCACACGTCTGTAGTGACTCGCCAGAAACTCAGAGAGCTTGGTTGGAAGTTTTAATGCATCCACTACATAGGCCGGACATGGCACCAAGCGATTACCACCTTTTTCTCGCATTGCAAAACTTCCCGAGTGATAAGAAATTGGTATCAACAGAAGATTGTGAAAATATATTACTAGAATTTTTCGCCAATAACGACCAAAACTTCTATGATATAGACATTCTGAAGCTACCTTTAAAATGGCAACAAATTATACAACAAAATGGTGCATATTTGACCCAAATCGGACAATCCGAAACAAGTTAAATAAAGTCATTAATTTCACGCAAAAAAAATGGATTTCTTTTTCCCCAACCTAATATTTTTTGTTCACAAAAATCTTATGGTTATTTATATATTTCTATTTATATATTTGTTTATATATTTCAATTTAAACAAATAACATAAATATAATCCTTTGATTCCTCTAAGGTCATGTTGTTCCCTCAAAGACTTTAGATGTATATGGGTTATTTCCCTCTCAAAAAATAATTCTTATTTGAGACATATAAATTCAAGCAATGTGAGTAGTGTAAACTTTTAATAAGAAAATCAGAAAAAAATTTATGAGAATTTCATACATAAAGGAAAAAATAAATGTTGAAACCAGCTACCCTATAAAGGAGTAAACTGAAAATATCCCGGTTCAAGTTTTCTCGAATTTAAATTTTGTATGTTATAAGAGTTTTCAGAAACATGTTTTTTGTCCATATACATCTTACTGGATGGCACATTTAAAAAAATACTATGCAAAATTTAAGTTTTGTATAAAAATGTTTAATTATTTAGTTTATTAGTATATTTAGCAAGTTTTAATTTAACCCCTTCCCGGTTTTTCCCGAGTCGGGCAGTCGAAATATACCATCCTGGCTCATCCCGAGTGTAGCTCGGGTACTGTGTAATCAGTCTTTCCCGAATTATTTCACATGTGCTTTTTATGGTTTCGAATGCTTTTGTTTACTTTTCTGGCTACTAGATTATTTATTGCTCAAAGAGAGACAGTAGAGGAAAGAAGGTAAGGACAGAAACAAAGTTCTACTGTCCAGAGTGCGATGTTGGACTCTGTGCAGTACCGTGTTTTCGATTCTATCATACACTACCAAATTTTGATTCATAATTTCATAATCATTTATGTTAAAGCATAGGATATAAATAAAATTTAATTCAAGATAAAAGCTAGGTATTCTAAGCTTTATATTAATAGTTAGTGTGAATTGGCTCTAAAGTTTAATGATTTCTGCCTTACAGAAAGTCAACTATATATGTAAATTACTCATTTATTTAAATTGATTTTTTACATTAATTTTTAGGGAATTTTGTATGCGAATGATGCTATTATGTTTAAAAAGCTATGTATGTATAAAAATAAGCATAAAAAGTTGATATTTTTTTACTCATAATCCCGAAATAAAATTAACCTGGAAAAGGTTAGGTAAAACGTGTTTCGGAAATTTTCACTATTAAAACATCAAATTGAATAGGGTCTGGTGTGGTAAAATGGGTAATGTGGTAAAAAAGGTATTTTTTAAAGTTTACTTAAAAGACACATCATTACTTTTAACAATTATATTTTAGCTTTGTGACATATTTTTAGCCATTTGTTGGCAACATCTATTTCCCTTAAGTAGTTTTATATTTTACATCTGTCAACATAGATTGCCTTGTATACACACGTACTGTTTAACAATGTTAAAATCGATCCTTGAAGGAACCCTCGTAGGTCAGCAGCAGCTTAACAGCTGTTGTGGTTGCCGCTGTAAACTTTCGGATAGGTGAGCGTAAGAATCAACTTTTAACCCATTTGCATCATACCAAAAAAATGGTAAATGTTAATTGTAAACAAAAATTATTTTTGCTTGAAAATGAATGTTTTAAAGCTTAATTACAAAGTAATGTTTTTACTTTTTAGAAAAGCTGAAAACTGCCTAACCAATTCGGGTATATATATGCGCTTTTGTAATAATAACCAGGTAGATTCGGCGTATATATATGCGCTTTTGATGCAAATGGGTTAATCACAATACGTTGTTTGTCAGGATCACGAGGTTATGTTACTAACTTGTTAATGACTTGGTTGTGATGTCATGGTGTAATATTTTGAATGAGCTACCTGTATATCTTGTTTTTTGCAACGAATTTAAAAAAAGGTTAAGAAAAATTCTCTTGAAATAAATGGTAAAAGTTTTGAGCTGTTCTTACGAGTTTTTATAATATAAATTGAGTTCAGGATTGACAGGTTTGAAGCCGTACGACCTACTGTAAGTGATTAAATACACGGAGTCCTACTGTTTAATTATTAAAACCTTGGCAATTTGCCTTCCAATGTCCACTGATAACCAACCTGATTTCAGAAAGTTTGCATGTTTCATACCAAATTCTTGTTCACCTATAACATCTAGATAAACAAGCTGCACCCAGTTTCGTAATAGGGAACTACCCACTGAATTATTCTTCACACTCTTTCTTGGTTGGTTGGTCACACCCCTTTGTCCATCAGTGCTCTGAGACATTAAAATTAGAAATAAAGTAGCTCAGTCGGCAAAGGCAACGATCTAGTAACTTAGAGGTTGCGGGTCTGGAACCTGAGACGGTCTCAGATGATCCGCCGTATTTGTTAAAGGTGACTGGAGCACTTAAAATACATTCGTGATCACAATGTCCTCCAAGTTCTCAGTCAATACTTCTGGGGGAGCAGGCCAAGCCTATAGGTATTCTTGGTTCCTGCTTCAAAATTACAAAACCCACTTGAGCATAGGTCGTACTTCCACCATTGTGGTGCTCGTTATAAACGAAAGGCGCAGCCATTTGCCTTAAATCGAGTAGCCTCCGGTTCAATCGTGCTCGGTTTCACCAAGTGGCATAAGTCAACAACAAAAATTATAAATGAAACTAACCTTTATCTCGAATACCGACAGTAAATTACCTTTTTATAGTAAAAACGGAAAACATGCGTTTTACAAATATCACGTTAGACATTAAAGAACATTTTTTCGCCGTTGTGATGAGGCGATTTAGATTAGTAATATAATTCATACGAGAAGTAAAATGCTTGGGATCTAAATCCGACCTCATTACATCTTTTGTAAAGGATAAAGAACTATAAAATATATTCAACGGAATTGTTTATCTTGTGCGGCAGTCTCGGGCGGAGTTCTGATCCCAGTCCCAGATTAGAATACCGTCTCCGTACATAACACTATATAAGAATGTACCTTTATGGAGTTATGAGTCCCTAAGAGTCAATGCCCAATTTAAAGGGACAAGGTTTTCCCACGTTCGCGGTTTCAAGGCGGGGTTAAGTAGGTTTGGTTTGGTTTGGTTGGTTTTTTTGGAGTGCTACGGTCTACTTTTTGCAACACGAGGGCTAATGAGACCGGGACCTACTGCTTAAAGCCGATTCCGAACGGCTACGAACATCCATGCCATAGTGGGATTCGAACCCACGAACTCCGGTTCCGATGGCCAGCACCCTAACCATTCGGCCATCATTCGGCCACGGGGGGGGTTAAGTAGACCAATTAAATTTTTACAACTATTCCGATTGGAAGAAAAGAAGGAAGAGGGGACAAAGAAGAAATTAATATAAAATAAGAAAAGTCGAGAAAGAAAAAGAAGTTTGAGAGTGGAGTCGAATCGAAGAGAGCAGAGCAGTCGAGTCGAGGAGACAAGTCTGACTATCAGTGTTCGAGGAGTCGAGTTGAAGTCAGAGTTCGGAAATCGAAAGTTCGACGGCAAGTGTTTAGGACTCGACGACAGAGTACGGGGATTAAAGGAGTTGGGTCCAAGGAACACCTATACTCAACGACCAGAAGTTTCCAGCTCATCCGCTTTTCAGTATCACCCCGAGTTATATTAGAAAGTCCCATACCAGCGGTGATACGGAGTCCACATTATCATCACATCAATCGAAAGGTATCTACAAAAGCTCCCAAGAGTACAAGCCTGGGCACACCCAAAAGATCCACAAAGGTACGCATTATTATACATATTTGAAATTGGGACCTCTCTCCTATATACATAGAGTTAGCTAAGTGATAGGTAATTATTATATCTTAATTGGTGGGGCACCTATTTTGATTATATTAAAAAGTAAATCGTATGAAACTTAAGTCTTGTATATTAATAATGTATAATATAATTGTAATAAATTGACTTATTTTTACTCTAAAGCTGTTTTCAGTCATTCTTAATTTAGCGTATTAGTTAATTTTTATTTTAAGTCTAGTCTCTCAGAGGATTTGGTTGAATTTAAGCTTAAAGTATCTACACAACACAACCCAAATGATATTTAGTCTTTGTGAATAAAAGAAATAAACACTATACATTTGATCATAGGTAAATACTTAATTTTAAACGAGAGCTACACGACAGCCGTGTTGTAAGAAATGAATAGAAAAACGGCAGGGATTGAGGAAAAAACGTAATCACGTAAGTAAGAAAAATAAACTTCCTATTCGTTTTCAAGTTAAAATGTTGTAGTTCAGAGACTATCAAATTAAGCATTTATAACATATGATTTCTATAATAATGTAATTATTTAAGTGCTCTGCGTTACTGAAGACAGTGATATAGAATTACTACAATACTTTTGACGTTTAAAAAAGAAAAAGCAGCTAAAAATAATTTTAAACCATTCTAACTTGTTTAACTCCTTGACATACAATTAAAACGCGACTGACAGTGCGTTTACACGAGTCAAATAGACGATCAAGTAAAGTAACTCCGCGCATGCGTAGTTTTTCTTACTTTGACTCATCTAACGAGTGAATCGGCACAGCCAATTTCGGTGCTACAGTTCCAGGGGTGAAAATTGCTTGGTTCACTGGCGCCATCTATTCATTAATATATTAACTAAAACTATCCAAGTAATGGTGAGCTCGTGTAGAAGATTCTTAATACACCATGTTAAACAATGGAAGGTGAATACAACAAAAATTACATCAATCAATACAAATTTTGATCACACATTGCAGCTCTAATAAATAAGATTTATTTGTTTTTATTTGTCTGGTCTTTTACTTTTAAAATTATTAATTATAACTGGTAAAAATATGCAATCACTTTGCATTATTCAGACAATAATATTTGTTCTCAATTTATTGTAATGGACAGTAAATAGCCTGATTTAAGCATAAAAAATACTCATTGAAATATCATTCAATATAGTAATTTAGAAGCTTATAATTTTCTATCAAAGAATATTCAATAAGAATTCTTTTTTACTCTTTACTAAGTGAAATAATTATTCAATATTTCTGTATACTTTTGAGAAGAATATTAAGAATTAAAATTTGTGAATATTCTTTGATAGAAAAATATAAGTTTCTATTGAACAACATTTTTTCAGAACAATGTTTTTATCTTTAAAAATCAGGCTGTTTAATGCTCATTTTACACAGCTTGAGATATAAAGTTTAAAATGGCAAAAAATGATTTTAAAAACCTAGTTATAAAAAAAATAAAGAAGCTAGTATAAAAAATTGACAGTTAAAACTAACAATTAATTTTAAAAAGTGTCAAAAATATAAATAAATATTAGAAGTGAATATTAGAAGTAAAATATAAAAATAAATAAATATAATTTTATTAAAATATAAAATATTAACACTTTTCAAGCTCATTTCTCAGCAAAAATTAATTTTGTAAACTTAAAAAAATTTTATAAACTAATAAATAAATTTAAAATTAAAGTAACAAAAAATAAGGATAAAATAGAAAATTAACTTAAAATATTGTCAAAAATGTAAATAAAATACAAAAACTGCCCAAGATCTTAAAAAATTACTTTAATAGTTTTAGCTAATATATTAGTGAATAGACGGCGCCTGTGAACTAAGCAATCCCCCCCCCCCTCTTTGGAACTGTAGCACCGAAATTGGCTGTTCCGATCCACTCGTCTCATCTATAGCTTGAATGCATGCTTTTACACATAGTCAAGTTGCCAGTCAAATAACTTGCCTCTACACAAGAACTATTGCACATTTTTATTTCAAATTTTTTAGGAATTTTTTTATAGTTTTGAGAGTATCTAATTCTAGTTTTTTTTTTTTTTTTTTTTTTTTTTTAAGGAATTTGGTATTTATAGAATTTAAAATATAATTTTCACATACAATTTTAGCTTTATTTGAATATTCATTCTCCTGGTGTGGAATTTACACTTTTTATCACGCAGGGGTTCAATTTAGCAGATGTTGATTTTAGCAGATGTTCCGTGTGTGGAATGTTTATGAAAGAATATGGCTGATATCATTAAATTGATTGTTTAGAGAGGGTGAATTTTAAAATATTTAGTCAAGTCAGTAATGCATTTAGCAGGAAATTTTTCCGTAATATTCCCCTGGATGTAAAAGGGAAAATTTTTGGAGAAGTGTACATGTTTTTTAGAATCTTCAGACATTCAAACCGAACAAAGTTCTGCAAAACAAACAAATATTAATAACAAGCATGCAAAATGTGCAATATGTTTCAATCCGTGCTTCCATAAATTGCATACGCACATTAGAATCATTCTAATATTTCCTTTTTTAAAACTAAATTTTATGATAAATTATGTAATAATCTCTGCAAATGTTTATCAGTGTTTCTGTATTTTTTTTTAATTCTTCCAATTAACAGTTTAAAAATAAGTAATATTTCATTTTAAATCATTTTATGCATTTGTTCCGCGGATGTGTCAGCAAAATTTTAAAAATAAGTTATTTACTGAAAAAAAATTTTTTTTCTAAAAACAAAGTAAACATAAGAAAATGTTTAACGTGGTATATAGATCAAATATTGAAAATTTCAAGCAACTTGAGATAATAAAAAAAAGTTTGGTAAGCCGAAATGCAACAAATATTCTTCCATTTGTAACTCCTTAAAACTAACTTCACCCCTTAACACGTTCGCTGCCGATCACGCGCCAGCGCGTGATCAACATAGGGGAAAATGCATATATGACGTCAGGTTCGGCAGCGAATGTGTTAACATAATAAAAAAGTATTACATACACTTTTATTGTAAGAATAAACTATTTGTGAAAGTTATTTTGTTTTGAGTTACCTTAATTATCAATTTTAGTGTTATCTCTAATTTCATCCATTAAGTAGTGCAATTTGAAAAGATGGAAAATTTGTGTTCCATTCTTTACCTCTAGTTTAAATCCTATTTTTTTTTCATTTTCTAATATCTTTCACGTACTGAAACAAAAATAAAGTCCACGTACTAAAAACAAATGACAGCTACCAATAGCGAAATGATACAGGATTTACACATAAGTGGTGCCCTCTACTTTACTTGACTCATTTGAGTCAAGTTACTTGTCCACCGTGAAGAACTACTTGACTTGCTCACTACTTCACGAAAGTAGCTACTTCACCAGAACCGTTTACACGAGTCGAGTAGTACTTTCAAGTTGACTTGACTGACCTACTTGAGCGTCTACTTGACTCGTGTATACGCGGTGTTAATGTATCCGAAAAATACTATTTAGTTTGGCTTTTCTAAACAATTTTGTTAAAGAATATTTTATTTTGAAACATTGTTATGTAACATTTAAATGAGGTATATATGATATTACTGACCAATAAAAATAACAGTCTAAAATTAGTATTTCTGTACAGTATGAAACATTACAAAGCATTGTCGATTAGGTAGAGGAATTGACATTTTTTTTACACTTCTAAGTAGTTTTGCAACTAATATTTTTCAAGGATGAATAACATCATGGACATTCTAATCAAAGCAGAAACGAAGCACGAGTTACATAAATGATTTAAAATTTTGCAGCACATCTGCCGGTGACAGTTCTCGGAGACGTCAGTCTGCATTGGCGCATGAAATGGCTGACGTCTCCCAGACGTTGTATGGCAGAGGTGGGCAAAAGCCGGCCCGTTGGCCCTTTTGCTTACTTTATCCGGCCCGTTGACAAATCCTGCATGCAATTTTTTAAATCTCTTATATGCGATTTTGTTGAAATCAACAGTATTTGTATGCGTAGTGTACATATAAATAATGAACAATAACCTGCCGGCTTCGTTTCTCGCCAAGCCTTGGCACGTGTTTCCGGATTTCGCCAATGCATTTTCGTTAATGATTTACACGAAAAATAAATATCGATTACAAATTACTGACGAAAATCTACACTCGGTATTAAGGATTGCTACAAGTGATTTGGATCCAAATTTTGAAGAAATAATATCAAATGAACATTCCAGATTTCACGTTTCGCATTAACTAAAACTATTCTATTTTAACGTTTCATGTTTATCTTTTCTTTTTATAATTCTATTTACTATTATATTTACAAAATGTAATATAAATATAAAAATGTAATAACTATGATCAAAATAAAATAATTAAGATAAATATCAAAATAAAATTTTTCATTAACTGATTTATTTAATGACCATTTATTTAATATAATGGATCATATCTCTTTAAAAATAACGTGGCATATTTTATTGGTCACAAATTGTTCGCATATACACCTAAGTAAGACTATTATTACTATTATCTTTTATTAACTGTCAAATTTCTCGGTCCAAATGCTTTAAAATGATACTTAGTGCTTTTGTCAAAAAAATTTCTTGGGCAGGGAAAAAACTCCACCCAAAACATTCTCGTGTGCACAGCGTACGCTGTATAGTCCTTCGGTCCGGGAGACATTTTGAAAATTTCATTTTGGCCCGCGCTTAAAAGTATTTGCCCACCCCTGTTGTATGGCAAGGGGTGAATAGTGATTTCTAGCGATTGATAGAAGCGAACTGATAGTCAAAGTATCAAAAAGAAATATCTTAAGATAACCGACCATCTTCGGAGCCAAATTTTTAAAGTGTGTGTGTGTGCGTGCGTGCGCTAAAAATTGGCAAATATAGAAAAGCAAGCATTTTTTGACTTTACGCCAACAATCCTAACTAAAAAAAATACGCAAAACATCAGTTTTACTTAGATAAATGTAGACATATATCCAATATGTATGCATTGAACCTCCAGAATGAAAATATTCTGAAGTATAAATGAGTTATAGCCAATCGAGTAATTTATAGCAAAAATTCAAGAAAAAATGAAGTTTCTTACATAAATGCCTATAACTCATCTCAAAATGAATATACTTATAATCCTGAGGTTTAACGCATACATAACATCATTAAAACATACAGTTAAATTCTAATCAAATTCTAAAAATTATTTTAGCAGTTATGACTGTTGAGGTGTGGTGGCGTAGCAAAAATCAGTTTTTCAGAAATTCAATTTAAAGATTTTATTGGATAAATTCATTGTTTTATAATTTGATAAAAAATTCAGAAGTAGGCTGGAGTAAATATTTATTTAGAAGCTAGAATATGCTATTTACGGTGTTTTTCATGCTAACACCTGAAGTCAAGCCCTTTAAAAGCTCACTTCCGGTATCTTTTCAACACTCCCGATGATGATTAAACAGCTGTATCATGACTTCTAATGACTCTAGAAACAAGCTGAAAACTGTTTTCGAAAGCTAAAGGACTGATCTTTAAAATAAAATAAATTTTTTTCGATACTTTACATGAAAATCGCTATTTGAAAGTGGTTTATCACGTCGCTACACCCCATTGGCTTAACAAAGGGGTTTTATTAAAGCCCAGGGCAGTGTCTGGGTTTTTGACACTACACCACAAAGGATTGTCGCTTCGACCACGCCTTGAGATGTCCAAGGTGAATCGGCCGGACGAACGGGACAACGAAATATCAGAGAGTGAAGCTCCACCAAAGCAGCCAAACAGAGGCTACCAGGTCAGCAAAGCGGAAAGAAAAAACCAATGGGAAGAGGCGAAAAGTGACGTCAGGGAGAGCGCGTTTTTCGTCGGAGAGTCCCCAGAAAAAGAACGGACAGGGGTTGGATTTGAGGCGGTTGGTTTTTTGGAGAGCTTTCCTCCAGCCTTTTAGTGGGACTCAAGGAGGCCCAGTTGTACCCCTGTACTACGGTATCTGTCGGCACCTGTCCGCAGAGTTTTTTTTTTAGGTTCACCTTGAACCTGGGACTTTTAGATCCGCACCAGTCCACCTGAGCTCTGTAATTTCCATTTGGAAAATTTGTACATATTCCATTTTAATCAAGAATAAAAGTTGTTATTGTTTCTAAGCTGTACGTCGTGTCATACCCACTTCGACACCCACACACTACCCGAGGATCCCGTGACGTTACAGGTACTTTAATTTATCAAATTTATATAACAGTATAAATAAATGTAGGGGTAATGTTACCCGCATGCGTAGCATATTTTAAGCAACTCGTGCTTCCTGGATAATGCTAAATCAGTAACGCTTTTTTTTTTTTTACAAGATTGGAGCAATGTATACATTCTTTAAAGCTTTGTGTGTTATGCACTGCAATGCTAGGAAGGTCACAGACGAAGACTATCAACTAGAGAATATTTCCCAGATCTATTGGAGTTGTCTGGAACATTTCGTTCTGTGGTTCAGCATCGACCGATGTAAAAACTCGTTTTTGTCTAAATTTTTCAAGAATTTACGTAGTAGACAAAAACATCCGGCTTCGTTTTACTGTATATACCGTTAATTTTTGTACCCACAAACAAACCATGTTGTTACACTAACCCGTACTAGTACGTGAACCGCGCTCAAGTATCAATCGTCAGAAAACGTACTAGTGCGTGTTCAGCATACAATGTGTTAACGTCTATTTCGCATAAAAAGGCTTGAACAGCAAGTTTTATTCATAAAGAAATTTAAATGTTTTGGAATTTAATGAAAAATACAAATATTTCAACTTATTCAACAGAAAATATTAGTTTTTATTTATAATAACGTAGTAAAAGTAGAGGTATAAACCAAATTCACATCAATCAAATAACTTTAATAATGATCCGATTGTAAAGTTCATTGGTACTTCAAAATTAGAGCATCTATAAAATGATGTATAGCTTAACCCTTTGATAAACAAGGGCGTCTGGGAGACGTCAGCTCTCATATGTGCCAAAGTAGACTTGACATGTAAGACAAACGTTATACAACATTATATTAAATCCTAATTTTATACTATTAATTGCTGTACGTATAAACCTCCTTAAATCTTCCATATCAATTTTAATTTCAAAATAAAACCTCTTAAAACCTGCACAGAACTGTTCAGGTGAGCCAGAGATAAATAGTTTTCCGACACAGATTCCGTTACGATGTCAAGGGATTAATATGGAGAAACCTCTACGCAGAAGTTTATTTTGTACGAAATTGATAGAGTTCTACGAGGGTTAGAAGTTTAATAGTGGCAACACTGCTGTAAAAACGCTACGCAACAAACCCAATGAATGTCGCGTATACCACACGTAAGCTACATACCTACCTTACCTCTCAGTAAAAAGACTCGTCCTTGCTACAATCATACGAATGCAGAGTGACGCGAAGAACTGACCCTGAAGAGAACGTGCGCATGACGTCAGGTGCAGCAAAAATTGCAGCTCATCTTCTTCGTTGGCAAAATATTTGAATTTCCTACTGATAGTGCTTGTTACTGGGGTTTTAATTTTGTCAATTGTCTGAAAATGGTAAAAAGCTGTTTTACGTATGGCTGTACTAAGCGTTTCAAAAAAAGGTGAAAATATCGATTTTTACTGCTTTCCTAAAGATCCTACATTGCGAATGCTTTCGATAAAAGCTTTGAAAAGGCAAGAGTGGTTTGGTTTGATTTGGAGTGCTACGGTCTACTTTTTGCAACACGACGGCTAATGAGACCGGGAACTTCAGCTTAAAGCCGATTCCGAACGGCTACGAACATCCATGCCAGTGTGGGATTCGAACCCAAGAACTCCGGTACCGAAGGCCAGCACCCTAACCAATCGGCCATCTTTCGGCAAGGCAAGACTGGACTGGACTCCAAGTAGTTCTTCGAGAATTTGCGGCAAACATTTTCAGAATGGTAATAAAATGTAACCTCACTGTAATGTGATAGATTATATAAAATTATGCTCCAAGAATTTTTTTATTATTCAGTTTTTTTATTTATTTCTAATGTATTTTCAATGCTTTTGGAAAAAGTACTGTACCTATAAATGTGATTATTTTTTGTCCTCAAAATGATTAGGTTTTGCACATTTTTATTAGATTCTTATTTATGTAATAGATTATTGTGCCTGTTAACATAATCAAAGTCGTTATCCTTTGATTATGATACTTAATAGTATGTGTAGAGTGTTTAATTAAAAAAAAATAGAATTTTGTAAGTGAAAAAAAAATCTATTTTGAATTACTTGGCCAGTTTCTGATGTTTTCTTCTCCTTTCCTTAACCCCTTCCGGTAAAATGACGAGTCTAGCTCGTCATTAGTTTTTCATTCCATACCGCACAATGACGAGCTACAGTCGTCATGCGATTAAAGTTACTGTTAAATATGATAATTAATACAGTTTAAAATTTCTAGTGTACTGAATTTGGCAACACTTTTATCACTTGTGAAAATCACAAGTCACTATTGCATATTGTTTACTTGGTACAAGTCATTGCCAAATTAATGAGTCAGAATAAAAGAAAACCTACTAAGAAATGCCGTGCGTGTTACAAGAATCAAATTAAAAGTGAGACTACTTGGCGGTGTAAACAATTAAGAATTCCTTTGCACTTTGTTTTGAAAAGTACCACTAGCTTGAAGACTATTATCTGTATACCTTATTAATGTTTTGCTTTGATATTTTCTTAATTTTACTGTTTCTGATATTATTTAACACTATGTAAAAAGTGGATTTTAATTAAGAATATGTAAGAATTGTAAAATGAAACAAGATTTTTAAATAAAAATTGAATGGTTATTTCATGCACAGTTTTTCATTATTAAATCATACCGGAAGGGGTTAAATAAAATTTAGCATCATTGTATAAGTGATCCATATCGAAGCTCATAAGATACAATGGAAACAAGTAATGTTTGGACAACGAAAAATTGAGTTGTAGTCAGTTCTCGTATTTGTTTACAAACATGCACTTTCTCTATTAGCTTGCAGTCTAAAGCAGGACGTAACTAGGGCTCGGTAAAGGTTGCCTTTGCCATGGGCGCATCAATCTTAGGGGCGATTAACGGTGAGGAATATGGGGTCCGAATAAGAACGATTCGCCCTGAGTAGAAATAAAGAAAATTTGAAAATTATTTTTTCAATTATAAAATTTAATGCGTTTAAAAATTACTTTATCTTATGATTTTTTATTTTTTAAAATGCTTCTAGAGACTAAACTTGTTACAGATTCTTACATAATGCTTACCAAACACTCCTAATATGTTTTAATATAAATCTGAATTTTCGGTTCAAATTTTCAATTTATTAAATTTATTAAAACTATGTCTAAATTTAGAAATTTGCCTTTATGAAAATTAAACGTCCAAATAAAAAATATTCTCCTCAAATAAAAATTCGGTTTATCAGCAAAATAATATCCCCAAAATGTTAAAACCTGTAAGCATTATTAAGGTAAAAAAAAGAAGAACAAATTAAAAATCAATATACCAGGAACATTTTAAGAATTAAAAATATTTTGAGTTCATTCTATATAAATATTTTTAAAAAAATGTTTACATATTTTCTCACTATATTTGGTGGTAGGGGAGCAGACTAATTTTTTTGCTACGGGCTCTAAAGGACTTAGTTACAGCTCTGGTCTAAAGTAAGTGTTGTTGGGATGTTTTCGAAACAAAAACAACAAAAATGGATAAAAATTCAATGGGCTAGAGGTCGTACATCATGACAATGTCATCTAGAGCTTCAAGAGGCTTGCAAGGAATCTGCATTGCTTACAGAACTGTAGCAAGATGTGTAAAAGCCTTCAATGAAGGACGCCAAAATGTGGCAGATATGCATTCGCCAGGTCATCCTAGTGTCAGCTATGCAGAAGTGCATGCTGTTGCCGTACTAATGGACACTGATCGGTGCCAAACGATTCGTGAGCTGTCCGAAAGACAGTATTTGCGCATACGACTGTGCTGCACATTCTGAAGGAACGCCTGAGCATGAGAAGATTCTGCACTTTGTGCAGAACGCACCTATCACTCTGCATGACAGTGCTCGGCCACCTACAGCGCTGTGACTGATTTGTTCGATCGATGGGGCTAGGAAGTGATTACTAGCGTCTCGGTAACATCATAAATGCACCGGCCTTAAAATGCGCCAAATGTTTGCCACATTTGGCAACTACCATCCGGTGATCCCAACATCATAAGTGCACGGGTCTGAAACAGACTGGTGCATTTAAATACATACCTGCGAAAACAGCTATAGTAAACACTAGCTTTTTCACATCACAAGTGCACCAGTCTGAAAAAAGACCGGTACATTTATGATCATGTCACCTACTATAATTTCGTTTTAAAATGACATTTTTTGTAATGTTTTATAACTTTAATTTTTCTTGTCTTAAAATCGGTAATATCGATTTATACAAGATAAATACATCGGTCTGAAAGAGCCATATGAAAATATCTACAGTAAACACTAACACTTTTTTAATTGGAAATCACATAAATGAATCCGTGGCAAACATTTTGTTTCAAAATTAAATTTTTCTAATTTTAATTTGTCTTAAAATCAGTAATTTCTAAAAGAATTATTTTTTGCTGGATATTTATTTTATAACTAGCATATAGCCCGTCATATGACGGAATAAGTAAATTTTTCATTTTCTAACGTTTCAATTCGCCTAATTTCTATTGGTTCTTTGTTTAAATGTTCCTAATTTCTATTGGTTTAGCGGTTAACGGCACTTTCAACGCAATATTCAAACTGGTTATACTCGTTTTCTGCCATTTTCGCCTGAGGATATTGTTTGATGCACTTCTGTTTGGTTTTTGTGTGTGTGTGAATGAGGGGCTTATCAATAATAAATATGAATGTTCGGTGTGTAAGAATGATATGAATCTGATCTAACGTAAAGATCGACCCGATGGAAGTGCATCCAACGCCTAAAAAGTAAGTGCTTACGTTTTTTAATTTCAAGTGATATTTCATGTTACTTTAATTGTAAACTCTTGCGTGTGGAGTGAAGGAAGGTTTTTATGTGTTTTTTGAACGGTTGCAGATTTAAGCAATATTTTTTTAGATGCAGTTAGTGTATATTTTATTTTTCATATGTATATAAAAAATATTACATTTTTAATACATTTTTATACTATTTGTAATAACATTTACGGGGGGTCAAGGGGGGCAGAGCCCCCCCCTTGGTTAAAAAAGTTTTTGATCGCTCAAAAATTTATTTAAAAAATTAGAAAGTACTAACCTTTTAATGTTCTTTGAAAATTGAAAGTAAATCTCTGCGGATGTTTTATTTATTTTTTATTTATGGTTTATCTTTTAAAATGAAATTTTTAATTATTTTGTGTGTTTAAAATAAGGAATTATTTTAAGAATATTAAAAAAAAAATAAAAAATTAATTTATTACATTTTTAGTAAATTTTTATATTAACATTTACGGGGGGTCAAGGGGGGCAGAGCCCCCTTGGTTAAAACTTTTGATAAATCAAAAATTTATTTAAAAAATTAAAAAGTACTAACCTTTTAATATTGTTTGAAAATTAAAAAAATCTTTGCGTATGTTTTATTTTTTTATTTCTAATTTATCTATTTTTAATTGTTTTGTGTGCTTAAAAAATCAGGAAATATTTTAAGAATATTAAAAAACAGAAATAATCAATTTTTAATGGTTTAAAATTAACAACCAATTAATATTAAAAAATAACATGAAAAAAAATTTGTATTAATATAAATATCATTTTACGCAATTTTCAATATTTTTGCCATTAATTGCAAATTAGTATATTATTTCACAATAAAATAAGTCAGTTAATTTAGTCGCGCCGAAAATCCGTTGCCGTTCAAAACGTCAGCCTTCCGGTAACTCCGCTCGAAGGAGTTGGCGCGATTGGCGCCAAAAAAATCTCCAAAAATAGCAGGAGGTACCCAATTCTTAAGTAGTCCCGGTCACTAATAATAATTCTTGGGATTTAAGGAAATTAGTTCATAAATGCTATCTATGAGATTTATAAATATAAAATTCATAATTTTTATTTACATTCCTTGAGAGAATTTGAAGAGTGGTTAAAGTGCAAAATACAGCCCCTCGTACTGAGTGAAAATACTTTTTTAAAGGTTTAATTATACTGGGAGAACAATGATTATTATCATTAATAATGTTATAATAAAAAAAAACTAAACAATTTATAGCCGAAAGATGACCGCACGGTAAGTAGCTGCTTTTCATTACATGAATTTGTGGGTTGAAATACCACTGCAGGAATGAATGTTTGTAGTCATTTGTAATCGTTTTTAACACTAGATTGTCCAAGACAGTCATTTTGACTGTTTTTTAATTTCAATTAGAAAAACAATTATGAAATATAAGGACACAATTTCTTAGAATTTGGTGACTTTTTCTATAACATATAAATAGGTTTATGAATAATTGTAGTTACTTCCGCCCTCCTTTATTATATAATATTAAAAATTAATTTTAAACAAATTTCTTTACATATTTGTTATTTTTTCACAATGCAGTCATTTTGACTGTTTTTGAGCAATATAGGTATACAAGAAATCTCGGGCAATCTAGTGTTAAGCTGTAGATCCCGGTCTCATTAGCTCTAGGGTTGGAAAACAGACGGTAGCGCTTCAAACCAAACAACTAAACCCAACATAAACAATTTATAAGTGTTTATATAGATATTTTTTATTTAGAGTCATAAGTGAAAAAAATCTTACTGTCTTTTCGAGGTAAAATGTTTAACCACATATATTTCAAATGAAAAATTAAATTAAGTATAGAACTACTCTATGTTGTCAGTATGGAATATCATAAGCATAGAATATAAAAACATCCTTCATATGTTTTTGAAAAGGGGAGGAAAAATTTAACAGGAGGTTTTGCTTCAAAACCACTGCCCGTTAAAGGGTTAACGTTGAAACAGTTTTAAGATTAATTGCTAACTGAATGGGTTTTGCTAACTGTGTAGTATATACAGCAGGAGTTTTAGACTGGTTTAACCCACTGAACGGACGCGTCGACGGGGGTTCGACAGCTAATTCCTGTTCGAAAACGGACCTGTCGACCCCTGAGTTCGCGCTCGTATAACTCTTATCGCACACTTTTGAGGAAAAAAAAAATATAGCAAAGCGATAATAAATGAAAGAAACTAATTTTGCGTAACCGAACTCCTTTACCTTGCAGGGAAAATAATTTAAAAGTAGCCTGACAACTTTTAAACCGGCAACTCTAGTATGGTACAGTAAGTTCCGTCTGGAATTTACGAAAAGGGTGACTGTTTTGAAAGGGAAAAAGGTGGGGAGGGTGGCTGGTTGATGGGTTAATATAATTTAACAAAGGTAAACTAAAAAGTTCTATAACTTAAACTTTAATAGTGTTTTTCTGTATATATAATGATTTTCATATTTGTACAACAAAATATTCAGTTTATTTTTTTCCACATAAGATTAAATCGTATCAACAAAACAGCACTTAAATTTTTTATTATATGAACTTATTAAAATTTTATAGGATTATATTTGTAAATATTTGGTATGTCAGTTTTGTAATTTTGTATTATATTAGTGTAAAGGTAATGAAATACTTTACAATATTAATAGTGAAAAATTAATCTGTGTTTTTTTTGTTTATAAAATGTCAATTTTATCTTCTATAATAAATAATTAAAAATATGTTTAAAGATCTTAGCATGCCAGCTTTGCTCATAAAATGTTTAGGAGATTATAGACAAAATCCTGCTCTTTAATTTTGAAAGTATGCCTGAAAACTTCTGTCTGTGATTCAAATAGTGGTAAATGATGAATGTTATGTATTTAATGATGGCCATGTTGTTTGAACCAGTGTTATGCAACAACTGTCTTAACAAAGTGTTAATTATGCAAGAGTATTTACATACAACAGTGATCAACAGCCGATCCGTTCGGCTGAAATCATGGCTCAGATGCTTACGTTGGTGGCTTGCAAAGCAAGAAAAATACATAAAATTGCTATAAAAGTAAAAATATTAGAAACAGAAGGGACAATGTATACATATTGGCAACTTTAAACCATTTTATCAAATATTTAATGGAAATATGAGGAAAATATCTAAAGTTCTAACTTTCAATGCATTTTACTCAAAATGTTTTTCAAACTTGCACGCACGCTAGAAAAAAAAATCCATACGTGCAGTAGTTCTTAAATTTTCAAGGTAAGTACTTTATAGTACTACAATGAAACTGCCTACTTTTTTGAAAGTTTTTTTTTTTTATTTTATGGGATATTTATTGTATTTGAAATTTAATTTTTCAACCTTATTTTAGGTTTTTTGAAAATTTATTCTCCTGGTGTAAAATTTCTGATAACTTTTAAATAGGTATAGAATAATACCTAATGTTTCGTGTTTATAAAAATACAAGAATTATTGCTGAAATATAGTTTGTGTTGCTGTAAGTGTGCGCGCAGTGTGACGACAAATTTTTTAAATTTTCAAAACCAGTACTTTTATTATATAAAAGTTCTTATTTACCAGAAACAAATTAAATACAGAATAATAATTAACTAGATTCAAAGAACAAATGATAAATAAAATTTCTAAGTAATTTCCATAATAAGAAAAAAAGTTATGGTAGATCGAAAAATAACAAAAATTCCTCATTTTGAAGTTGCTTAAAGGTGATGTTTCCCCTTTTAAAGAACTGTAGCAAGATGGGTAAAAGCCTTCAATGAAGGAAGCCAAAATGTGGCAGACATGCATTCGCCAGGTCATCCTAGTGTCAGCGATGAAGAAGTGCATGCTGTTGCCGTACTAATGGACAGCGATTGATGCCAAACGATTCGTGAGCTGGCCCGAAAGACAGGATTTGCGCATACTACTGTGCTGCACAATCTGAAGGAACGCCTGAGCATGAGAAAAGTTTTGCACTTTGTGCAGAACGCACCTATCATTCTGCGTAAAAACGCTCGGCCACATACAGCGCAAGCTGTGAATGATTTGTTTAATCGTAGCGGCTGGGAAGTGCTTTACCATCCAAGATACTCCACAAATCTAAACCCTTGTGACTTTGTCATAATCCCTATGATGAAGAAATCTGCATTGCCTTACAGAACTGTAGCAAAATGGGTAAACGCCTTTAATGACAGACGCCCAAATGTGGCAAACATGCATCAGCCAAGTCGTCCTAGTGTCAGCTATGCAGGCTGTTGTCACACTATTGGATAGTGACCCGAAAGACAGGATTTGCGCAGACGACTGTTCTGCACTTTCTGAAGTAACGCCAAAGCATGAGAAAAATTCTACATTTTTAGCAGAACACCCCTATCATTCTGCGTAACAACGCTCGGCCACATACAGCGCAAGCTGTGACTGATTTGTTTAATCGAAGGGGCTGGGAAGTACTTTACCATCCAACATACTCCCCAGATTTAACCTTGTGACTTTGTCATAATCCCTATGATGAAGGAACCACTGCGTGGCATTCGCTTCAGAATTATTCCAGGGATTCTTGCGGCAATAGACCGGTCCATTCGAACTA
This sequence comes from Pardosa pseudoannulata, assembly GCA_032207245.1. Classification (NCBI taxonomy): domain Eukaryota; kingdom Metazoa; phylum Arthropoda; class Arachnida; order Araneae; family Lycosidae; genus Pardosa; species Pardosa pseudoannulata. The sequence continues at coordinate 67,078,367 of CM063497.1, forward strand.
TCAACAGAACAGGCGCTGCTACAGGTGATCTGCGACTTCCACATCGTTGGAAACGGGTTATACACAATGCTGACGGCTTTATATTGAAGGATTACAAAACATGGTGACATGAGTGACTTTTGTATTGCATATAAATAAATAGTTGCCACTATTTAAGTCCCAACCCTCGTACTTCGGATCTTTTAAAACTAATCCGAAAGTAAGCAAATATAAAAGAAATAATATCATGATCTCATTTTTTTATAGGAAAAATATTAAGTCTTGTAAAATGGGTTTTAACACTTGGCATGTGGGTATACTTCACCGCCAACGGCGTTTTTTCGTAAATCGCGCGAAAGTTTAGTTATTCAGAAAAATCGCAGTAAATCGAAAACTTTGTTTTTATGAAAGAAACTTATTTTACACTTTAATATATACTGTATAATTATTTAACAAAAAATATTTTTACGAAATCACAAAAATAAACGATTTTTAAAATTAAAGTCCGATAATCTGTCAGCGCATATTTCTTCATCACTATCTTTGTCACAACGGCTCATTTTATCGGTTTTGTATTCAACAATAAATAAACCAAGCTTCAAATCGACAAAACACGACTTGTACATTCTGGAGTTAGGAATTCGATTGAAGACGAAATAACGCAACAAAAGACCGAGTAACTCGACAATCATAACTTGTGGAAAAAAATGCAAAGCGTTGCATAGCAACGCAAACACGCATATGTCACACATACATATAATTATACGTATTTAGTAGATTTGTGGTGGTTAGCGGGTATCCACCACAATAATACGTATAAATACGTATTTTTACTTGACCCGCGCTCCAGTGACAGACTGCAAAAAACGTAAAAATACGTTGCCCGCACGCGAAGTGTTAAAATACTCAAATCATAAATCGGAAATTACTTACCTAAAGAAGAATCAAATTTCAGGAATTTCAAACTTAATAGTGTGTACGACAATAACCAGAAGGATGAATTTACCCCATTTTTCCTCTTGTAAATCTCCAGCATAACATTCAACATGGAAAATAGAAAAAAAATTAAAGTATCAAATATCAGTTGTTTAAAACATCTACATTTTTATAGAATAATTAAATATGAATTTATTATCTATACTTTTAATTAGAACGGAAGAATACTTTTTTGTGGACTACTGAAAATATTGAACTAACCTTAAACACATTTACAGAATTTTATTACAGTAGAACCTCTTTTTAACGACTCCACGATACAACGATCCCTTCGTTAGACCGACCATTTTAAGAAGTCCCAATTATTTTACCATGGGAATGTTAATTTTGAATCATTACAACGACCAAGAGTATTATTTTTCGTTAGAGCGACCGCCAATTTTAGTCCACAGAACTCACGAGCAAGTGGGCTATTTCAAAATTATTGTACTGTGACGCAACTTCGAAAAACCTGTACTTCTCTCTTTGTGTTTACTTAAAGAGTGCCCCCTCAAATTTCCTAATCTTCAATTATCTTTTGGTGAGTTTGTTGCGGTAGACGAAACTTTACAGTGATGTGTAGAAAATTTAAATGAGGACGATTTTATGTCTCGTATTACCGGAAATGAAGAAATCTGCGATTGCGACGACGAAGAAATCGTCCAAGCTTTTCAAAAAGTGAATGAAAAAGAAGCCATCAATGCCTTGCGTCAATATTTTGAAGGACAATTTAATTCTGAAGATTTCCTTCAAAATCTAACGGATATAGAATCAATGATAATAAAAAATTCCTAAATAAACTTGAAACAGGCATCAATCAAAGACTTTTTTTCAAAAATTCAGTAATGGAAATACAAATAAATAGAAGTGCATCATTAATAATACTGCTGCATCATTTCTTTACTCGAGTTTTTTTATTATATTTTCAATTCGCTACTACGACCATATGATTCTGGTCCCACAGGGGGTCGTTATACCGAGGTTCTATTGTATGTCCGAGTGTGCTATTGCACTTAAAAAACAGAAATTTCTATTAAAAAACATTGAAAATAAAATTCATCCGAGTCACGAAATGAACAGTTATTTCCCTATTCATTAACACTAGAATTACAGAAGGGATCATTTTGACACCTAGCAAACTTTTACCTCTGACAGCTCTTGTATTTTTTTGCAAATATCTTAATCCTTTCTTGACTTTTCCTAAATCATTGTGATTTACGAAATAGTAAAGATTTCAAAAAAATCTTATTTTTATTTTAGCCCTAACAAATTATTATACCTAGAAATACGGCAGGCTTTATACTGATGTTGAAGACAAGTGTAAACTTCATAATGACTCTTTCACTATTTTATTAGCAGAACTGGAAACGTCCATGGAGTTGTTGTACGTAAAGGGGCATTAGCCGCCAAGGGCCAATTCTTAGTTTGTGGTCCAAGACTTGGGGACCAAAGATTTTTCATGAAACTATGAGTAGAGATAGGTTTCCGGAAGTTATGAAATTTCTTCGTTTTGAAAATAAACTAACAAGGTCTTCACGTTTGCAGTGTGATAAATTTACACTAATATCCGAGGTATGGAATACTTTTATAGAAAACTGTAAGCTTTGCTACAAACCAAATGAAAATATTACGTTTGATGAACAGTTATTCCCTGCAAAAACAAGATGCCGTTTTTTGCAGTATATGCCTAACAAGCTCGATAAATTCGGAATAAAATTTTGACTAGAAGTAGATGTTAGGACAAATTACTTTTTTTTTAACGGATTTCCATATTTAGGAAAAGATGAAATGAGATCAAGTGATCAAAGTTTAGGAGAGAACGTAGTAAATCGTTTAATTGATCCTACATACCTGCAAAGTCTGTATATTTTTAAAAACAAACTGTAGTTGTCATAATTTGCGATAATTTATTTTTCACAAATATATTATATCATATAGAGAAATATGCAGATATCTTATCAAGGGGTTCAAAATGACACCCGCCGTAATTCTAGTGTTAAATGTTTACATCAGTAGTGATACCTAGCGCTGCAAAATATTTAGTATCCAAGCGTACCGTATTGGTCCAGTTTCCAGTCGGGCTATTATTTTAATTTCAATTTGATGTTCGTTTATAAAAGTTACACTATCAGTATTGCCTAAGCTTTATTAAAAAAATATTTCGCATTTATTGAGAATCAGCATTTTAATTAATACTATTACCCTAATTCATTAAACATTTGCATGCATGCTGGCGAATGTGCGGCAACAGTCATGTAGACAGTATTAGCAGGTTGGGACAATAAACATGAGTTCACATACTTTTAGAATATGGCATCTCAACTACATTTTATCCCCTATATAATAAATAGCCCAAGTTATCTGTATCTGTCCTCAAATTTATTAAGCGTTTGGACCTCGAATGGATAGGAGCATCCATATTGGATTCTTTATGATTTAGGGTTAGCAAAATTCAAAGCAAGTCTTTAAAACATTCAAAACCCACACCTCCCTCTCTTTCGAGCTTTTAATGCCATTATTTCAAGCCCTATTTACCCCGGTTAAGAGCAGACGATTAAATTTATCACATAAATAGGAAAAAAATAACTTTTTCTCGCATTATTACGCTATTTCTTTAACCATTTCATTTAATCATTTCTTATTTTAAATTATTTAAATATCGTCTGCATTATTTTCATGCTTTTTATTACTGAACTTAGATATTAGGCAAATAATTTTCTTTTACATATGGCTTAAATAATAAATTAGGTACAGATGTAATAATTTTAAATTGAATCATCGATTATTTTTTGTTGCAATGAAAATTTTATCAGTATTAACAAAATATTTTCATAAAAGTCTAGGAGTCAATTTCACGGACTAATAAATATCTAGAGTTTAAGTTATATATCTTTGAAAATTAACAAGTTTGTTCGGTTGTGTGTTTTTCTTTTTATACATAACCACACGGTTGGACTAAATGAATTCAACGTGATTCTCAACTGCATTCACAGTATCGGGGGACTTTAGAGAAGTATGAAAATGAAAAAATTATTGAGCGTGTGCCAGATAATTTTAATCCGAAAAACAAACCATTTTTTTACCTGTCTCATAGGGTACTTCACACTTCTGGAAAATTAAAAATTTTACTAATCCCATTATATGACGGGCTATATGCTAGTAATTAAAAGTAGAAAATGAAGTGAATATGATAGATATAAAATAAGGAAAATTTTTTTTAAATACTGCAGTTAAACTATATTAAACCCTACATAATTGCTATAAGGCGATTTCACCCAGTACGGCAAATCTCAATTTATGACAATTCTGGCTTTAGTTTCAAACGGAAAGGCAGTTTATTGTTTGTCCATTAGCTGTTGTAAAACTGAAAATGAATGGGAAGGGCATTGTAGCAGTTCGTGACGTTGCGACAAAACGCTGTAAAAGAAATTAATTTTCAAATACAGATTTAGATGAATTTTCATTAAAAACTAGTTCCAATACATGAATTAAGACAACTGACTTAACATTAAATGTTGGTGCACTTTATATGAATGCACCAATATTTAGATTAATGTTTGGCATTGAAGCTATCTTTAGTAATACAGGGTAACACAAGTAAAATAACGAATTCTACAATGTAAAAACTGAGATAAACTGGAGAAATTACTGTAGGAAACTAACATTTTGAATATATTTCTATTAGATTGCCTGGATAAAAATTAGCACTGATGAAATGTCATTACAACTACACTAATATTTAATATGTGTGCACTAAAGATTAGCACACGTATTTCGAGAATATGGCATTCAAATTCAGTTATTAATACTGGGTAGAAAAAAATGAAAATTACTGAAATTTAAGAAATAGTACCATGCAAATGTCCTCTAGAAAAAAAACGTTTTAAATTAAGATTCATATGAATTTCGCGTAAAGACCAGTTGCGATACACTAATGTCAAAACGGATGTAATAATTTTAATGTGGGTGCATCGACAATGACTACACATTTTCCAAATAATCTGGCACTGCAAATGTCTTCTATTAACATAATAAAAATGACAGATACTGAAGTGTAAAGATATTTAAATATACCGGCACAAGTGCTATAAGAAATTACATTTCTTAGTATAGGTTTGCATGGAAGACTCATTGCAATGCCTGAATGTCAATACGACTGTCCTAACATTTAATGTGGGTGCACTGCTATGAGTACACATATTTTTGAATAATCTGGCATTGCAGATGGCTTCTAGTAATACAGGGTGATAAAAAAGGACAGTTACTGCAGTGAAAAAATATTCAAGTATAACGGTACAAGTGCTATAAGAAATTACATTTCGAGTATAGAATTGCATGGAAGACTCATTGCAATACATTAATGTCAATACGACTGCTCTAACATTTAATATGGGTGCACAGCTATGAGTACACATATTTTTTGAATAATCTAGCATTGCAGATGGCTTCTAGTAATACAGGTTGATAAAAAAGGACAGTTACTGCAGTGAAAAAATAAATATACCGTCACAAGTGCTATAAGAAATTACATTTCTTAGTATAGGTTTGCATGGAAGACTCATTGCAATGCATGAATGTCAATACGACTGCCCTAACATTTAATGTGGGTGCACTGCTATGAGTACACATATTTTTTGAATAATCTGGCATTGCAGATGTCTTCTAGTAATACAGGGTGATAAAAAAGGACAGTTCCTGCAGTGAAAAAATATTTAAATATACCGGCACAAGTGCTATAAGAAATTACATTTCTTAGTATAGGTTTGCATGGAAGACTCATTGCAATGCATGAATGTCAATACGACTGCCCTAACATTTAATGTGGGTGCACTGCTATGAGTACACATATTTTTTGAATAATCTGGCATTGCAGATGTCTTCTAGTAATACAGGTTGATAAAAAAGAACAGTTTATGCAGTGAAAAAAATATTTAAATATACCGGCACAAGTGCTATAAGAAATTACATTTCTTAGTATAGATTTGCATGGAAGACTCATTGCAATGCATGAATGTCAATACGACTGCCCTAACATTTAATGTGGGTGCACTGCTATGAGTACACATATTTTTTGAATAATCTGGCATTGCAGATGGCTTCTAGTAATACAGGGTGATAAAAAAGGACAGTTACTGCAGTGAAAAAAATATTTAAATATACCGGCTCAAGTGCTATATGAAATTACCTTTCCAGTATAGATTTGCATGGAAGACTCATTGCAATACACGAATGTCAACACGACTGCCGTAACATTTATTGTAGGTGCACTGCTATGAGTACACGTATTTTTAGACTAATCTGGCATTGCAGATGGCTTCTAGTAATACAGGGTGATAAAAAAGGTCAGTTTCTGCAGAGAAAAAATATTTAAATATACCGCACAATGTGCTATAAGAAATTACATTTCGAGTATAGATTTGCATGGAAGACTCATTGCAATACATGAACGTCAATACGACTGCCCTAACATTTAACATGGGTGGACTGCTATGAGTACACATATTTTTAGAATAATCTGGCATTGCAGATGGCTTCTAGTAATACAGGGTGATAAAAAAGGACACTTACTGCAGTGAAAAAAATATTTAAATATACCGGCACAAGTGCTGTAAATAAATTACATTTCGAGTATAGATTTGCATGGAAGACTCATTGCAATGCATGAATGTCAATACGTCTGCCCTAACATTTAATGTGGGTGCACTGCTATGAGTACACATATTTTAGAATAATCTGGCATTGCAGATGGCTTCTAGTAATACAGGGTGATAAAAAAGGACAGTTACTGCAGAGAAAAAATATTTAAATATACCAGCACAAGTGCTATAAGAAATTACATTTTGAGTATAGATTTGCTTGAATTTACCGGGAAGACCAGTTGCAATGCAGAAATGTCCATACGACTGACTTAACATTTAATGTGGGTGCACTAGTATGCGTACACATATTTTTAGAATAATCTGGCATTGCAGATGGCTTCTAGTAATACAGGGTGATAAAAAAGGACAGTTACTGCAGTGAAAAATTATTTAAATATACCGTCACATGTGCTATAAGAAATTACATTTCTTAGTATAGGTTTGCATGGAAGACTCATTGCAATGCATGAATGTCAATACGACTGCCCTAACATTTAATGTGGGTGCACTGCTATGAGTACACATATTTTTTAGATTAATCTGGCATTGCAGATGGCTTCTAGTAATACAGGGTGATAAAAAAGGTCAGTTTCTGCAGAGAAAAAATATTTAAATATACCAGCACAAGTGTTTTAAGAAATTACATTTCTTAGTATAGGTTTGCATGGAAGACTCATTGCAATGCATGAATGTCAAAACGACTGCCCTAACATTTAACATGGGTGCACTGCTATGAGTACACATATTTTTAGAATAATCTGGCATTGCAGATGGCTTCTAGTAATACAGGGTGATAAAAAAGGTCAGTTTCTGCAGAGAAAAAATATTTTAAATATACCAGCACAAGTGTAAGAAATTACATTTCTTAGTATAGATTTGCATGGAAGACTCATTGCAATGCATGAATGTCAATATGACTGCCCTAACATTTAATGTGGGTATACTGCTATGAGTACACATATTTTTGAATAATCTGGCATTGCAGATGGCTTCTAGTAATACAGGGTGATAAAAAAGGACAGTTACTGCAGTGAAAAAATATTTAAATATACCAGCACAAGTGTTTTAAGAAATTACATTTCGAGTACAGATTTGCATGGAAGACTCATTGCAATACATGAACGTCAAAACGACTGCCCTAACATTTAACATGGGTGCACTGCTATGACTACACATATTTTTTGAATAATCTGGCATTGCAGATGGCTTCTAGTAATACAGGGAGATAAAAAAGAACAGTTACTGCAGTGAAAAAATATTTAAGTATACCGGCACAAGTGCTATAAGAAATTACATTGAGTATAGATTTGCATGGAAGACTCATTGCAATGCATGAATGTCAATACGACTGCCCTAACATTTAATGTGGGTGCACTGCTATGAGTACACATATTTTTTGAATAATCTGGCATTGCAGATGGCTTCTAGTAATACAGGGTGATAAAAAAGGACAGTTACTGCAGTGAAAAAATATTTAAATATACCGGCACAAGTGCTATAAGAAATTACATTTCTTAGTATAGATTTGCATGGAAGACTCATTGCAATGCATATGAATGTCAATACGACTACCCTAACATTTAATGTGGGTGCACTGCTATGAGTACACATATTTTTTGAATAATCTGGCATTGCAGATGGCTTCTAGTAATACAGGGTGATAAAAAAGGACAGTTACTGCAGTGAAAAAAATATTTTAATATACCAACACAAGTGCTATAAGAAATTACATTTCTTAGTATAGATTTGCATGGAAGACTCATTGCAATGCATGAATGTCAATACGACTGCCCTAACATTTAATATGGGTGCACTGCTATGACTACACATATTTTTTGAATAATCTGGCATTGCAGATGGCTTCTAGTAATACAGGGTGATAAAAAAGGACAGTTACTGCAGTGAAATAATATTTAAATATATCGGCACAAGTGCTATAACAAATTACATTTCTTAGTATAGATTTGCATGGAAGACTCATTGCAATGCATGAATGTCAATATGACTGCCCTAACATTTAATGTGGGTGCACTGCTATGAGTACACATATTTTTGAATAATCTGGCATTGCAGATGGCTTCTAGTAATACAGGTTGATAAAAAAGGCCAGTTTATGCAGTGAAAAAAATATTTAAATATACCGGCACAAGTGCTGTAAATAAATTACATTTCGAGTATAGATTTGCATGGAAGACTCATTGCAATGCATGAATGTCAATACGTCTGCCCTAACATTTAATGTGGGTGCACTGCTATGAGTACACATATTTTTTGAATAATCTGGCATTGCAGATGGCTTCTAGTAATACAGGGTGATAAAAAAGGACAGTTACTGCAGTGAAAAATTATTTAAATATACCGTCACAAGTGCTATAAGAAATTACATTTCTTAGTATAGGTTTGCATGGAAGACTCATTGCAATGCATGAATGTCAATACGACTGCCCTAACATTTAATGTGGGTGCACTGCTATGAGTACACATTTTTTGAATAATCTGGCATTGCAGATGGCTTCTAGTAATACAGGGTGATAAAAAAGGACAGTTACTGCAGCAAAAAATCATTTAAATATACCTGCACAAGTGCTATAACAAATTACATTTCTTAGTATAGATTTGCATGGAAGTCTCATTGCAATGCATGAATGTCAATACGATTGCCCTAACTTTTAATATGGGTGCACTGCTATGAGTACACACATTTTTTGAATAATCTGGCATTGCAGATGGCTTCTAGTAATACAGGGTGATAAAAAAGGACACTTACTGCAGTGAAATAATATTTAAATATACCGTCACAAGTGCTATAAGAAATTACATTTCTTAGGTTTGCATGGAAGACTCATTACAATGCATGAATGTCAATACGACTGTCCTAACATTTAATGTGGGTGCACTGCTATGAGTACACATTTTTTGAATAATCTGGCATTGCAGATGGCTTCTAGTAATACAGGGTGATAAAAAAGGACAGTTACTGCAGTGAAAAAAATATTTTAATATACCAACACAAGTGCTATAACAAATTACATTTCTTAGTATAGATTTGCATGGAAGACTCATTGCAATGCATGAATGTCAATATGACTGCCCTAACATTTAATGTGGGTATACTGCTATGAGTACACATATTTTTGAATAATCTGGCATTGCAGATGGCTTCTAGTAATACAGGGTGATAAAAAAGGACAGTTACTGCAGTGAAAAAATATTCAAGTATAACGGTACAAGTGCTATAAGAAATTACATTTCGAGTATAGAATTGCATGGAAGACTCATTGCAATACATTAATGTCAATACGACTGCTCTAACATTTAATGTGGGTATACTGCTATGAGTACACATATTTTTTGAATAATCTGGCATTGCAACCGTCTTCTAGTAATACAGGGTGATAAAAAAGGACAGTTACTACAGTGAAAAAATAAATATACCGTCCCAAGTGCTATAAGAAATTACATTTCTTAGTATAGGTTTGCATGGAAGACTCATTGCAATGCATGAATGTTAATACGACTGCCCTAACATTTAATATGGGTGCACTGCTATGACTACACATATTTTTTGAATAATCTGGCATTGCAGATGGCTTCTAGTAATACAGGGTGATAAAAAAGGACAGTTACTGCAGTGAAATAATATTTAAATATATCGGCACATGTGCTATAACAAATTACATTTCTTAGTATAGATTTGCATGGAAGACTCATTGCAATGCATGAATGTCAATACGACTGCCCTAACATTTAATGTGGGTGCACTGCTATGAGTACACATATTTTTTTGAATAATCTGGCATTGCAGATGTCTTCTAGTAATACAGGGTGATAAAAAAGGACATTTACTGCAGTGAAAAAATATTTAAATATACCGTCACATATACTATAAGAAATTACATTTCTCAGTATACGTTTGCATGGAAGAGTCATTGCAATGCATGAATGTCAATACGACTGCCCTAACATTTAATGTGGGTGCACTCCTACGAGTACACATATTTTTTGAATAATCTGGCATTGCAGATGGCTTCTAGTAATACAGGGTGATAAAAAAGGACAGTTACTGCAGTGAAAAAATATTTAAATATACCAGCACAAGTGCTATAAGAAATTACATTTCGAGTATAAATTTGCATGGAAGACTCATTGCAATGCATGAATGTCAATACGACTGCCCTAACATTTAATGTGGGTGCACTGCTATGAGTACACATATTTTTTGAATAATCTGGCATTGCAGATGTCTTCTAGTAATACAGGGTGGTAAAAAAGGACATTTACTGCAGTGAAAAAATATTTAAATATACCGTCACATATACTATAAGAAATTACATTTCTCAGTATACGTTTGCATGGAAGACTCATTGCAATGCATGAATGTCAATACGACTGTCCTAACATTTAATGTGGGTGCACTGCTATAAGTACACATATTTTTTGAATAATCTGGCATTGCAGATGGCTTCTAGTAATACAGGGTGATAAAAAAGGACAGTTACTGCAGTGAAAAAAATATTTAAATATACCGGCACAAGTGCTATAAGAAATTACATTTCTTAGTATAGGTTTGCATGGAAGACTCATTGCAATGCATGAATGTCAATACGACTGCCCTAACATTTAATGTGGGTGCACTGCTATGAGTACACATATTTTTTGAATAATCTAGCATTGCAGATGGCTTCTAGTAACACAGGGTGATAAAAAAGAACAGTTACTGCAGTTAAAAAATATTTAAATATACCGTCACAAGTGCTATAAGAAATTATATTTCTTAGTATAGGTTTGCATGGAAGACTCATTGCAATGCATGAATGTCAATACGACTGCCCTAACATTTAATGTGGGTGCACTGCTATGGGTACACATTTTTTTGAATAATCTGGCATTGCATATGGCTTCTAGTAATACAGGGTGATAAAAAGTACAGTTACATCAGTGAAAAAATATTTAAATATACCGGCACAAGTGCTATAATAAATTACATTTCTTAGTATTGATTTGCACGGAAGACTCATTGCAATGCATGAATGTCAATACGACTGCCCTAACATTTAATGTGGGTGCACTGCTATGAGTACACATATTTTTTTGAATAATCTGGCATTGCAGATGTCTTCTAGTAATACAGGGTGATAAAAAAAGGACAGTTACCGCAGTGAAAAAACAAATATACCGTCACAAGTGCTATAAGAAATTACATTTCGAGTATAGATTTTCATGGAAGACTCGTTGCAATGCATGAATGTCAACACGACAGTCCTAACATGTAATGTGTGTGCACTGCTATGAGTACACATATTTCAAATAATTTGGCATTGCAACTGTCTTCTATAAACATATAATAAAAATGACTACTGCCGTATAAAGATATTTAAATATACCGACACAAGTACTATAAGAATATACATTTCGAATATATATTTGCAGGGAAGACTCATTGCAATGCATGAATGTCAATACGACTGCCCTAACATTTAATATGGGTGCACTGCTATGAGTACACATTTTTTGAATAATCTGGCATTGCAATTGTCTTCTAGTAATACAGGGTGAAAAAATGACAGTTACTGCAGTTGAGAGATTAAAACATACCAGCACAAGTGGTATATGAATTTACAATTCGAGTATAGATGTTCTTGGATTTGCTGGGAAGATACTTGCAATGCGCAAATATCAATACGACTTCCCTAACATTTAATATGGGTACACTTCTATGAGTACACATGTTTTTAGAGTAAACTAGCATTGCAACTGTCCTTTCATAATACAGGGTGATAAAATTTACAGTTAATGCAGTGTCAAAATATTTAAATACATCGGCACAATTGCTATAGGAATTACGTCATTTTGTGCATAGATTTCCTTCAATTTTTCCTTAAATGAAGATGCACCGTTAGATTGTGAATACGACTACTATAATATTTAATGTGTGTGCCACTGACCTTGAGTACACTTTTAGTATTATCTGTCATCCTGACATTTAGTAATTCAGGATAAATCAAGTATAAAATATGATAAATAGCAATGCGGGAATGTCAGAAAGTCACGATAAACAGGTAAAATGTTTATAATATATTAATATTTTAACTATAGTTTCGCTTAAATTTACCATGAATACACGATTCTCTGCTTGAGCGACGGATGTACCATTTAGTTTAGTGGAAATGGACATTAATACGGCTGCTTTTAGATCAATATTTTTGCAATTTTCTTTTAATAAATCTAGGCATTAAAACACTCGAAGGCACAATTATACTAACAAACATGGAATCAAATATTTAATTTTTTTTGGATGTCTTTTAGAGTATAGATATGTTTATGAGTATATACAGGTTAATAGAAGTATATAAAGTTTTTATTACACAATTTACAGTTAAATCGTTTTTTAAAGTATAACTAGCTGCTTCGCACCCAGCCTTCGGTCTGGGTTCTTAAATTTCGTTTTTATAAATGTTTTCGTGCCGTGCTGCAAAGGATTTTTTTAATTACATGCACGATTTTACGCTTCTTTCGGTGTACAGAAAAGATCTATCTTTTATAATGTACTGGAGCACCAAGAAATGGTGAAAATGGAATTTTTTCGAAATAATTAATAAAGAATCCAATTTTTATCACTCATGTAGCCTTAAACTAAATAAGACATACGTAAACTTTATGATAGTTACTGTATGTTATAAAACCGTTCAATTAAAGAAATTGTGACATTATTAAAGGTTTAAATCAATTTTCATTCTTGAAAAATCGCAAAATATATATTGTTTCACTCGAATTTTACTTGCACAGGTTATTTCACCGGATATAAATTGAGATGAAGGAATTTTAGTTTGGACGTGAAAATTAAAAAACTACATCAAACCGTACGCATTTCCATAAACGAAACACACAAACGGTTGGTTGGAGTTTTACGGCGCAAGGTCCTGTTTAGGACATAAGCGCCAAGCACAAGGTGTTTTCATAAAAACAAGACCTAACTGATAAAAGAGCCCTAACCTAATAACAGAACAAGGTAAAACCGTACCAGTTTAATAAAGTTATAAAAAAGTCTGCAGTGTATAAATTCAATTATACCAGATAGGTATGTAAAAGGTAATGATTAAACATTAAAAAGCTAAAAGCACAATAAATTTTAATTAAAAGATGTAAAAAATACTAAAACACTTCATAGAAAAAAAAAGTTAAATAGACCAAAATAAGCTTATAAAACGTAAAAAAGATAAAAGACAGGGATGCGGGGGTTCATCTAGTAACTCCGTTAAGGTAGGATGCCGAGTACTAAAAAATAAGACATACGCAGGCTGTAACTGACTACAAGATGTAAGTAAATGTAAAATAGTTAGCGGGGCCTGACAGAAAGAACATTGGGGTTTGGGGTCATTAGAAACATAGTAATTATGTGTGAGACGAGTGTGCCCAATACGCAAGCGAGTAATTAAAACGTCGTGCTTACGACTAACATTAACCGGGAAAGATCGAATGTCCTCAGTAATGTTGTGAAGCTTATTGCTGACACACAAGTCCCACTCGTTCTTCCATATAATATGCAGCTGGCGTTTAATTTCACATTTCAAGTCAGAAAGGGGTATTTTCGATGACATTAAAGTACTGGCATTCTTCGCTGCATCATCCGCAAGCTCGTTCCCGAGGATCCCCGCATGCGCTGGAACCCAGCAACACACAAACGGAAACTGTTGACTTATAGAGATAGTATCAAGAAGCAGTATAGGTTCTCAATGGAGGGTTTTGCAATTTTTTCCCCTTTTGTAAATTTTCGGAGATTTATTCAGATGCAAGACTCGTTATAAATTCGTTTTCACCCTTTAAATTTCTTCTATATGTAAGAAATTTTGAAAAATTTGTATTTTAAAATTTGTATTGAAATATTTTTATGCTTACTTTTTTTATTATTAACCTTCTTGTGTGTTTATGCCATTTTACTGACATTTAAGTCGCCAACGGCAGTCAAATGAAGATCTATATTGTATATCTTTTTAGCCTAAACTTGAGTTATATTAAAGTATAACTGTATTGAAAGGATTAGGAAAAAATAAACAGAATAAATACACATTATTCTTATATTCACTGAAAAATAAGGTACATAATAAGGTATAGTAATAGCCTACATAACGAAAAGTATTACAACACTGTAGGAAATGTCAACTATGAAATAAAAACGACTTGCTGAAGAACAGGGTGCCACCGTTAACTTGGCGATAAATCTCTGACCATTGTAACCTAATATCTCATAATCTTGCCATATCCAAACAATCTGTTTCTATATTTTAATTTATATTATATTTGTATCCAACTCATCTTTTGTAACCTATTTCTTATTTATTAAACGCACATAATGCTTAAAATTATTACATATAATGAACCATTAAAGGTTTACTACGGCTGATTTTTAATAATTTGGAGCTGTTGACATTGTAAACTGTTAAGGAATTAATTGCTCATAAATGTAAATGCCCGCTTTTCTCGGTGGTTTCGGTTAATTAAGAAAATGTATATTATACTGTCACAATGGCGCAATCTACATCCATTAAAGTCACCCAAATAGCAAGGGATTCAATGTCGTTCGGATGAAATGCCTTTGTGTTTTAGTAAACATAGCCAATAATTTCCCCAAATTTGCCAAACGGCACCCTATTCTTCAGTAGTACCATAAATACAAAATTGATAGACCATCGAATGTGTATAATTATTGAAGATACATAGAAGAGATTTTTTTTATTTCGCCTAGATAAAAGAGAAAAATATATTTTCTTAAAATGTAAATCTTTCTTTACTTCATTTATACATCTTTCGATTTAAAAATATAATGGGTTGACTTAATAATTGGGATCTTCCGCCAACTTGGCGATAATGATTTAAGTATGTTCGCCTAACATTTTCTCCTATCTCACCGTGTCAAAACAATCTGTATCTGTATTATAATTTATATAATATTTGCATCCAACTCTCCTTGTGTCACTCTTTTCTTATATAATAAAAGCGCGGAATGCTTAAAAATTAGATATAACAAACCATTAATGGTTCACTATGGCTGATTTCTAATAATTTGGAGCTGTTGCGTTTGTAAACCATTAAGCGATAATTGCCCACAAATAGAAATGTCCGGTTTTCAAGTCGTTTTCTTTAAGTAAGAGTATGTAATTCTATTTCTATGGCCCACTGTGCATTAATTAAAGTCGCCATAAAAAGCAAGAAATACAATGTTTGCCAAATTTGCCAAGGTGAACCCAATTCTTAGGTAGACCCAAAAATATATTAAACAGCCATTAATGCGAAGTCAGCCTCAATTACACACATACGTTCTTATATTTGGTTTAATAGGTGTATGTAATATAGAATTCCAAATATTAGGCAAGAATGACGCCAACAATAAGTATCCCAACTCAGCAGTAAAAATAAAGATAATTAAAACCATTAAAATTGATCAAATAATTAAAACGATGTTTTAGTCGGTTTTTCAATAACATCTTGTGAACCAATTGAAATAATGGAAAGCGAATGACAAAATGACTTCCTTAAGCAATACTGCCAAGTCTATTTAAGAACCGATGGAATAAAGATTGGAACTTAAAATTGGATAAATAAAAATGCTGCAAAACCAAAAGTAATACACCAAAGTAATACTGCAAAATTAAAGGAATAAAAAGTAATATTGATAAAACGAAATAAGTAAATAAATTCATAGGCCTAGAAAAAATATATTACGTTAATAAAATTTTTTGAGATGAATTAGGTTACTTACCAAAATTTGAAAACACATTTTAAACGTTAATGGAAAGCGGAAATAATATCTTAATTTTGTTAATATTTCATAGTTGCCATTTCTAAAATGAAAACTTATTTATTCCCCAAGTACTTCATTTGCCTATCTTTTTCTCTCGTGCTTAAAATTATTAAATAAAAGTCCAGTTTCAAATAACAAAACCTATAATCATAAATTAGTTTTTGTTTAAGAAATGGCAACTACGAAATGCAAACGAAACTTTGATAGAACATGGCGAGTTTTTAATTACTGAGAATAAAAATCTCGCCAAGATAATAAATTAGGAAAAAAACCGATTTTTTAAAAATAAATAAGTTTAGCATTTAGCTGATTCGAAAATAGTCTCATATATATAAATGTCATCATAAATATATATATTTCTACTTGAATTTTAATAGCGTAGATATGTTTTTATCTTACTCGGAATGCCAAGGAGCAGGCGATAATAATGCCAAGGTTGAATAACACCGCCATTTTTTGACGCCAACTCAACAATGGAATTGCGCGTGAGGAAAAATAAAAGTGCCATTTTGGTCGGTTTTTCGTTCATATCTTTCGAACTAATTGGAATATCGGAACGCGAATAGGCGAAATGACTTCACCGGGTCGTTCCGCGTCTTTTTTCGCAAGGAGTACCCACAGGTTCAGTCAAGCCTTAATATCTTATGACCATCAACTGATAAGTGGCTAAAATATAACTATCAATATTGCATGTGCGAAAGTAAAAGAAAAACAACCGGAAATAAAAAATTTGACTGGTGAAATATAAAAATAAAATTTTAATAATTTGAATGGAAAAGAGTTAAACTTATACTCTGTAAATAGAAACTGAATAAAAATAAATTAAAGAAAAGAATTTTATACACAAGTTCTAAATGAATACAATACACATTCATCAAGTTCAGACCTGGGGAGTTCAGAAAGCTGCGGGCCACATTGGAAGCGAGTCTTATGTCGGTGGGCCGCACAGAATGCCTTATGTATGTGTACATAGGAGGTGAAACTTAACTTCTTAATGCCCTTTTTTTTTTTAACGGCCAGCCAAAAAAAAAATCAATTTTTTAATGTAAAAAACACAATTTAGAACTTTTAATTTAGAAAATATATATATTTTATACTTGAATAAGTGTTACAGCTTACAATCCCATGTAAATGATAAATATCAAGGAAACGCTCGTTTTTGCTTTCAGATTGTTATTTTCAATTCTCGATTGCCAGTACTTTATGTACAACGCCGCTCGAATTACCTCGAGTGCACAGTCTGGCCAGTTCAGCCAGTTAACTCGAGCGTGGCCGAACGATGACCGAATGGTTAGGGTCCTGCCCTTCAGAACCGGAGTTCGTGGGTTCGAATCTCACTATGGCATGGTTGTTCGTAGCCGTTCGGAATCGGCTTTAAGCAGTAGGTCGCGGTCTTATTAGCCCTCGTGTTGCAATAAGTAGACAGTAGCACTCCAAAACCAAAATCGAGCGTGCACGTTAAGTGGTAATACATCAAAATTTTTATCATTCATAAATTAGAAATTGAGCAGTTAATTTTCTACTGTGTATAAAAGTTATAATAATCAGTAAATCAATCTAAAAATATATTTACTGTAATAAATACATTACTAGATTCAAATAGAAGTTTTGCGGATTTCGCCAAGGGCCACAAAATTTTACTGCTGGAATGCTTTAAACCCCATATGATCAAGGTAATAAAATTTTTAGCTATTGGCGTAAATAAAATAATTGAAGATTATTGTATATGTAAGAAATACAAAATTGAAAATTACCTATCAATGCTACATGTTACTAAAATAAAATAAATTTACTATAAATTTCATAGATACTAGTGAATCTGATTGTAAGCTAAATTCCCCCTCTACTTAAATATATATCATTAGATGTTGAATAACATTACATATAATCAAGGCGCTTTGAAAATCCTTTTTAAAATATTCAACATTTGTTTTAACTTATAAGCATAAATGTTGCATAAAACAAAAGCTACTAAAATCTACAAGATACAAATACCTAGATTTAGATACAAAACATTTACTTGAAAATTAAGTCACCCCTCAAAATTAAATAATTCTAATGCACTGCATATTAACTATTTCAATTTTTTCACTGTATGTTCAGATTCTATATTATACTAAATTCCCGGGTACCAATGGCCGCTTCCGTTAAATACAGTTTACATAAACAATTGCTTTAAAGTAAACGATATTTTACTAGCTTTGTTTATCTGCTTCGCGTTATTAAACCTTGTGACATAGAAAAATCCTGCAAATTAAAAAAAAAAAAAAAAATACATACCCAGTTCTTAATTCAAATACTTTAATAGACACATCACAGATCTTTCAGTGAAATATAAATGTAATGCTCATTAAACATTACGAAGTCTCCAAGAAAATAAATCATACTAGGAAATATTAAGTAAAAATTAAAATTTATCTGAAAAATAGGTGTTATTGAAATAAAATAATCAGTCAACTGCAAGTTTTGTTTCATTAACAAACTTATGCTTAATTTACCTTTTTCTTGTATATAAAAATTATTTAGTTAAATTACGTATTTTTAAGGACCCTTTATCCTCTTAAAGTGCATCAGAAAACTGTAAAGACTAACAGATTAAAACAGGGGCGTACGCAAGGTGGAGGTTTAGGGTTTTAAACACCCCTCTTGAGCTCAGACAAAATGGCAAAAATAACAATTTTAGTTGAAATTATGCGGGCTGTTATTTTTTAGAACTATGCCCCCCCCCTTGAAAAAATTCTGCGTACGCTACTGGATTAAGACTTACTTGCTGTTTACATGATTTAACATAACACCAGACCTGCGTATAGATTTGTTTCAGTATTATCCTACATAGTTCTAAAATACATTAAAACACTATGGGTACAAAATATATTGGTGTTATTCGAAATACATAAGGGGTGTATGTAATACATCTATTCAATAAAAATAAAAACATTATCGTTGTATGTGAAATGAAGGGTTGTATACTGTAACTTATAAACGTATTCAGACGATAAGGCGTGAACTAATGTAATTCATTAAAAAATTATAGGAATTATTTTATAAACATAGTGTATTAGTATATTTTACTTGCTTTCTTACTGGACAAAAAATCATTAAATACTGTATTTGTTTTAACATAGGTAATTAGAATTTTATATTATTCCAACCAAATTCAGCGTCCTTTATTCTTCACCTACGTTAAAAGTTTCCCTCAATACCTAACACGAATATGTTGATATAACACTGTTAAATTTACAAAGCACGAAACATTAGAAATCTGCATAAAATAATTGACACATAACAATATTTAAAAGAAGCAGCGTTTGCTTACCTTCAGAGTTCCAATTAAAATCCGAGTCGGTGTTTTAACAAAGCGAAATGTTGTCTCACTTTTACGAACTATTTTATTTCTGCTTCATAGCTAATTAGCTATTCAAACAGATGCGCGGGATGTCATATAGTCAGCCAATCACATTACATGCCCAGTTAAATGAGCATCAAAATTATAAACATCTGCCCAAATACGCTGCATTTTAATATGCATATATCGATGTTATAGCTAAAGAAAAATTTTCCTTGCTTTTTATTACCTCAATATTTAGGCTACTACTCACAGGGATTATAAACAATCGGAATAGTTGATTTTTTTCGACTGGCTACATCATCATGACGAAAATCCCCTCCAGAATAGCAAAAGCTCCCGGGGCTTACTCTGGACTTTGCGAGTTGAGCCGAACGTTCGTTGTGACGTCACTTTGACGTCAGCTTGATCATTTGTTCGTATAATGTCCGCAAGCTGGTGTCAAAATGAATGTCACAACGAAGGTTCGAAACGAACCTCAAGATCCAGAATAAGGGTCTTTCCCCCATCTTTGACATAACCGAACGTGCCGAAATGAACTTCTACTGAGTTCATTAGATAATCTATTGTCGGTCTCACCAAAGCCGTTTAACGTTAATTATAGTTTAAACAGAGATTAACACTAACCACGATTATGGGTGTTGGATTCTTTACAGATTTGGAAGGGGTGAGGTGCTGAATAAGGAACGTTGTTTATGTCTCCAAATGTGCTCTATTTTTAGGTAACAAGCCATTTTTAAATAACTCAGAAAGTGACATACACTTTACAATAAGGCGATTTCATGTTAAATGCGCATAGATAATCTATTGTTAATCTATTAGATATCTATCTATTCTATCTATTGTTAATCTATTGTTGATATATTGATAATCTATTAGATAATTTATTGTCGGTCTCACCAAAGCGATTTCACGTTAAATGAGCATAGATAATCTATTGTTAATCTATTAGATATCTATCTATTGTTAATCTATTGTTAATCTATTAGATTGATAATCTATTAGATAATCTATTGTCGGCCTCACCAAAGCCGTTTAACGCTAATTACAGTTTAAACAGAGATTAACGCCAACCGCTATTATGGGTGTTGGATTCTTTACAGATTTGAGAGGGGTGAGGTGCTGGATAAGGCACGTTGTTTATGGCACCAAATGTGCTCTATTTTTAAGTAACAAGCCATTTTTAAGTAACTCAGAAAGTGACACACACTTTACAATAAGGCGCGATATCACGCAGTAGGGCACGTCTCAGTTTAAGACAATTCTGGCTTTAGTTTCAAACGGAATGGCACTTTATTGTTTGTCTGTTGGCTGTTGTAAATGGTTGTAAATAATGTCTATTGGCTGTTGTTGAATGGGAAGGGCATTGTAGTAGTTTATGACGTTGCGACAAATTGCTCTATTGTTAAACATAAAATATATTTGTCAGATATTCTTGCCAACGGATTTTCTAGTATGTATGAAATTATAAGATTAATTTTTACAGGTTCACTCATAACCAGTGGTTAAAACCCGTTTAACAACCAATATTAACAAAGTCGAAATTATTACGCTCTACATTATACACTAAAGAGTAAAGGCCGGTCTCATCAAAGTGGTTTAACGGCTAACCAAGATTAAGATCGGTCTCACCAAAGTCGTTTAACTATAAACTGAAATTAATCCCCGTTTAAATGGAGAATTGCGTCCTTCCATATGTTGGCGCCATGAGCTAATCTCGGTTAGCCGTTAAACGACTTTGGTGAGACCAGCCCCTAGTGGTTTAGATGATCGCCGTGAATAGAAAACCTTCGAGTAGATTTTACAAACTGCAATATGTGTATATAAATGAATAATTAATAACATACACATACATAAATATGCAATTAACACATTGTGTGCGAGTATATATTTCACAGCGGAATTGTACAGGGAGCGGGTGTTTTGCTCGTAAATTTAGTTATTCAGTTAAATTTCAATAGATCGAAAATTATTTAATATTTTAACCAACTTTTCGCATTTTATATTGGAATATTTAAACAAATATATAAATAGACAAATAAACAAACACACACACACACATATATATATATATAATATATTAATATACATATATATAATATCATATTAGCAGGGATAAATAAAAAGTTAATTTTAAATCTAAATTGATTTTTTTAATGAACCTTCCCGTTCTGTGGTTCCGCATCGACTGATAAAAACTAGTTTTTATTTTTCTAAATTTTTCCAGAATCTATGTAGTAGACAAGAACATTAGGCATCGTTTTACTGTATATACCATTATTTTTGTACCCACAAACAAACCATGTTGTTACACTAACCCGTATTAGTACGTGACCCGCTCTCTAGTATCAATCGTCAGAAAACGTACTAGTACTTGTCCTGCATACAATGTGTTAACGTAAAACTCGTACATTTGCCTCAAAAGGGTAAGTCTATATAAATATCAGATTTTCATTAAAATCTAGTAATTGTTTTAATAGTACGGTATTCATAACTACACAAAATGCATAATCAATATGTGGGATGAAAGTCATAAGTCATATTTACCTTCCACAATTTGATACTATAAATTAGTTTAAAAACTCCGTCAGTTCCGATTACAATGTTAAATTCCTAGATAAAATGAAGACTTCAATAAATTATGGATAATAATACATATTCATCTTTGAGATTACTTAGGTTTCAGCTCATCACTGTTGGTTAAAGATAATCGATAATTGACTGCAATTAAGGTGTTTACTCTGGACGTTGCGAATCAGTTCGAACGTTCGTTACCACGTTACTTTGACGTCAGCTTGATCGTTTGTTCACATAACGTTCGAACCAATTAGCAATGTCCAGAGTAAGCCCCCAAGGGTCTCACCAAAGTCGTTTAACGGCTAACCGCGATTAACCCATGGCGCCAACCAATGGTGAGTCATAATTCTCCGTTTAAACAGAGATTAACCGCGGATTAATCGCTTGGCGTTTAATCTGTGGTTAGCTCACAGTTTGTCTTGCCTAAATTAAAACGGCAGCTAAATGACGTTTGAAATGAATTTTACTACTTCTGTCGAAATTACGTTCGTACTTCAAAATATTTGTTATGAGAGACTAGTGTGGACAAACTTGAAAGTAAAAGACAGGGCCTGATTATCGCACCGGCACTTGGAGCACGAAAATTTATTCGGTGGCTTGAAACACATATTAAGTGGAGAAAAATTGCAAACTTAAGCTACCATCATTAAATTTTAATAAATTATTGTACGAGGTAATTGTGTTTGTCATGAACTATATTGTTTCCTATTTACTTTAATTTTACTGTTATTTACCTGATAAATAAATCCTTCTACAAACATGGTGTTCTTTTTATCCTATGGGTTATGGCATATTCAAAAGACAGATTATCAGCAAAGTACCACTCTAAACCATTAAATCATCTCATCAATTTAAATTATTTTTAATTCTATTATTATTTATTTTCTGCACCACAGAGCTTGTGAGTGGGACAAGGTAAAAATGAAAAAAGTGGATCACTCTAGGTCTTTAAAAGTCCTTAATTTTTAGCATGGCTAAACAGAGATAATAACGATTACGTAAAATGAAAATTTGGTGGTTTTGATTTTGAATATTACTTTAATGCTAATTTCTTAAATATGTTTGCTAATTCAATGTTATAATTTTTATATGACTGTATCTTAGTCAGGCCCTGGTAAAAGAGAAAAATAGACCAAGTTCTGCAGTTTACAATCGATTCTGAAGAGCTTCGAGCATCCCTGCAAGAAGTGGGATTTGAACTCTTGTACCAAAGAGCAGCGCCCTTCCCATTCAGAAATCGTTTAGCCAGATATGTGTTGACAAATCACAAGCCGGAATAATTCTCTCCGACTCTAACCGAGCTCGATATTTTGTTTAATAGCTCGCTACTAACTTTCAAAAACTAGCCTCACATATGTAGAATGAAGCAAATTGAATCAAAATATTCTCACTTTTTAACTCTGCATGCTTAGTTCTTTTTTTAAATGCTTTTTACATCTTTTTAAAATCGACATAAAGAAAACAATAATATCAAATTTTAAGATGGAATTGTCTAACTGAACATTCCTTGTAAATGTTAAAAATCTTCCAGAATTCTCTTTAAATGCCTTTATTATTTTTTTAAATCAGGCAAACCCCAAAAATTTGTTCATGACCCCACCTGGATTGTGACCCCGGTTTGCGCCTCTATTGTTCTAATCGGAAAAAGATGGAAATATATGTATTTAACGTCCTTTTTTTGTATGTTTGTGTGTATGTATGACCAGAAATGGACCAGGATCTACTGCTTACAGGCGATTCTGAAGAGCTACGAGCCTTACCAGAAGTTAGATTTGCACACTTTAACTCCTGTACCAAAGATCAGCACCCTTCCCATTCAGGCATCGTTTGGCCAAAAATGTGTTAGAAATCACAAGCCGGATGGCCTGCTGAATCTAACATAGTTTGATATTTTGTTTAATAACCTTTACTAACTTTAAAAAAAACTAGCATCTCATAAGTAGGAGGATGCAAATAGAATTAAAATATTCTTTTTTTTTTTTTAACTAGGCATGCTTGATTCTTTATAACATCCTTTTTAGATCTTTTTAAATGCTTTCTTTTAAAAAATGACGTACTTGTTTCTAATCGATAACTCAGGTTTCTAGCAAGTCAGGCTGGTTACACACATAGCCGATTTTTCCGAGTGGAAAATGTACCGTCGCCGACAATCCAACGGTAGTTCATTGAAATAAACTAGAGCTTGCACATTAGATGGGGAAAAAACGATCGGTTAATTTTCCGTCGACGGTAGCTCTGCAGCCTTCTGGTGCCACTGGAGCTCAGCGGAAATTTATCCGTCGTCCCGAACAAGAAGTCTATGGGACCCATGAACGTTTGCACACACAGCGGTTTTTTCTACCATTTGCATTGGACTTGCGTTGTGAATATGGATAGTTCCGTGACCACAAGCGTTATTGTTAACCCTTTGACAGTATCATTTTTTTTTTTTTTCAGAATTCGGTCAAAAGAAGTTACATTTTTTATTGCATTTTTTTTATTTATTTTACATTTTTAAGTAAAGATATGTTATTAAAATTAACATTTCTAATATTTTTAAACATTTACTATAACTTTTTTTCTTTCTATGAAAGCATCATAGAACTGAAGTTTACCTTTAGTCTG
>CM063497.1:67103385-67130312 GCA_032207245.1 Pardosa pseudoannulata
AGACAAAACTTGTACTGTACTGTAACTTTTTTCTTTTATTACTTTTGCAGGTTACACATAGAGCATTTCTCTATAACTGGTACTGGAAAGTTCAACTAGGTATTGTATTGATGTCTTTCTGAACAAGACACTTGTATTTCTGCAAAATAATCATAAAATCTCAATAAAAATTGTATAGTTCTAGCAAATGCTTTTAGAAAATATCCAAACAAGTACAGTTCTTATAGAGAATAATTTTCAAGCATCATTGCATACCTGTAATCATGAGCATGTTAAGTGATAAAAGTGAAGATTAATCTTTGTGATCTGCCATAGAGTTAGACCATTTTACTCAAGAAACTGTAAGTATCAAGCCTAATGAATGCTGTCCAGCTAATAACTTGTGAGTACCTTTACACAGTGGTGATATTAGGAGAAAGCAACTCATAAATAATGTATAAAATAAAGTTTTGTTAATATTAAAATAATATGAAAAATTTTAAAAATACTTTTCACCTTTAATTAAAAGGATTGTAAACTTTTTGTACTTTTTTAAAACCTGCAACACATTTATTGAAGAATTTTATGTTTGTGTTAAAAAAGAATATTGCAAGTGAAGCAAAGTAATATACTAAATATATCTAGTACCAAATATACTGCACATCCCAAAAAAGACAATTGTACAAATTTTTATGATTGCAGTAGACAATAGATGATACAAAATAAGAAATAAACAATTTGTATACTATGTCATCCTTCATATATATATTGACATTACATGTCTTCAAATTGAAGCATATTTAAACAAAATTAGTATTTTCCTATTTAGACAGGTAGCAAGTCAGACTGCTTTGTGCTAATGAATGTTAGAATTTTATCATCATCATGAATATAATGAAAACTTAAATTTAATTGTTTCAGAGAAAGTAGTTTAAATTTTTTTAAAAGAAAAGAGCTTCATGCACTCATGTACCTCATGATTTTGCTTGTATTATAGGCATGAGCTTGATATTAGACATATATTCAACAACATTTTAAATATATACATATATGTAATAGAAATAAAAATTTTTGTTCTGGGGAAATGGAAGTAATCTAATGTACCATTTAGAAAGTATAAGCCCATGCCTTCTTTAACCCATTCATGGGTAATTACCTTTCTTCTGAATTTCTTGATAGGGTTTATGTGTGTGTTTTATTATCAAGTAAATAGCAGAATTTAAGGAAATGTACTTTATATCTCCAAATTTTATGTTTAAGTTTTAGGTGTGGTAAATATATTCCCATGGAGCCATTTATAATTGTAGAGTAAATTAAATTTAATGGTAATTATTTGCCAGGAAAAGATGAGAAGTCTGTTGAAATCGTATTCTGCGTACATATAGTGGGTTCTCTTTCTTGAGCCTTTGTGCTACTTTCCATTATTGTCTTCCATTTTCTTAATGAATATCCATCTATTAGCTGACAATCTAATGCTATACAGAATTTTAGCATGTTTATAGTGGATTTAGTGCTTTCTGCATGAGTATTTTGTAATATCATTAAGGAAGTAATCTTACCACTATCCATCGAAGGCTTAAAAGAGTATTTTAACCTAAAAATGCTTTTCAAATGAATTTAAAAAGGCATATTAGTAAAATTTTTTTTTGTTGTTGATATGGAAAAAAGCATGTTGGATCATTTAAGTTCCGTAGATTCTAAGGAAAGGAGTTTTATTTGTAGTGTATGTAATAAAGCATTTTCTGAAAAATGTAAACTAGTCGATCATCTCTGTTCTCACACAGGGGAAAAATCATTTACTTGCAATGTATGTAAAAAATCATTCTCTCAAAAAGACCATTTAGTTGCTCATCATCGCTCTCACACAAGGGAAAAACCACATGTTTGCAGTGTATGTCAGAAAGGATTTGCTAGTAAAAGGCATTTAGATGTTCATGTTCGTTCACATACAGGGGAAAAACCATTTGCTTGCAGTATATGTAAGAAAGCTTTTTCTAATATTTCTAATTTAAATGTTCATTTTCGTTCCCATACTGGAGAAAATCCATTTGCTTGCAGTGTATGTCAGAAGAGATTTTCTGGTAAAAGACATTTAGATGTTCATGTTCGTTCCCATACAGGGGAAAAACCATTTGCTTGCAGTGTATGTGAGAAAGCTTTTTCTAATAGTTCTAACTTAAAAGTTCATTTTCGTACCCATACTGGAGAAAAGCCATTTTCTTGCAGTATATGTAAGAAAGCGTATTTTAAAAAATCTCACTTAGATGCTCATTTACATTCCCATGCTGAAGACAAACCATTTACTTGCAATATATGTACCAAATCATTCTCTCAAAAATGCAACTTATTAGTTCATATTCGTTCCCACACTGGCGAAAAACCATTTACTTGCAATGAATGTAAAAGAACTTTTTCTAAAAAGTATGACTTAGAAGTTCATAATCGGTCCCACACAGGGGAAAAACCATTTTCTTGCAATATATGTACAAAAGCATTTTCGGAGAAAAGGTACTTAGTTGTTCACCTTCGTTTACATACTGGTGAAAAACCATTTGCTTGTGATGTTTGTTCAAAATCATTTGCTCAAAAAGGTAATTTAAATGGTCATCTTCGTACTCACAATGAGAAGAAATGATATGCGTGTATTATGTACGAAATCATTCTCTTAAAAATGCCACTTATTTAATCATCTTTGTTCCTATTTTGAGAGAAAACTATGTTTACAGTATGTACAAAGACATTTTATTATAGATTGTAATGTTTGTAATAAGCTTTTTTACAAGAATGTTGTATCATCTTCACAGTTGAATGAATAAATTAAATCACTATTAAGGCAGCCCTTGGGAAGAGAGGGTATCTCAAGAACTGGACATTGTGACCAGAGGTATTGAAACTCAAGAAAACAGAATTCCCAACAGCAACTAAGAAAAGAGGTCTAAGGCTGAAGCGAACTTTAGGAGACAGATGATAGGAATGTTCTGCTACCCCCAAAGCTCGATAAGGTGATGACTAAGGTGTTTTGAGCTTTAAGTCAGGAAATACTTGCAATCACACAAAATGTGATGAGTGGTCTTATTATTTACATGTCATACAGGTTGCGTGTAATTTTGATCAATGAGTAAACAGCCAGCCAATTTGAAAAAAAAAAACTTAACTTATTATTTGCACATAAAAAAATTTAATAAAACTGCATGGAAGGAGTATTCATGCTACATCGCATGTGCAAAAAGTACAGACTGTGAATTACGCTTCACTCAATACAGTATACACAGTTAAAAACATCCGGTTACAATCACAATAGCTCCAAGCAACTGAATAATCGATTTTCTTCACAGTAAAACAATATTATAATAGAAATGCAATGAAGTACAACAAATTGTATGAAAAGTTTTAACATCTATTTTAAATATATAAATGACTAAAAGAATGTTAAGTAATTTGAAAATATTTCACTTTCGATTTTAATCGATTTTTCACCAATTGAAAAAAACATTCAGTTACAGCCTAATGTTCTGCCATCTAGGTAATAGCAGAGGCGATATTTTTACTAGTGAAAATAATTTAAATTGATGGTTATTATGATTTAACTTTGTAACCATATTAATATCTACTACAGTCTCCTCCTTATCTTCATTCACATATTGCTGAAAAACCTACTTGAGATTGCAATTTATGTTAGAATGCTTTTTCTCAAGAATGCTGGGTCAATGTTTATTTTTGTACTCACAACCAAATGAATAAAGGAAATGACCATTATGGCAGCTCTTAAGAAATTCTCTTAAGAGCTAGGCAGTGTCACCAGAGGTCTAGTAAAAGCAAACCTATGCAGACAGCTGATTGGTATATCTTGCAACTCCCAAAATTCAATAAGGTGGTGATTAAGGTGCTCAGACCTATAAGTCAGACAATATTTACAATCCCACAAAATATGGTGACTGGTCTCCTCCTCAAGATGGCAGCTATGACAAGAGGGAACCTTATTATGTTAAGATGTGTCCTTAGTGAATAGTAACCTGTAAGAAGACCACCAACAGCCTTTCTCGGGCCATCCTATGAAGCTTCAAAATCTCTGTATGGCACACCCTGGGGCAGTCATGATCGACATATATGAATGCAGCATTTTCTGAACATGTTGATTCAATGTTTGTCTTTTCTATATGCAGAAGTTACCTAATACTTACTTTTTAAAACAACTAATCTTCTCTATCATTGATGTGAAATTTTACAGTGTGTTTTATTTTTTACAAGTTCATTTTACATGTTTAGTTTCTTCCAAACTAACTCTGTAAAAAAGTCATATTTACAGGGTTCAGCATAAGTCACTTTCCTCCCTATAAATCATTATTTTTAGCTTTGATCTCTGTTAATAACCATTTATAAACTATAGTCATTATTCTCACTTTTTGTTGATTTTTGTAAACCTTTTGGTTTTTGTTTAAAGACACATTTCTGAAGGCAATAAGTAAGATTGATGATTTTTTATTTGTGGTCAAAATTTTTGGAAGGACCTATTTAACCAATAATTTAAAGAGTTAAATATTTTAGCTGTTTTATACATGAAATATAATGCTTTGGATAATAAGTGATAATTGCGGTGAATTAAAGACTAGAAAAGAAAATTTTAAAATAAAGTGTATTTATTTTTATATACTTATATTCATTAGACACTTAATAAAACAATTTTCTATTTAAAAAAAAAAATTATAAACTGTTCAAACTTTTGTAGAAAAAAAAATAAAGTTTAATATTGTATATTAAATATTTGTTATTGATAAAAAATTAAGATTTGTTTGCGTAGGTTTTTGTCAGTCATTCTTTAGTGTTGTTTTATTTTTATTTTGTATTTATTTTATTGTTTTAATTTATTTACTTATTTATTTATTATATGAGAGAGAGGGATCTTGCAACAAGAAAATGTACAGAGCTTAAAGGGTTTTAACCAGCCCATGTCTGGAGCCTATGCCAACATTTATTGAAAAATGCTCATTATTCATAGTATGAGAAAGTAGGGTTTTTTTTTATCCAATTTGATACACACAGAAGAAAAGCATGTAGTATTTCAAAAATAAGTGATATATTTAATATATATAAAATATTGTATTAATATATGTATTTTGTGAGTTCATTCACTATTTGGTCATTTAAAATGAAATAGTCATTTTTTGTCACTAGTTTTATAGCTATGAGCTATGCTGAGTCCTGTTTTTAATATTTCAGTTTAGAAACTTTAGCTTAGAAAACTTGTGTTCTCACATGTTTATGTATTCTGAAGGGAAACCTTAAAGTTGGATAAGTTTATATATATATATATATATATATATATATATATATATATATATATATATATATATATATATATATATATATATATATATAATGTATTTTCTATTTAGTGCTTTAAACTGAAATAAAATCTCTTATTGTGTGATCTTTAATCTTCTAATGGTCTGGTGGATTAATGTATCATCTTTGGTGTGATGGGAAGGATATTTATCCGGGCGAAAACACAAACTAGACAGCTAAAGAGAACTGCTTGAAATTTGTCAATGGGTTTTATCGCAGTTCTGCAGAAGGTTCTGATATTATTGAGTTCCACAAAAAATTCACTAAACACGAGCTTTCGTTTCTAACTCCATGAGGGTATATTTATCTCACGATTTGAAGGTTAAAAGAGGATCTTTCTCAAAAATTTCTCAAAATGGAATGGAAATTCTCAAATTGAATTTCTCAAAATGTCGAACATTTCATTCGTGGTTCGAGTCGGTTGTAAATGCTTAAGTCAGTGAGTTTTGGTCATACAGTCATTAAGATCGCGTTTCTTGAGCTGGAGAGTCTAACTCGAATTTCTCTTCCAATTTTTCTTCCTTCCCTAGAAAACCTCGTTTCGAGGGGTCCTATCCTTTCTTCCTCCATGGGATTATTGAATGGTTTAACCCTGGT
Source organism: Pardosa pseudoannulata (assembly GCA_032207245.1). Classification (NCBI taxonomy): domain Eukaryota; kingdom Metazoa; phylum Arthropoda; class Arachnida; order Araneae; family Lycosidae; genus Pardosa; species Pardosa pseudoannulata. Next base: position 67,109,305 of record CM063497.1, read on the forward strand.
TGCCTGGGTTATGCAGAAAAACAACCTTCACGTTTAATTTTTCAGTTCAAAAGTGGAATTAGCTCTTTGATCGATTCAGAGGTTGATAATGTTTTACAGTGGATTCTCAGTCACTGCAATGTCTATGGCCTATCCTTTCTTCCTCCATGGGATTATTGAATGCTTTAACCCTTGCTGCCTGGGTTATGCGGAAAAACAACCTTCACATTTAATTTTTCAGTTCAAAAGTCGAATTAGCTCTTTGATCGATTCAAGGGCTGATATGGTTTTACAATGGATTCCCAGTCACTGCAATGTCTATGGCAATGAAAGTGCTGACAAACTAGCCAAGGAGTGTTGTGATTTGGTTTAACCTACTGTTGGTGCTCCTTTTAGGAACATAAGGAGAATCATCAGAGACTATATTTATAAAAAAAATAGTATCTGTCATTTCAGAGGCTTTTCCCTTGGGAGGAGATGGACATCTCTCTTATATAAGAGAGATGACTCTAGAGTTTGCCCCTCTCTTCCCGAAGCTATTGGGGTGGCTCTTTTTAGAATCAGGACATTCATGACTTGTTGAGGGTTCACCAATTTCGGCTTCACTTAGTGGATTCCCTTCATTGTATCTTTTGCACCTCTGCTTTCATGACGGGAAAACATGGTTTGACTTGTCCGGCTGTGCGGAGCGATTTTGCAATATCTTTCTCTATGAAGCCCCAACCTTCTAGAGCAACTTCGACGAGCCTCGGATAGCGTAATTAATACAAACTTTCCGACGGTAAGTCCTTAATCGCAGTCCTTCAACAATCATATTGTTTGAAACAATGTCGATGAAAATCATTACCGGGAAAACTGATGACTCTTCCATTCATCCCCAAAGTTGTCATCCTGTTGTCCCCACGAAACTGGTTTTATTAAAATTGATTTTTTCAAAATTGTGTTGTTGTATTGGGTTTTTCGTCCTGTTTGGCGCAGTTTGTCCCAAGAGGAATTAGCGCCACTAAATTTCAACCAACCAACCAACCCCACGATACTGTCCCACGTCTTCCGCCGAGTTTGATGGGCTCGTCACTTACAGAGACCATGTAAATAATGACAATTAAAGGTAGCCTTATTTTTGTATGAATACATTTTTATTACTTTTTGAACAGGCATTACAAATAAACATGACCCACAAAAATTTATGTCAATTACTTGAAATAAATATAGAAATATTGAGAAATTTACCGAAATAATAAATGAGTAGTAAACTTAAATACAAAATTTCACAAGAATATTGTTTACTGAAATATCCTCTTAATGATTTAGCAATGTTGGTCACTGAACATAAACTGTGTAATACTGGAAGAAAATATTTAGGATTTTGCTGAAAAGACACTTTGAAAGAAAATGTTATAGTTTAATTTAAACTTATATTATTGTGCTAGTTTTGTTTATTGTTGTAAAAGTATATTTAAGTTATCTCTGAAATAAGTAGGTACAAGTTTGTTTCCATTAGCTTATTAAAAGTGTAAAATTTTGTTTTCAAATAAAAGAATTTTCTTGAAATTTGTATTAGTACTTTTGTTTTAGTTTTATTCTCATTCTTTTAATTAACATGGTTCTTTTATATTTTTAATTAAGCTTGGAGAGGTGGGATTTTGGGAATTCAATCAACATTTCTATTAAATTACGAAAACGAAAGTTTTTAGATCCAAATTAGAACATATTGCATTGTAAAAATATTGGGGGAGGGGGTCTACTTTGAAATGCAGATTTTTATTCAGGCAATGAGGAATTTTCACGTTTTCTAATTTTGATTTTAAATGATAGAAGACAAAAAAGTAAGCAGGACAGTAGCTATTTTTCTTTCATTTGGGGGCCTAATGAGTGATTTCTAATGGGTTTTATAGCGGACTCTTTAACGTCTCTCAAAAACGATACTTTTTCTCCGCCGAGTTTGTGACGTCATCGTTCATGCAGACACCGAGCGCCTATGCTGTTTACATGTTAAAAGGCGACTTTTAAATTTGTTTTTGTGTAAAGTATCGCATATAATAGAAATTTTTTTGTTATGTCTGGCATTAAAAAATCATACTCTAAATATTGTATTGTGCCACTCTGTAAAAATACAACAACTAATTGCAATAAAAAGATATTTTTCAGAGTCCCGAAAGACCCATATACGCGTAAAATCTGGACAACTGCGATGAAAAGGGATGAGAAATTAAACCCCAAATTATCATATAAATCATCTTTATGGGTTTGTGAAGACCATTTCTCGATAAGTAAATGCTTGTTTTTGTTTAAATATTACTAATTTAGAACAATTAAAGTATATAAAATACATCTACACCTTTAAAAGGATTGTTGATTAACCACTGCTATTTCATTTTTAAAACTGCTAATTTTCGAGTATTATCACAGAATTCAAATACAATAAATATTTTATAAAGCATATAAATATCGAAAAACATATAAATATCTAAAGCATATAATTATCTAATAAGTAACTCGGGGGAGGGTAAGGTTATGTATTTTCAAGGTATTATAAATATTTTCTTCAGAGATGCATACTTTCTTGTGTGTCAAATCACAGTGATACTTTTCGATTAAATTGGTGACTAATTTGAAAAAAAGTATAATATTTTTAAAATACTTAATAATGATATTACTTTAAAAATTAAATTTAATTTGAGAAATTTTATACATTTTTAAATTTCACATTAATATTAAAGGCAATAAAATTGTATTGCTATTTAAAAATGTATAAATAATTAAGTAAAGCCGTTTAAAGATTTTAAATTTCTTTTCATCATATTTAAAATATTTAAGAATTGGTTTGGTTTTGGAGTGCTACGGTCTACTTTTTGCAACACGAAGGCTAATGAGACCGGTCTCACAATAAATAACTCCCCTAATTTTTATTTTAATATTACATCCGTCTCTATTTATAAAAAACGATGCTACTACAAATGTGTGTGTATATGATATATATGTATATTTATTTGACTTGTTTGTGTTTACAAAGAAAAGAGCTGTGTTTAGCATGAATAAAGTATTAATACATGTTAAGTAAAATTGGAAAAAAATATAAATGATTTTACACACCTTTGGGTTTTAATTCCTCGTATTTCTGCTCCCATAAAATCCGGGTTTTTTGCCAAGAAAGAAAACATTGACATGCTGTCAATTTTCGGGAGGTTGTCTGATTGTGCTTTGGTAAATCCAGGTAGAAGAGACATTTATGACAAATTGAGATAACTAAGCTATCTAGATCGATAAAATAAACCTTCAGGTTTAAATAAAAATAAATTTTGATAGCTAGAAAATTTTAGGAACTTGCAAAAACAAAATCGGAAAATAGTGCGCGCTTAAAAGCAATACAAAAATATTGGTCTGCATGAACGATGATATCACAACCAATCACGGAGCGTTTTGATGTCACGTGATTTTCGCTTAACTTTAAAATTAATTTTTTAAATGATGGACCCAGTTTCTTACATTTTTTAGAACATTTTTGGAATCTACGAGTCTGAAATTATCAGAAAAACACTAAGTTGTTCGAATCCCCCACATGTGCAAATTCCTCATTGCAATTTGAGATCAGGTCTTCAAACCGTAATATCTTTCATTCCGGTTTCCGTTCCAGTTCAACTAAAAAAATATATCAGTTCAGTTATGATTTCTGTTCCAGTTCAATATATATATATATATATATATATATATATATATATATATATATATATATATATATATATATATATATATATATATATCGGTTCAGTTCCGGTTTCCATTCAAGTTCTACTAAAAAGTATATATCGGTTCAGTTCTGATTTCCGTTTCAGTTCAACTAAAAAAAAATATATCGGTTTAGTTCTGATTTTCATTCCAGTTCAACATATATATATATATATATATATATATATATATATATATATATATATATATATATATATATATATATATATATATATATATCGGTTCAGTTTCGGTTTTCGTTCAGCCAAAATTAACGGTTTTCCGTTCAGTTCCGAATAAAATATTTTATTTTATTTATACTCTTATTGGTACTAAAAATATAAATCTATCATAAACAAAAAATGTAATTCTATCAAGATTTAGAAGATTTTATTCTTTTTTGCAAATGTTTGACGCCGCCAATTTACGTGATACGTGTCTCGTTCCAACGCCATTTAAGGTTTTTCCATGCTCTGATCAATTTGTACACGAAAAAAGTGGATGTTCCATTCGAAAATTTCAAAATTTTTGTCACTGTAACCGTAACTGTGAAAAGTTTATTGTTTTAAATCCTCCCAATCTGGACCCCATACATTTTAATAACTATATCTAAACTTTCATTTAGATTGGCTGAACGGTTCGGCCATTAGGGACATATAAGGGAAGTTTCTTTTAGACCACCCTGCACATACACACTTACAAACAAAGGACGTTAAATACATATATTTTCATCTTTATGTGATTAGAAGAATATAGCATGGGAGATCATGAACAAATTTTCGGGGATTGTCAGATTCAAGGCATTTAAAGAGAATTCTGGAAGATGTTTAACATTCACAAGGAATGTTCAGTTAAACAATTCCATACTAAAATCTGATAGTATTGTTTTCTACTTGATCCACAGGTTAAGTTCGATGTTTTTCAAACAACTCGAGTATGATCTCAGTTGTAAACATTTGCGCAAATTGAAAACAGTTTAAGTCTGAGGCTGGTAACACACACAGAGGATTTTTTACCGAGCGGAGTAATTACCGTTTCCGATCAACGTTTACACAGGGCGGGAAAATTTCTGTCGCCGTAGTCTTACGCAATGTAAAACTGCTGCTACAGAGCAGGATCCTATAGGGGCTGACAACCTGTACATTTGTCCGGGGCGTCAAAATTCCGACATTTTGGCTGGAAGTGTGAGAAAAATATTGATATGTCAAGTACTCAACTAATCGAAATTTATTCATATTGATTTTTCTTTCACTAAACATTTACAATTCGTATTTATGCTGTTTAAATTAAATTCTAAAAATATTTACAATCCTTAATTCTATAGGAAACAGTTATGAAAAGCCGTATGTTTAATTAATAAGCAGAAATACGTAAATTTTTATAGTCGCGCACTATTCTGCAGACTATTTTTACGAGACCCAACTCTCGTTGCAGACTGTTAAAAAAAAGTATTCTGCCACTGGGTGTATAGGTATGTGAGAAAATATGAATACCAAATCCATATTTCTCTCTTTTTCTTCCAATTGATCGAAATCGCTTTGAAATTCAAGGTAAACTTCATGCCAAGCTTTATGAGTAGCATAAATTTCTGATAGTTTTAAGAGTTTTATCCCATAAAACAGGACTCTCTTGTATTAATAAAATCAGAATTTCATTAACCCCTTCCCTGTTTTCTATTTCGCTTGCACTGTTTCGGCCGTATTTTTTCTAATTTTAGTAACAAATTATTCGTATAGATGACGATAGTTGTCCAGTAAATGATAGTTTGCAGTTTATTGTATTTTCTACTCTGATTGGTTCAAAAGCGCGGGTTTTTTCGCATGTTTTGTATCAGAAGACGAATTGTTATCTTTCAGTGTATAGCTTTCTGGTTATATTTTACTAACCGCCTGATAATTTTATTGATGTAAGAGTTGAATAATATATTTTTTACTTTTAAATAATGGATAATTCAGAGCGGATGGAGCTAATTTCTTGCGATTCGAACTGTGAATCGGAATCAGAAACTGAATTATTTGTAAAAGATAGTAGCGAAAGTTTACTAGATGACCTGGATAATAGTGACTCTGATAGTAGTTCAGATGGAATCAGTCAAGTAAGACAATTTTTTGTAATTAATTGTGATAATCCATCGGATCCGCCTCCTAGATTTGCTTTCACTGGAATTCCACAAATTAACTTGGATATCGATCAGACTAAAGGTAAACTTCAGTTCTATGATGCTTTCATAGAAAGAAAAAAAGTTATAGTAAATGTTTAAAAATATTAGAAATGTTAATTTTAATAACATATCGTTACTTAAAAATGTAAAATAAATAAAAAAAATGCAATTAAAAAATGTGACATTTTCTTGACCGAATTCTGGAAAAAAAAATGAAACTGTCAAAGGGTTAAAAATAACGTTCGTGTTTACGGAACTATTCATATTCACAAAGAAATTCCAATGCAAATGGTAGAAAAAACTGCTGTGTGTGCAAAGGTTTACTGGGTCGCATGGACCTCTAGTTCGAGACGACGGATAAATTACCGCTGAGCTCCAGTGGCACCAGACGGCTGCAGCCATGTCGTTGCAAATGTTGTTTAATCTGTCTTATAAATATGCAATAACCCATACGATAAAAAGAGCACCAGGTTTGTTAAGGAAATTAATTATCAGGTAAATAACAGTGAAATTAAAGTAAATGGGAAACAATATAGTTCATGACAAACACAATTATCTCGTACAATAATTTATTAAAACTTAACGATGGTAGCGTAAGTTTGCAATTTTTCCCCACTAAATATGTGTTTCAAGCAATCGACTAAATTTTCGTGTCCAGGGCACGTGCCCCAAGTGCCCGTGCGATAATCAGGCCCTGTCTTTTACTTTCAAGTTCGTCCACACTAGTCTCTCATAACAAATATTTTGAAGTACGAACTTAATTTCGATAGAAGTAGTAAAATTTATTTCAAACGTCATTTAGCTACCGTTTTAATTTAGGCAAGACAAACTGAGAGCAAACCACAGATTAAACGCCAAACATTAAGAGCCAGTCTCACCAAAGTCGTTTAACGGCTAACCGCGGTTAATCTATGTTTAAACGGAGAATTGTGTCCCACCATTGATTGGCGCCATGGATTAATCGCAGTTAACCATTAAACGACTTTGGTAAAACCCGATTAGAACAATAGAGGCGCAAACCGGGGTCACAATCCAGGTGGGGTCATGAACAAATTTTTGGGGTTTGCCTGATTTAAAAAAATAATAAAGGCATTTAAAGAGAATTCTGGAAGATTTTTAACATTTACAAGGAATGTTCAGTTAGACAATTCCATCTTAAAATTTGATATTATTGTTTTCTTTATGTCGATTTTAAAAAGATGTAAAAAGCATTTAAAAAAAGAACTAAGCATGCAGAGTTAAAAAGTGAAAATATTTTGATTCAATTTGCTTCATTCTACATATGTGAGGCTAGTTTTTGAAAGTTAGTAGCGAGCTATTAAACAAAATATCGAGCTCGGTTAGAGTCGGAGAGAATTATTCCGGCTTGTGATTTGTCAACACATATCTGGCTAAACGATTTCTGAATGGGAAGGGCGCTGCTCTTTGGTACAAGAGTTCAAATCCCACTTCTTGCAGGGATGCTCGAAGCTCTTCAGAATCGATTGTAAACTGCAGAACTTGGTCTATTTTTCTCTTTTACCAGGGCCTGACTAAGATACAGTCATATAAAAATTATAACATTGAATTAGCAAACATATTTAAGAAATTAGCATTAAAGTAATATTCAAAATCAAAACCACCAAATTTTCATTTTACGTAATCGTTATTATCTCTGTTTAGCCATGCTAAAAATTAAGGACTTTTAAAGACCTAGAGTGATCCACTTTTTTCATTTTTACCTTGTCCCACTCACAAGCTCTGTGGTGCAGAAAATAAATAATAATAGAATTAAAAATAATTTAAATTGATGAGATGATTTAATGGTTTAGAGTGGTACTTTGCTGATAATCTGTCTTTTGAATATGCCATAACCCATAGGATAAAAAGAACACCATGTTTGTAGAAGGATTTATTTATCAGGTAAATAACAGTAAAATTAAAGTAAATAGGAAACAATATAGTTCATGACAAACACAATTACCTCGTACAATAATTTATTAAAATTTAATGATGGTAGCTTAAGTTTGCAATTTTTCTCCACTTAATATGTGTTTCAAGCCACCGAATAAATTTTCGTGCTCCAAGTGCCGGTGCGATAATCAGGCCCTGTCTTTTACTTTCAAGTTTGTCCACACTAGTCTCTCATAACAAATATTTTGAAGTACGAACGTAATTTCGATAGAAGTAGTAAAATTCATTTCAAACGTCATTTAGCTGCCGTTTTAATTTAGGCAAGACAAACTGTGAGCTAACCACAGATTAAACGCCAAGCGATTAATCCGCGGTTAATCTCTGTTTAAACGGAGAATTATGACTCACCATTGGTTGGCGCCATGGGTTAATCGCGGTTAGCCGTTAAACGACTTTGGTGAGACCCTTGGGGGCTTACTCTGGACATTGCTAATTGGTTCGAACGTTATGTGAACAAACGATCAAGCTGACGTCAAAGTAACGTGGTAACGAACGTTCGAACTGATTCGCAACGTCCAGAGTAAACACCTTAATTGCAGTCAATTATCGATTATCTTTAACCAACAGTGATGAGCTGAAACCTAAGTAATCTCAAAGATGAATATGTATTATTATCCATAATTTATTGAAGTCTTCATTTTATCTAGGAATTTAACATTGTAATCGGAACTGACGGAGTTTTTAAACTAATTTATAGTATCAAATTGTGGAAGGTAAATATGACTTATGACTTTCATCCCACATATTGATTATGCATTTTGTGTAGTTATGAATACCGTACTATTAAAACAATTACTAGATTTTAATGAAAATCTGATATTTATATAGACTTACCCTTTTGAGGCAAATGTACGAGTTTTACGTTAACACATTGTATGCAGGACAAGTACTAGTACGTTTTCTGACGATTGATACTAGAGAGCGGGTCACGTACTAATACGGGTTAGTGTAACAACATGGTTTGTTTGTGGGTACAAAAATAATGGTATATACAGTAAAACGATGCCTAATGTTCTTGTCTACTACATAGATTCTGGAAAAATTTAGAAAAATAAAAACTAGTTTTTATCAGTCGATGCGGAACCACAGAACGGGAAGGTTCATTAAAAAAATCAATTTAGATTTAAAATTAACTTTTTATTTATCCCTGCTAATATGATATTATATATATGTATATTAATATGTTATATATATATATATATGTGTGTGTGTGTGTTTGTTTATTTGTCTATTTATATATTTGTTTAAATATTCCAATATAAAATACGAAAAGTGAGTTAAAAAATGAAATAATTTTCGATCTTTTGAGATTTAACTGAATAACTAAATTTACGAGCAAAACACCCGCTCCCTGTACAATTCCGCTGTGAAATGTACTCTCACACAATGTGTTAATTGCATATTTATGTATGTGTATGTTATTAATTATTCATTTATATACACATATTGCAGTTTGTAAAATCTACTCGAAGGTTTTCTATTCACGGCGATCATCTAAACCACTAGGGGCTGGTCTCACCAAAGTCGTTTAAAACGGCTAACCGAGATTAGCTCATGGCGCCAACATATGGAAGGACGCAATTCTCCATTTAAACGGGGATTAATTTCAGTTTATAGTTAAACGACTTTGGTGAGACCGATCTTAATCTTGGTTAGCCGTTAAACCACTTTGATGAGACCGGCCTTTACTCTTTAGTGTATAATGTAGAGCGTAATAATTTCGACTTTGTTAATATTGGTTGTTAAACGGGTTTTAACCACTGGTTATGAGTGAACCTGTAAAAATTAATCTTATAATTTCATACATACTAGAAAATCCGTTGGCAAGAATATCTGACAAATATATTTTATGTTTAACAATAGAGCAATTTGTCGCAACGTCATAAACTACTACAATGCCCTTCCCATTCAACAACAGCCAATAGACATTATTTACAACCATTTACAACAGCCAACAGACAAACAATAAAGTGCCATTCCGTTTGAAACTAAAGCCAGAATTGTCTTAAACTGAGACGTGCCCTACTGCGTGATATCGCGCCGTATTGTAAAGTGTGTGTCACTTTCTGAGTTACTTAAAAATGGCTTGTTACTTAAAAATAGAGCACATTTGGTGCCATAAACAACGTGCCTTATCCAGCACCTCACCCCTCTCAAATCTGTAAAGAATCCAACACCCATAATAGCGGTTGGCGTTAATCTCTGTTTAAACTGTAATTAGCGTTAAACGGCTTTGGTGAGACTGACAATAGATTATCTAATAGATTATCAATCTAATAGATTAACAATAGATTAACAATAGATAGATATCTAATAGATTAACAATAGATTATCTATGCTCATTTAACGTGAAATCGCTTTGGTGAGACCGACAATAAATTATCTAATAGATTATCAATATATCAACAATAGATTAACAATAGATAGAATAGATAGATATCTAATAGATTAACAATAGATTATCTATGCGCATTTAACATGAAATCGCCTTATTGTAAAGTGTATGTCACTTTCTGAGTTATTTAAAAATGGCTTGTTACCTAAAAATAGAGCACATTTGGAGACATAAACAACGTTCCTTATTCAGCACCTCACCCCTTCCAAATCTGTAAAGAATCCAACATCCATAATCGTGGTTAGTGTTAATCTCTGTTTAAACTATAATTAACGTTAAACGGCTTTGGTGAGACCGACAATAGATTATCTAATGAACTCAGTAGAAGTTCATTTCGGCACGTTCGGTTATGTCAAAGATGGGGGAAAGACCCTTACTCTGGATCTTGAGGTTCGTTTCGAACCTTCGTTGTGACATTCATTTTGACACCAGCTTGCGGACATTATACGAACAAATGATCAAGCTGACGTCAAAGTGACGTCACAACGAACGTTCGGCTCAACTCGCAAAGTCCAGAGTAAGCCCCGGGAGCTTTTGCTATTCTGGAGGGGATTTTCGTCATGATGATGTAGCCAGTCGAAAAAAATCAACTATTCCGATTGTTTACAATCCCTGTGAGTAGTAGCCTAAATATTGAGGTAATAAAAAGCAAGGAAAATTTTTCTTTAGCTATAACATCGATATATGCATATTAAAATGCAGCGTATTTGGGCAGATGTTTATAATTTTGATGCTCATTTAACTGGGCATGTAATGTGATTGGCTGACTATATGACATCCCGCGCATCTGTTTGAATAGCTAATTAGCTATGAAGCAGAAATAAAATAGTTCGTAAAAGTGAGACAACATTTCGCTTTGTTAAAACACCGACTCGGATTTTAATTGGAACTCTGAAGGTAAGCAAACGCTGCTTCTTTTAAATATTGTTATGTGTCAGTTAGTTTATGCAGATATCTAATTTTTCGTGCTTTGTAAATTTAACAGTGTTATATCAACATATTCGTGTCAGGTATGGAGGGAAACTTTTAACGTAGGTGAAGAATAAAGAACGCCGAATTTGTTCAGAATACTATAAAATGGAAATTACCTATGTTGAAACAAATACAGTATCTAATGATTTTTTGTCCAGTAAGAAAGCAAGTAAAATATACTAATACACTGTGTTTATAAAATAATTCCTATAATTTTTTAATGAATTACATTAGTTCACGCCTTATCGTCTGAATACGTTTATAAGTTACAGTATACAGCCCTTCATTTTACATACAACGATAATATTTTTATTGAATAGATGTATTACATACATCCCTTATGTATTTCGAATAACACCAATATTTTTTGTACCCATAGTGTTTTAATGCATTTTAGAACTATGTAGGATAATACTAAAACAAATCTACACGCAGGTCTGGTGTTATGTTAAATCATGTAAACAGCAAGCAAGTTTCAATCCAGTAGCGTACGCAGAATTTTTTCAAGGAGGGGGGGGGGGTTCATAATTTTCAAGGGGGGTTCATAATTCTAAAAAATAATAGCCAGCATAATTTCAACTAAAATTGTTATTTTTGCCATTTTGTCTGAGCTCAAGAGGGGTGTTTAAACCCCTAAACCTCCACCTTGCGTACGCCCCTGTTTTAATCTGTTAGTCTTTACAGTTTTCTGATGCACTTTAAGAGGATAAAGGGTCCTTAAAAATACGTAATTTAACTAAATAATTTTTATATACAAGAAAAAGGTAAATTAAGCATAAGTTTGTTAATGAAACAAAACTTGCAGTTGACTGATTATTTTATTTCAACAACACCTTTCTTTTTCCTATAAACTTTAATTTTTACTTAATATTTCCTAGTATGATTTATTTTCTTGGAGACTTCGTAATGTTTAATGAGCATTACATTTATATTTCACTGAAAGATCTGTGATGTGTCTATTAAAGTATTTGAATTAAGAACTGGGTATGTATTTTTTTTTTTTTTAATTTGCAGGATTTTTCCGTGTTACAGGGTTTAATAACACGAAGCAGATTAAAAAACAAAGCTAGTAAAATATCATTTACTTTAAAGTAATTGTTTATGTAAACTGTATTTAACGCAAGCTGGCATTGGTACCCGGGAATTTAGTATAATATAGAAACTAAACATACAGTAAAAAAATGGAAATAGTTAATATGCAGTGCATTAGAAATATATAGTGAATTTTGAGGTGTGACTTAATTTTCAAGCAAATGTTTTGTATCTAAATCTAGATATTATCTTGTAGATTTTAGTAGCTTTTGTTTTATGCAACATTTATACTCATAAGTTAAGACAAATGTTGAATATTTTAAAAGGATATTCAAAGCGCCTTGATAGATTAAATGTAATGTTATTCAACATCTGATAATGTTTAAGTAGAGGGGGAATTTAGCTTACAATTAGATTCACTAGTATCTATGAAATTTATAGTAAATTTATTTTGCTTTAGTAACATGTAGCATTGATAGGTAATTTTCAATTTTGTATTTCTTACATATACAATAATCTTCAATTATTTTATTTACGCCAATAGCTAAAAATTTTATTACCTTGATCATATGGGGTTTTAAAGCATTCCAGCAGTAAAATTTTGTGGCCCTTGGCGAAATCCGAAAATCTTCTATTTGAATCTAGTAATGTATTTATTACAGTAAATATATTTTTAGATTGATTTACTGATTATTATAACTTTTATACACAGTAGAAAATTAACTGCTCAATTTCTAATTTATGAATGATAAAAATTTTGATGTATTACCACTTAACGTGCACGCTCGATTTTGGTTTTGGAGTGCTACTGTCTACTTATTGCAACACGGGGGCTAATAAGACCCGTGACCTACTGCTTAAAGCCGATTCCGAACGGCTACGAACAACCATGCCATAGTGAGATTCGAACCCACGAACTCCGGTTCTGAAGGGCAGGACCCTAACCATTCGGTCATCGTTCGGCCACGCTCGAGTTAACTGGCTGAACTGGCCAGACTGTGCACTCGAGGTAATTCGAGCGGCGTTGTACATAAAGTACTGGCAATCGAGAATTGAAAATAACAATCTGAAAGCAAAAACGAGCGTTTCCTTGATATTTATCATTTACATGGGATTGTAAGCTGTAACACTTATTCAAGTATAAAATATATATATTTTCTAAATTAAAAGTTCTAAATTGTGTTTTTTACATTAAAAAATTGATTTTTTTTTTGGCTGGCCGTTAAAAAAAAAAAGGGCATTAAGAAGTTAAGTTTCACCTCCTATGTACACATACATAAGGCATTCTGTGCGGCCCACCGACATAAGACTCGCTTCCAATGTGGCCCGCAGCTTTCTGAACTCCCCTTTATATTTTATCAACAGTTTCTATTAACAAAAAGTATAATTGTGACTCTCATCAAATAGTTATCATTTTTATAGTTATCTTCATATGGTTGTCAATATAAATTTTTCTGTTTCATCCCATGTTTTTTTATAAATTTCCTTAATTTTCTTATTATAACAAAATAGCACTGTTGCTGTCAAAATTGCTTCCTATTCTAACCATTTGCAAGATCTATTAACGTACTAATCAACGTACTAGTAATACAGTAATGTAATTTAGGTTAAACTTATATTTTACATAAAAAAAAGTTTCAAATTTAATGAAAGACACAAATTTGATTATAACTGAATATTGTTATAATATTATGATTAAATATATATGCCAATGACTCGAATGAACTGTGACTAATTTATTATGCACGAAAAAAAATTTGTTAAAATATAAATTAAGTTCACCGTAGTGAAGCACTGTCACACTTGCTAGTAATAATAGCCTGATTTATATGTATATTATTTTTAAATTTGTATAAAATTATTTTATTATTTTTATTCAGTTTCTATTAAAATAAAAATCTTTTCCCTTATTGAAAATTTTATTGTATTCATACAGTCAAGTTAAACGTTTATTTTATTTTTCATACTTTCGCACATGCAATATTGATAGTTATATTTTAGCCACTTAACATTATAGTCACTGATAAGTGGCTAAGATAGACTAATTTCAGAAATATAATGATATTTTGTAATGATAAAGCGCATATATATATATATATATATATATTAATATATGAATTTGTACCTGTCTGTACTCGATACACTCAAAAACCATACATCCAATCGCAGTGAAAATTTGGGAAATTATTATTAGGTATATCCCTAGGAACGTTTTTGAAAATTTTTAACGTTCGAAATCCATTCCTTCCCCCACTTTTCGAACGTTTTCATATCATTATTCCAAGCATTATTTCCCCGGTTAAACGCACACGATTATTTTTTTAATTTATTGCATCAAAACTAAGTGAAAGAAGCAATATTTCTAGCAATGTGACGTCATCCCATGTAATTGTTTTAAGCGCAGTTTTCCTCGGTTAAAAGCAGATTAAAATTTTCAATTTATCACATAATAAATAGGTGAAAACAATATTTTTTTTTATCATTATGACGTCATTCCTTTAAATATCTCATTTATTCATTTCTTATTTTATATTATTTAAACATCGTCTGCGTTGTATCAATTCGATTTGACCTGGAAATTTAGATATATAGTGACTAACTTTCATTTCTATGTGACGCAAATTATAGCATTTTTATATGAGAACTAATTTTAAATTTAATTCTTGGTTAATTTTTACGTTACAATGAAATGTTTATCAACAATATTCTAACAACAAAAAGTACAAATTTCAGTGACTCTCATGGGCAAATAAAAACCTATCATTTTATATAGTTATCTTTATATTCATATGGTTGTCAATATGAATGTGTGTTTCTGTTTCATACAAAACCATGTGGTTTGTCATAAATTTCCTTAATTTTGGACAACATTTATTAATACCAACAAAATGAGCACTGTTGCTGTCAAAACCTCTGCTTCCTATTCTACCACGTAATATGGCAAGATCTATTAACGTTGCTAATCAACGTACAGTAGTAATACAGTAATGTAATTTAGGGTTAAACTTATATTTTACCATAAAAAAAAGTTTGAGCAAATTTAATATAAGACACAAATTTGATTATAAAAACTGAATATTGTTATAATACGCTTATGATAGAAATATATAAATATGCCAATGACTCGAACTGAACTGTGACGAATTTAGAGAGTTATGCACGAAAAAAAAATCTTTGTTTAAAAGTAATATATTAAGTTCACCGTAGTGAAGCACGGGCACACTTGCTAGTTAATGTATAAAATGCTCCTAATGCTCGTTGGTTTATAAAATTGTGAAATTAAATTCTTTGGTTGGGAGGTCAGCGATGCTTTCCTCGAAAATTCAAACCGGCAAAACTCGTATTCTATCATTTCCGTTAGGATATTGTTAATAGCTGGTTTACGGTACCATTTTGCAGTAGTTCATTATGTCTAGTTATTTTATAATTAGACATTATTTTATATTAATTATATATAAAATTGAGTTACTATTTTGTAATGGGTTTCCGGTTAGTTAGCTGTGTACTTGTAAGTTTATTAAAGTACTTTCTCATGTCTCATAAATCGAAATTTCGGTCTGATCCATTGAAGTCTAATACTATGATTATATATTAATTGTACCTACTTTTCCGGGGTGTGTGTGTCAGTGGTTGATAAAATTTAAATACTATAAATCTTAAATTTAAAATTGTAAAAAGACTTGCATTTAATATACGTAATTATTTATCTGAGTTTATTTATCTATTGGGTAATTCATTTATTTTGAGATTAAAATTATAATTTTATAATGATAAAAAGGTATGTATTTTTTAAATTTTTATTTTAAAGTGATATTTTTTGTTCTTTCTATAACTCTCTTGCGTGAATTGAAAGGTTTGGTGTTTTATTGTTCCCGGGGAGGAATCAGTATTGTTTTCTGTAGCTAATGTGTTTTAGTTTATTTTTTTATTGATACAATACAAAATATTATGAAATTGAAAATAAAGTTAATATATTAATTGTTACAACATTCATGGATGTCACGGGGGGCTACTAGATTATAATTGTTATTGTACGGGGATAAGGTACCTTAAAACTTGTAGATTAAGAAAAAAATAGTATTGTTACGAATTTGTTTAGTGAACCGTGACTTTAGCATGGGACTCTATGGGTATCTCCCCAAATTGACGAGATATCGGCTCGTTGGCGATGGTTTTGTCAACCTATTTTTTTCGGCAAGTTCATCGCCAAATGTTGTCAAGTGTGGCGTCACGTGACAACTTCCGGTTTCTGGAATATTCCAGCAGTTTGTTCGGGCCAGTATAAGGCAGGCATAGTCCCAATTGTTGTTGCATATAAAAAAAATGACACCTAGTAAGGAATTTAATATCTTGATACAGGGGAGCTAGGTACCCCGATAAATCTTACTACTTGAACTTGGACTTGCAGAGTCGTTAAGTGGATCTCTCGGTGTAAAAAGTACGCATGGTGTATTGTGTTTCACCGGTGCATGTTGTTTGATGCGGAAAGAGGTACGTGAGCCCGCGGCATTGTGCTCGAGTTGTTCCGCGATGTCATTGTATTATTGAAGGGATTGCCAATAAATCATTATTTTCGTGCTGTAGTCTTAAAGTCCGTTCAATCCCCGAACCCACTTTTGAAGTTCGTAACAGTATATATTTTGTTTACACTTACCTTAAATTGTTAAATTTGTGCTATAAAGTGAAACCTTTTTAAAACCTTCTATCCATTTTATTTAATTAAAATTTATATTTCCTTGTTATGAAGGATACAAAACACGTTATTTCTCATTTTGATGTGTCTGGTAACTTATTTGTAAGAAGTTAGAGGGCATTTTTATATAAATCTTGCCTAATATTTTGGATACTGTTTACCAAATTTTTATCCATAAATTCGGAACCCAACTTTATTATTATTTAAGTTTTTTTTTAATGAGATACAGTGTGTATGTAATACCGAAAAATATATAAAAAGTAATAAAACATTTTAAAAACAGTAATATTTTATACAAATTGTTTAAAATTAATAAAATTGAATACCTACTTATATTTTTATGTTAATATTGTGGCGGCTGATAAAAAAGAGGCCAAAATTAAAAATGTAATATTTTTCAGGAAACGAAGAATCTGTTTAAATCTAGAACATCCCTTTTTGGAAATTCAAGGTAAGAAAATCAATTTATTTTTATACATTTTATACTTTGTGATAATTTGAAATTCTAAATATTTAACTAAACCTCCCTTGTTAGAAATTGTAAATACACGTTCCCTCTTGTACCTTTCGGGGGTGGGGAGGTGAGGATTAATCTAGTCATTTAAAGATGATTTGTCTGTATTGCGGTTATGTTAATCTTCCAAATGGGCTTGGGTTCGATTTCAAGGAAAGACTCAGATGCATTTGTGTCCTACCTGTAGAATACTGACAGCCTATGTTCTGTTTTTTAATAAAATGATAAATCGGCGAATGTTAAAAGAAAAGGCAAGTGCTCTGTATTAGACAAAAAAAAATATATATATTAAAATTTCATGAACAGTTTAAGAGTCAGTTTCGAATATTACTGCAGGCATGGAGGCTAAATCCTTTGGATTTGACAAAGTTGTAGGTGCCAGCCCCGTGGTGCAAAGAGTAAACCATAGCCCTAGAAACCAAGCCAAGCCAAACCAAACATCCTCATTTAGTCAGCTTCTCAGGGGGAGTATTTGATAGTGTCCAAAATAATTTCAGGAATTTTTCACTAATTATTAACATTGTGTGCGGGTTGTTTGGACAGTAACGATCAGCAAGCTTCGACTGATGTTTACCACAGTAGCATGGCCTAACTGAAGACTGAGTTTCTTTAAAGAAGTGGAACAGATGCATTATAGTCGCCTGTCCCGTACGCCATGTCTTTTTGGCGACCAACAGAAAAACGCATGATTTGAAAAGTCGCCAAGTAGAAAAACATGGCGGCTGTGTGTGCTTTCTGAAAGATCACCAAAAAAAAAACATGGCGGCGGTCACGTGGCATATTTGAAACACAACATTAACAAAACTAAACTTTAAAAGGAAACAACAGATTAACAATTTAAAGTATTATTAAAATAAAATTAGCATAATAATCATTTTTTACGTTTTTTAAAAAAAGAAATAACAGATTAGTAATATTTATATGTGTCAACAGAGTAAACACAATATATATCATTTTAATAAGCACTAATATTATGAAGAATCTAACATGTGAGGGGGGTTTCCCCCCCCCTTGTGCAAAGAACAAAATAAAAATGTTCCAAACCAATTAACTTAGAATATCCTGATACATTTTAACTATTTCAAAACCGAAATAACTGCACCCGTCTTAACTAAATCCCAGAAAATGATAAGAACAAAAACAAAATGTTCCAAACCCAAACATCTTGTATGATTTAGAATATTTTGATATTTTTTAACAATTTCAAAACCGAAACAACTTCACTTGTCATAACTAAATTAACTAAATCCCAGAAAATGATACGAGCAAAAACAAAATGTTCCAAACCAAAGCATCTTGTTTGGTTTAGAATATTTTGATACTTTTTAACAATTTCAAAACAGAAATAACTTACTCGTCATAACTAAATTAACTAAATCCCAGAAAATGATAACAACAAAAACAAAATGTTCCAAACCAAAACTTCTTGTTTGATTTAGAATATTTTGATATTTTTTAACAATTTCAAAACCGAAATAACTTCACTTGTCATAACTAAATCCCACTAACCAAATACATAAAAAAAACTCAAATTCGGAATTCCATCATCCCCACAAACGTGCCGTTTTGAATGAAATGCAAATCCAACCTCAGGTCTAAGAATTTCCTGATATTTCTTCACAATGCTACAAATAGTTAAAACCGAAATAAGAACATCCGCCATAACTAAATACCAAAAATAACTTACCTACCTACGAGACAACCTACTAATCCAAGTCTGGAACGAAAAGAATATTTAGAACAGAAAATTTGCATAGATAGCCGGGTAATGACGTCAAAAATCACGTGCACCAATAGCTTCCATATTCCCCTATCAAAGTTAGGGCATATACAGCAACCTAGTCATCGCCCCAAAAATCGCCAAGTTTGGCGAGAAAAAAACCCAGCGGCTATAATGCATCTGTACCAACGGAACATCCAAAACAGTTAGCCGATAATACAAAACTGTTACAAATTAAAAAGCAAGTGACTAATTTATGTAATTTACCGATGGGAAAACAAAACTATCGACGAAGCAAAAACACGACGAACAGGCAAAAGCTGTCGCCGTTCTCCATTGTACAGTTATTCTCCGAGCACCTTACCCGGCTGGGCATATCTCCAGTTAGTAAGATAAGTCATTTTACGAGGGAGCGGTTCTGTGAGATAGTACAAAATATCAAGATGCCAGTCATAAAAGTAAATTAAAAATATGAATTAAGAGTAAAAATGTAATAAAAGTGAATAAATGCGATTAAATAATGATTAAATGTGATTAAAATGCGATTAAATATGATTAAATACAGTTAAATAAGAGTAAATATTATTAATATAAGACTAATATACAGAATAAGCTTGTTCGGGATCGTAAATCAGATCCTGGCGAACAGCGAATAGAATTTCTCGAGGTGAAGTGGGAGGAGCCTAAGCTACCTCGTTAGTAAAGCTAAATTAGCCATTCAAAAGCTGAACGTAAAGTGCCCCCTTTTATACTCCTTGATTTCCTAAACTTTACAATTATCCACATGCTGAAGAAAAAAATGACCACGGAGCATACAAAAACGATTTCGCAATTACTAACTAAACTGCTCTCACATGGGCTTCAGACACGAAAAATAAAACGAGATCAAGTAACCGAGATTAAAAATTGAGTTAAATTCAACGTGATTTATGTTAACCTTTATCAGATTGAAATTTAATAGAAACCAACTTAAGCCACTTAACTTAAACACACTTGCTTAGTCTCGAAAATAATAAATTATGATTAAAAGTTTAGCGAATTACAAAGAATGGGATCCGTGTATTTGGTACCACGGGTACATTTAGCAGCTGAATTTTACCGGGAGCGGGCGTTTTGCGTGTACATTTAGTTATTCAGTTAAATCTCAATAGATCGAAAATTATTTAACTCTTTATTTGGTAAAAAAAAAAAAAAAAAAAAAAAAAAAAAAAACCTGAATTGAAACAAATACTGAAATAGGAATGTTTGAGTGTTGCTAACACTCAAAAAACATTTTTTTTCTTAAAGTGTGACTAGTTTATGAGAATAAATATTAATAATTATATTGAAATTACAATATTTCTTTAACAGTTTATTTTTTTTAAAGTTTGTATGGCACAGCATACAATACCAAATTAAGGTTTAATTTTTTAAACCAACTTTCGTGTTTTATATTGAAAATATATAAACAAATATATAAATAGAACTCTATAAATAACAACCATAAGATTTTTGTAAACAAAAAATATATTTTTGAGTGGATAAATTTATAATAGTACCATAAATATGAAAAATCAAATAGAAATAGTAGTATAGTTTTAATTTTTTCGAATTGTTATATATATATACACACATTTTTACATAATGAAAAGAGCAATCATTAAACTAATGTTTTACAGTGTGGTGACGTTCAAATCATTTTCCTCTATCAAGAGGTATACGGCAAAACTTGCATATGTAAGTTGTTTTACTTCGCACTTTTTTCACAGCACACACACATTGTCTTTGTGGCTTTTTCTTGTCTTCCGTAACAATTTTCTCTAAAAATTTTTCCACATATCCAATGATAATCTTCCAAGAGGGTATATTTAGGGCTTTAATCAA
>CM063497.1:67135412-67150412 GCA_032207245.1 Pardosa pseudoannulata
CCGTATTTCTAGGTATAATCATTTGTTAGGGCTTAAATAAAAATACGATTTTCTTGAAATTTTTACTATTTTATAAATCACAATGATTTAGGAAAAGTCTAGAAAGGATTAACTTCTTCTGGTAAAATGAGGAGTCTAGCTCGTCATTAGTTTTTCATTCCATACCGCACAATGACGATTAAAGTTACTGTTAAATACGATAATTAATTTAGTTTAAAATTTCTAGTGTACTGAATTTGGCAACACTTTTATCACTTGTGAAAATCACAAGTCACTATTGCATATTGTTTACTTGGTACAAGTCATTGCCAAATTAATGAGTCAGAATAAAAGAAAACCTACTAAGAAATGCCGCGTGTGTTACAAGAATCAAATTAAAAGTGAGACTACTTGGCGGTGTAAACAATTAAGAATTCCTTTGCACTTTGTTTTGAAAAGTACCACTAGCTTGAAGACTATTATCTGTATACCTTATTAATGTTTTGCTTTGATATTTTCTTAATTTTACTGTTTCTGATATTATTTAACACTATGTAAAAAGTGGATTTTAATTAAGAATATGTAAAATCAAACAAGTTTTTTAAATAAAAATTAAATGGTTATTTCATGCACAGTTTTTCAGTATTAAATTTCATAATAGGTTTAAGAAAAAAAAAAAAAATATTAGAAGAGCTGTCAGAGATAAAATTTCGCTAGGTGTCAAAAAATTCAGTAATTCTAGTGTTAAGATGTGGAACATACTAATACATACATACGTACATATGATTATTTATAAGATTTTTTATTGATTTTTTTTTTTTTTTTGGGTTTTATTAATGTTCTTGTGCATAATTACCCATTTGTGAGGATATTTGGTTTGGTTTGTTTTAAATTATAAGGGGATTGAATAAAACCGGGTATATGTGTGGATATGGTTTCGGGGATACAAACAACCAAACGAGGGCTAACTTGTTTGGATACTGTTTGTTTGGTTTTTTTTTTTGGAAATGGTTTATTTTTGACCATTATGAGCCGTGTGGATACACATAGTTATAAGATTTTAAACAATTAGAATGTTCATAAATATAGGTTTTATGTATATAAAGATTTTTTTATGATATACATTTAATTAATTTATATGTATATATATTTCGTTAAAATATCATAATTATTCATATAGAAAAATTGTTTCGTTTATAAAATATGAATATAATTTAAATCTAATTGTTTTATTTAGATTCAAATTTCTTTTAAAAATTTAAGTATAAAGTGTATAGATTAATTTAGTGAAATTAAATTTTTAAATATGATATATTTTTTATAGTTTATTATGAATAATTTAATTATAATTAATTTAAAATTTGTAAAAATAGTTCTATATAAATATAATTTGTTATAGAAAAATAAGTTTATATTATATATATATATATATATATATATATATATATTATATATATAATATATATATATATATTATATATATTATATATATATATATATATATATATATATATATATATAATATATATATATATATATATATATATTATTAATATAGATATATATATTTATATAATTATATAAACATATATGTATATATATATATATGTATATATACACATATATACATAAATATACATATGTATATATATAAATATATATACATATATATATATATATGTATATATATATACGTACATACATATATATACATATATGTATATATGTAATTCATTTTTTATAAAACTCCTTCACAAGGAGAAAACTCAACAGCTATAAGTAATGAGAATGCAGTCGGGCTTCATATTCAAGAGAAATCAGAAGTCTAATTTTTAAACTTTATTTCAGAGCGGCAACATAACACATCTGTCCTTCTGGACAATATATAAAAAAAAGCCACAGAGTTCACGCTGTTCTCACACAAGTACACCCAATAGCGCTGACAACAAGAATTTTTCCCACAACAAAAACAACTTACTAAGCGAATTGACTGCAATATCAGCAAAACACGAACACATGTTCCGCGAACACCTGGGAAATTGCTGTATAGACAGAAACTTCACAGCTTTATGACAGAAAGGAATGTTAAGTGGAAAATACTTCATTGACCAAACCATTTAGAGGCTGATAAAAATATCTAGATGAATTAAAATAGGAGAGAGGAGGTTTTTGAAGAAATATTAAAGTTAAATAATTTTGATATATTACAGATCCCCCCCGAAAAAAGAGAAAATCGTCTCGCTGATGGGTGACATTTTCAAAACTTATAATAGTACAAATATATGATTATCAAAATTTTTTTACAAGAAATTGTAACATTAAATGAATACATTTAGTGTAGAAGAGTCAGAACTGTCTTTCTAGTGTGTCAGAATTGGAGACATCAGGGTTACAGAGTCAGAAGCTTGGTCTGTAACTCATCATAAGTAATTCCACACCATCACATCAAAATTTAAATCTATCAAGTTATACCGTTCCTCTGACTCTCCTGCACCATCACAAAATCTCTATACAGAATCAATATTTAAACAACTAAACAATGAAAAGATAATATACAATGAATATAAACAGAAACATAATAATACACGCAAATGAAGGTTTACAGTAAACAAGTATTTAAGAAAGTTTATCATTATGAAATTCAATATTTTTCCTAAGCAAAACTTAACTCAAAATGTTCAAATTATGCTTTATTAAAATTTTACTGAAATAAACTTTGGAGAAGGAAAATGGCTGTCCTCTGTGGTGACCAACGTGAAAATTGTTAGTGACCCCGAGGGTGCTCACACAAAACGACAAAAGGTTCATCCCTCTGCGTTAGGCGACTACCTATTGTTTTTATGACAGGGCTCTCCAACGTTATGACATTTATGAACAACATTTTGAACCTTTTATTTCTTTTTTCTCTACCAAAGATCAGAGGTATGCGGGTAACAGTTTCCCACATCTTGATCAGCTACAAACGTTACTCATCTTCAGTGTGAAAAAACCCGAAACACAATAATCAGATTGAACTTCAAAAATATCTCGGAGAGTGGAAGGGGCTTGCCTCGAAGGCGATGACGGAATGACCGTTCATGACCTAGAGGGAGCTGAAGAGCAAAAACGACAAAGGACTCGCCTAAGCTATCCCTTGACTTTGCAGAGGGTCTCTCCGGAGTTAAATATTAGAAAAAGTTTTAATTCCACACTGAAAATCAAACTGAACTACTCTTCGAAACATTGTTCATTTGTAAGTTTTAACTATCCTGTATTTAATTCACATTAGGAATTTAGACGTAAAAACTGCATTATCTCTTAAATTTCAATCAAATTTTCATACTTAAAATGAAAACATTACCTATTCTATGAAAATTTCTCTTAATTAATCAAATTAGATATTCCTTGTATTGTAAACATTCATTTACTATTTTTGAAATAACACATCATGAATTCAAAGAATAAAAAAAACATTTATAGTTATTATGAGAAACTACGAATATAAAAATGTAAAAATATAAAATAGATGAACACTTTAAATCAAATAATTTTTGCAATTCACTTTTAGAAAGCAGAATCTCAAGTTACTATGTTCAAAATTTATATTATCAAGATTCTCAAAAAATATATGTTTAGAAATACTAGTAAAATATGAAAGTCATAAAAATATTTCAAACTGATTATTTTTTAGATTTTCACTGCAATTAATAAAAAGCAAAACTCAAAAACGATGAATTGCAAATTGGCTAAATATAAAAAGTGAGTACTATAATAAAATATAAAAACACAGATATCTAGAATCGTCAAGTTCGTAATCATCAGAACAGTCCTTCAAATCAAACCCGTAATCCCAAAACACACTCAACAAAAGTATCAAAACAACAATTCAACTCACGAGTGTCGACACATCTGTTTACTACTGTATAAATCCCGTTCACAATTGTACAGTCAAAACAACTCTTACATTTTGCGTCCCAACATCACATGAAAGCATTTTAAAAACTCCTGTAATTCAGGTCGAACCGAAACTGCCACGTCATGATAATTTAGAGGTCACAATCAAAATTTTCAATGTTCAAGTGCTTTTTCGCTTTCCAATGTCTCTATTGACCAAGGTCACAGACACTCCATTCGTTGGACTGAAAGTTTTCATCCTCTCGTGCTATCGAATTTTAATAACTGTAATTCCGTCGTTCTTGGTATTATTTATTTTCTCTGTCTTGGGATAATTTTGATTACAAATTGGAATTTTAGTTTTTCTAACATTTAATTTAAAATTTTCTGCAGGATTAAAATGTCTTAGTCTAGTTGAATGAACTATTTCACTTTCTTGTTTAGTAAGAGGATTGGGTTTGTTAATCTCAAAATTTACACTTGAAAGTCGCTTTAGAATTACAAAGGGTCCCGTAAACACTGGATTCAGCTTTGGAGTGTTTGGATATGAGAAACTTTCTAGTATTACTTTATCACCTACTTTAAATTTAGATTCTTTGAAATGGGTGTCATATCTTTCTTTATTTATTTCATGATTTCTTATAGTCCTCTGTCTAGCAATTTTCCTAGCTTCTTCGATTGGAGGATACATTTCCTGATTGTCTATTAAGGTTTGATATGGTAATTTTCCATGCATTAAATAAGAAGGAGGAAATTTTGTTACAGTGTGAGGGGTGTCATTATAGTCCTCAGTTACTTCACGTAATAATTTGGTCCACGAAATGTTACCAGGATATGAATTTAATTTACATTTAAGTCTAGTTATCAAGGTCTGATTTACTCGTTCATTTTTACCATTCGTTTGCGGCCTATGGGATGTAGTTAGAAGCTGTTTAATATTATTATTACTCAAAAAGTGTTTGAATTTGGATGATGTAAAAGCAGCATTCCTATCGCTCAAAATTTTCTTAGGCATTTGATGTCGAAAAATTTGTCTTAAACAGTTAATATAGGTATCGGTGTTAACGTTCTTTGAGGCGAAAGTCCAAATAAACCTAGTGGCATGGTCAATAACAATGTGCAGATATTTTTTTTGTTGAATTATAATAGTTTAAACCACCAACAGTGTCTATGGCAAGAATTTCAAAAGGATCGCTCGTAGGAGGTAACATTTGTAAAAGGCCGAATCTGGGTTGTCTTGGTTTCTTATTTAATTGACATACTTCACAATGCTTCACGAAGTTGCTTACATCTTTGGTTAAACCTATCCAATAATATTGTGGAGATATTAAATTTAGCATTGCCGAGACTCCTAGGTGTCCATAATCATTATGAGCTTTTTTCAATAGTTTTAATCTTAAAGAGAAAGGTACTACAATTTTGATTAAACCTTGTTTCTTAACT
This sequence comes from Pardosa pseudoannulata, assembly GCA_032207245.1. NCBI lineage: Eukaryota > Metazoa > Arthropoda > Arachnida > Araneae > Lycosidae > Pardosa > Pardosa pseudoannulata. Next base: position 67,140,708 of record CM063497.1, read on the forward strand.
GTCCAAATATTATTTAATTTTCTATAGTTTACACCGCAAACGTTGTCTAAATTTTGATGTTGCTCTATCTCTTTCGGCGTTAAAAGTGGTTCGCGTACAGTCATATGGTAGGAGATCGGGTTTCTAGTTAGCATATCTGCTTCATAATTTGTTGAACCTTTTTTGAATTTTATATCAAACGAGTACATTGATAACTTCAAACTCCAACGGAACAATCTACCTGTCGGATTTTTGATATTTTTTAGCCAAACGAGAGATGCGTGATCCGTGTAAATTGTGAAATGAGTCCCGTGTAAGTAACAATAAAATTTATCGACGGCATCAATTATAGCTAAGCATTCTAATTCTGTTATAGCATAATTTAATTCATAAGGTCTAAGTTTTCTAGAATGATATGCAATGGGATGTAGCGATCCATCAGGATGTAATTGTTTTATAACTGAACCAATCGCTTGACCTGACATCCACAAAAATATGACATGGGTAATTAGGATTATAAATCGTTAAAATGGGTTTAGAAATAAGAGCATCTTTTAAATATTGAAAAGCTTTTTGGCATTCTTCATTCCATTCAAACTTTACTTCTTTCTTTAATAATTTATTTAGCGGTGCGCGTAGTTTTGCATAATTTGGAATAAATTTATTGTAAACATTTACGCTTCCCAAAAATCTCTGTAAGTCTTTGACATTTCTAGGTGGTTGAAGTTTTTTGATTACCTGTATGTTTGCATCACTGGGAGAGTATTTACCTTTTTCTACTTCATATCCTAAAAACTTAATTTTTCTTTGCGCGAATTGACACTTTGAAAACTTTAATTTTATGTTTTCTTTTTCACAGATAGAGAATATAGTCTTTAAGTGTTCTATATGTTTCCTCAAAAGAGTTCGAAAAAATAATTATGTCATCAAAATAGTTCAGCGCGAATTTAATTTGATACTTATTTAAAATTTGTCTTAAAGTCCTTTGAAAAATAGCCGGAGCATTCCGGTATCCAAAAGGCAATCTATTCCATTCATATAATCCAAAATTAGACGTGAATGCTAATTTTTCGGTGTCTCTCTCATCTAATTTGATGTGCCAATAGCCACTTGCTAAATCAAGGGTCGAAAATATTTCAGCTTGTGTCAAAGAATCAATAATATTTGCAAAAAGGGGAATAGGCTCGGAATCATGTTTACTAATGGCATTCACCTTCCGATAATCTACACAAAGTCTAGATTTAGAATTTTCATCTCTTTTGTAAGCTAGAGTAATTGGTGACGCATAAGGACTATGAGAAGGCTTTATTATATTTTTTTCCAGGAGTTCCTTTATTTGTTTTTCGATCTCTAAGTTATCTTTTGGAGACGCTCTGTAGGGTCTAAGCGCTATTGGTAACTCCGAATTTAGTATTATTCTAGGGGCTTCCATGCGGATGCATCCGACATCATATTTATTTTTTGCAAATATTTTACTATACTCATTTAATAAATTATGTAATTCAAAATTTTCATGGTTAATCAATAGATCATCACATTTAAAACTATTATTAGAATTAGTACAAGAATTACCAATATTAGCATCATGAGAATACACAATATCATTTTCATCATCTTCATAAGTTAAAAATATGTAACTACTATAAAATTTTTCTGCGGGTAAATTTTTACTAATATTTACATTATTTTGGTACACACAAAAAATCATCAAAATTTAAATTTAAGTTAAACAATTGTACACTGTCGCTGTTTAAAATACAATAATTAAGAGGAGAATCAATAACGAAAAATGAGATATTATTACAAATTTGACCAATTTTAGAGTCTATGTTAATAATTTTAGAAGGCTTAATCTTACCTGCTATCGTGTTTATCGTAATTTTGTTTAAATTTTCATTTAAATCAGTATTATAATAATCCAGTTTGTCCGAAATTCTTTTTGGCATGATATTAATGCTTGAACCTGTATCTAATAATACACTCACATTTTTCCCACTGACAACCATCTCAGTTGAGAACAAATGGCCAATCGTTGAATTTTCTCAGCTGTGGTTGTTCACGTAGGGCTGGCGATTTCCTCCACCTCTGTTTTGACGAAAGTTGCCCCGGCCATATCCGTATGAGTTAGGCATATCTTGTCCGGCATGTCGAATCGGCTCTCTCGGCATCTCTCCCCGCTGCGGAAAAGGCTTTACCACACGCTGCGCTAATCTCAACCATTCCGTGGTAGAAGAAATGTCTCTCATTAGAAATAACTCTTTCTTTCTTTCTGGTAAACCATCAGTGAGTCCGTCTATTAAATTTGTTGTTGACAATTCGAGTCGTTTTCCGATAGTTAGCTTTTTATTGAAATAGTCCTTCAAATCTTTGCAGTGAATAAATTTAAGCTCAGTAAAGTCGGATAAATTACTTGACTCCTTCTCAGCAAACAGCTCAATAAACTTTAATTTTATCTGGTCCCAATCAGTAAATTCGATGACCTCTTCTATGAAAACATCAAGGGCCGATCCCTCAAGATAGTCCGAAATAATATTTACACGGTCTTCATTCGTTAAATCTGCTGTTTTTTTCTCGAAATACTTAAGCCAATTTTGTACATTCACTGGTCCATTAGGATCAAATTTCCGTAAAGTCCACATTGTACTATTAGTCATCAAACTATTCATCATTGAAGTTTCCTTCGGCTGATCAATCATCGTTTTATCCTCAAAAATCTCCGCCGATGTGTCGTTGTTCGTCATCGTTGCACCGTAATCCTAAAACATTATCCACAGATGTAAAAACAAAGTTCGCAAAAGTTCACGAAGTAAATTCCATCAAAAAAAAATATTTCATTGCCATAGTAATGGATTCGAAATCCATTGGGTTTTCAGCGTAGATAGAATCCTGTCGGCTTAAAATGTAATTCATTTTTTATAAAACTCCTTCACAAGGAGAAAACTCAACAGCTATAAGTAATGAGAATGCAGTCGGGCTTCATATTCAAGAGAACTCAGAAGTCTAATTTTAAAACTTTATTTCAGAGCGGCAACACGACACATCTCTCCTTCTCAGAAAATTACAATCAAAAGCCACAGAGTTCACTCTGTTCAGACACAAGTACACTTAAGAGCGCTGACAACAAGAATTTTTCCCACAACAAAACAACTTACTAAGCGAATTAAATGCACTATCAGCAAAACACGAACACATGTTCCGCCAACACCTGCGAAACTGCTGCATAGACAGAAAGTTTACAGTTTTATGACAGAAAGGAATGTTAAGTGGAAAATACTTCATTGACCAAACCATTTAGAGGCTGGGAAAGAGATTTGGAAGAATTAAAATAGGAGAGAGGAGGTTTTTGAAGAAATATTAAAGTTAACTAATTTTGATATATTACAGATCCCCCCCGAAAAAAGAGAAAATCGTCTCGCTGATGGGTGACATTTTCACAACTTAAAATAGTACAAATATATGATTATCAAAATTTTTTACAAGAAATTGTAACATTAAATGAATAAATTTAGTGTAGAAGAGTCAGAACTGTTCTTCTAGTGTGTCAGAATTGGAGACATCAGGGTTACAGAGTCAGAAGCTTGGTCTGTAACTCATCATAAGTAATTCCACACCATCACATCAAAATTTAAATCTATCAAGTTATACCGTTCCTCTGACTCTCCTGCACCATCACAAAATCTCTATACAGAATCAATCTATAAACAACTAAATAATGAAAAGATAATATACAATGAATATAAACAGAAACATAATAATACACGCAAATGAAGGTTTACAGTAAACAAGTATTTAAGAAAGTTTATCATTATGAAATTCAATATTTTTCCTAAGCAAAACTTAACTCAAACTGTTCAAATTATGCTTTATTAAAATTTTACTGAAATAAACTTTGGAGAAGGAAAATGGCTGTCCTCTGTGGTGACCAACGTGAAAATTGTTAGTGACCCCGAGGGTGCTCACACAAAACGACAAAAGGTTCATCCCTCAGTGGGAGGCGACTACCTATTGTTTTTGTGACAGGGCTCTCCGACATTATATTTGTGAACAACATTTTGAAACCTTTTATTTCTTTTTTCTCTACCAAAGATCACAGGTATGCGGGTAACAATTTCCCACATCTTGATCAGCTACAAACTTTACTCATCTTCAGTGTGAAAAACCCGAAACACAATAATCAGATTGAACTTCAAAAATAACTCGGAGAGTGGAAGGGGCTTGCCTCGAAGGCGATGACGGAATGACCGTTCATGACCTAGAGGAAGCTGAAGAGCAAAACGACAAAGGACTCGCTTAAGCTATCCCTTGACTTTGCAGAGGGTCTCTCCGGAGTTAAATATTAGAAAATTTAATTCCACACTGAAAATCAAACTGAACTACTCTTCGAAACATTGTTCATTTGTAAGTTTTAACTATCCTGTATTTAATTCACATTAGGAATTTAGACGTAAAACTGCATTATCTCTTAACTTTCAATCCAATTTTCATACTTAAAATGAAAACATTACCTACTCTATGACAATTCTCCTAATTAATCAAATTAGATATTCCTTGTATTGTAAACATTCACTTACTATTTTTGAAATAACGCACCATGAATTCAAAGAATAAAAACACATTTATAGTTATTATGAGAAACTACGAATATAAAAATGTAAAAATATAACATACTTGAACACTTTAAATCAAATAATTTTTTAGATTCACTGCAATAAGTAACAAGCAAAACTCAAAAACGATGAATTGCAAATTGGCTAAATATAAAAAGTGAGTACTATAATAAAATTATAAAAAACACAGATATCTAGAATCGTCAAGTTCGTAATCATCAGAACAGTCCTTCAAATCAAACCCGTAATCCCAAAACACAATCAACAAAAGTAACAAAACAACAATTCAACTCACGAGTGTCGACACATCTGTTTACTACTGTATAAATCCCGTTCACAATTGTACAGTCAAAACAACTCTTACATTTTGCGTCCGAACATCACATGAAAGCATTTTAAAAACTCCTGTACTTCAGGTCGAACCGAAACTGCCACGTCATAATTTAGAGGTCCACTTAAAATTTTCAATGTTCAAGTGCTTTTCCGCTTCCCAATGTCTCTATTGACCAAGGTCACAGACACTCCATTCGTTGGACTGAAAGTTTTCATCCTCGCGTGCTATCGAATTTTAATAACTGCATTTCCATCGTTCTTGGTATTATTTATTTTCTCTGTCTTGGGATAATTTTGATTACAAATTGGAATTTTAGTTTTTCTAACATTTAATTTAAAATTTTCTGCAGGATTAAAATGTCTTAGTCTAGTTGAATGTACTATTTCAGTTTCTTGTTTAGTAAGAAGATTGGGTTTGTTAATCTCAAAATTTACACTTGAAAGTCGCTTTAGAATTACAAAGGGTCCCGTAAACACTGGATTCAGCTTTGGAGTGTTTGGATATGAGAAACTTTCTAGTATTACTTTATCACCTACTTTAAATTTAGATTCTTTGAAATGGGTGTCATATCTTTCTTTATTTATTTCATGATTTCTTATAGTCCTCTGTCTAGCAATTTTCCTAGCTTCTTCGATTGGAGGATACATTTCCTGATTGTCTATTAAGGTTTGATATGGTAATTTTCCATGCATTAAATAAGAAGGGGGAAATTTTGTTACAGTGTGAGGGGTGTCATTATAGTCCTCAGTTACTTCACGTAATAATTTGGTCCACGAAATGTTACCATGATATGAATTTAATTTACATTTAAGTCTAGTTATCAAGGTCTGATTTACTCGTTCATTTTTACCATTCGTTTGCGGCCTATGGGATGTAGTTAGAAGCTGTTTAATATTATTATTACTCAAAAAGTGTTTGAATTTGGATGATGTAAAAGCAGCATTCCTATCGCTCAAAATTTTCTTAGGCATTTGATGTCGAAAAATTTGTCTTAAACAGTTAATATAAGTATCGGTGTTAACGTTCTTTGAGGCGAAAGTCCAAATAAACCTAGTGGCATGGTCAATAACAATGTGCAGATATTTTTTTGTTGAATTATAATAGTTTAAAACCACCAACAGTGTCTATGGCAAGAATTTCAAAAGGATCGCTCGTAGGAGGTAACATTTGTAAAAGGCCGAATCTGGGTTGTCTTGGTTTCTTATTTAATTGGCATACTTCACAATGCTTCACGAAAGTTGCTTACATCTTTGGTTAAACCTATCCAATAATATTGTGGAGATATTAAATTTAGCATTGCCGAGACTCCTAGGTGTCCATAATCATTATGAGCTTTTTTCAATAGTTTTAATCTTAAAGAGAAAGGTACTACAATTTTGATTAAACCTTGTTTCTTAACTGTCCAAATATTATTTAATTTTCTATAGTTTACACCGCAAACGTTATCTAAATTTTGATGTTGCTCTATCTCTTTCGGCGTTAAAAGTGGTTCGCGTACAGTCATATGGTAGGAGATCGGGTTTCTAGTTAACATATCTGCTTCATAATTTGTTGAACCTTTTTTGAATTTTATATCAAACGAGTACATTGATAACTTCAAACTCCAACGGAACAATCTACCTGTCGGATTTTTGATATTTTTTAGCCAAACGAGAGATGCGTGATCCGTGTAAATTGTGAAATGAGTCCCGTGTAAGTAACAATAAAATTTATCAACTGCATCAATTATAGCTAAGCATTCTAGTTCTGTTATAGCATAATTTAATTCATAAGGTCTAAGTTTTCTAGAATGATATGCAATGGGATGTAGCGATCCATCAGGATGTAATTGTTTTATAACTGAACCAATCGCTTGACCTGACGCATCCACAAATATATGACATGGGTAATTAGGATTATAAATCGTTAAAATGGGTTTAGAAATAAGAGCATCTTTTAAATATTGAAAAGCTTTTTGGCATTCTTCATTCCATTCAAATTTTACTTCTTTCTTTAATAATTTATTTAGCGGTGCGCGTAGTTTTGCATAATTTGGAATAAATTTATTATAAACATTTACGCTTCCCAAAAATCTCTGTAAGTCTTTGACATTTCTAGGTGGTTGAAGTTTTTTGATTACCTGTATGTTTGCATCACTGGGAGAGTATTTACCTTTTTCTACTTCATATCCTAAAAACTTAATTTTTCTTTGCGCGAATTGACACTTTGAGAATTTTAATTTTATGTTTTCTTTTTCACAGATAGAGAATATAGTCTTTAAGTGTTCTATATGTTCCTCAAAAGAGTTCGAAAAAATAATTATGTCATCGAAATAGTTCAGCGCGAATTTAATTTGATACTTATTTAAAATTTGTCTTAAAGTCCTTTGAAAAATAGCCGGAGCATTCCGGTATCCAAAAGGCAATCTATTCCATTCATATAATCCAAAATTAGACGTGAATGCTAATTTTTCGGTGTCTCTCTCATCTAATTTGATGTGCCAATAGCCACTTGCTAAATCAAGGGTCGAAAATATTTCAGCTTGTGTCAAAGAATCAATAATATTTGCAAAAAGGGGAATAGGCTCGGAATCATGTTTACTAATGGCATTCACCTTCCGATAATCTACACAAAGTCTAGATTTAGAATTTTCATCTCTTTTGTAAGCTAGAGTAATTGGTGAAGCATAAGGACTATGAGAAGGCTTTATTATATTTTTTTCCAGGAGTTCCTTTATTTGTTTTTCGATCTCTAAGTTATCTTTTGGAGACGCTCTGTAGGGTCTAAGCGCTATTGGTAACTCCGAATTTAGTATTATTCTAGGGGCTTCCATGCGGATGCATCCGACATCATATTTATTTTTTGCAAATATTTTACTATACTCATTTAATAAATTATGTAATTCAAAATTTTCATGGTTAATCAATAGATCATCACATTTAAAACTATTATTAGAATTAGTACAAGAATTAACAATATTAGCATCATGAGAATACACAATATCATTTTCATCATCATCATAAGTTAAAAATATGTAACTACTATAAAATTTTTCTGCGGGTAAAGTTTTTACTAATATTTACATTATTTTGGTACACACAAAAATCATCAAAATTTAAATTTAAGTTAAACAATTGTACACTGTCGCTGTTTAAAATGCAATAATTAAGAGGAGAATCAATAACGAAAAATGAGATATTATTACAAATTTGACCAATTTTAGAGTCTATGTTAATAATTTTAGAAGGCTTAATCTTACCTGCTATCGTGTTTATCGTAATTTTGTTTACATTTTCATTTAAATCAATATCATAGTAATAAAGTTTGTCCGAAATTCTTTTTGGCATGATATTAATGCTTGAACCTGTGTCTAATAATACACTCACATTTTTCCCATTGACAACCATCTCAGTTGAGAACAAATGGCCAATCGTTGAATTTTCTCAGATGTGATTATTCACGTAGGGCTGGCGATTTCCTCCACCTCTGTTTTGACGAAAGTTGCCCCGGCCATATCTGTATGAGTTAGGCATATCTTGTCCAGCATGTCGAATCGGCTCTCTCGGCATCTCTCCCCGCTGCGGAAAAGGCTTTACCACACGCTGCGCTAATCTCAGCCATTCCGTAGTAGAAGAAATGTCTCTCATGAGAAATAATTCTTTCTTTCTTTCTGGTAAACCATCAGTGAGTCCGTCTATTAAATTTGTTGTTGACAATTCGAGTCGTTTTCCGATAGTTAGCTTTTTATTGAAGTAGTCCCTCAAATCTTTGCAGTGAATAAATTTAAGGTCAGTAAAGTCGGATAAAGTACTTGACTCCTTCTCAGCAAACAGCTCGATAAACTTTAATTTTATCTGGTCCCAATCAGTAAATTCGATGACCTCTTCTATGAAAACATCAAGGGCCGATCCCTCAAGATAGTCCGAAATAATATTCACACGATCTTCATTCGTTAAATCTGCTGTTTTTTTCTCGAAATACTTAAGCCAATTTTGTACATTCACTGGTCCATTAGGATCAAATTTCCGTAAAGTCCACATTGTACTATTAGTCATCAAACTATTCATCATTGAAGTTTCCTTCGGCTGATCAATCACCGTTTTATCCTCAAAAATCTCCGCCGATGTGTCGTTATCCGTCATCGTTGCACCGTAATCCTAAAACATTATCCACAGATGTAAAAAACAAAGTTCGCAAAAGTTCACAAAGTAAATTCCATCAAGAAAAAGTTCTCTGCCATAGTAATGGACTCGAAATCCATTGGGTTTTCAGCGCAAATAAAATCCTGCCGGCTTAAAATGTAATCCATTTTTTATAAAACTCCTTCACAAGGAGAAAGCTCAACAGATATAAGTAATGAGAATGCAGTCGGGCTTCATATTCAAGAGAACTCAGAAGTCTAACTTAAAACTTTATTTCAGAGCGGCAACACGACACATCTCTCCTTCTCAGAAAATTACAATCAAAAGCCACAGAGTTCACTCTGTTCAGACACAAGTGCACTCAAGAGCACTGACAACAAGAATTTTCCCACAACAAAACAACTTACTAAGCGAATTAAATGCACTATCAGCAAAACACGAACACATGTTCCGCCAACACCTGCGAAACTGCTGCATAGACAGAGAGTTTACAGTTTTATGACAGAAAGGAATGTTAAGTGGAAAATACTTCATTGACCAAACCATTTAGATACTGGGAAAGATATTTGGATGAATTAAAATAGGAGAGAGGAGGTTTTTGAAGAAATATTAAAGTTAACTAATTTTGATATATTACATATATATATATATATATATATATATA
>CM063497.1:67155412-67177680 GCA_032207245.1 Pardosa pseudoannulata
TATATATACATACATATATATATATAATTTATATATATATAATTTATATTTTTATATAATTTCTTAAAAAGTAAAGTTCTATATTATTGTCATTATAATCTGTATACACACTTATATAAGCTTACATATATACATACATATATACTCATATATATATATATGCTCATATATATGTGTGAATATATATATATATATATATATATATATATATATATATATATATATATATATATATATATATATATATATATATATATATATATATATATATATATATATAGATAGATAGACAGATAGATAGATAGAAAGAGACAATATTACGTAAAAGATATCTCTTATAAAACATTAATAAATATCTAGTAAAAAAATTTATTTCTTATTTTGTATATTTTGACAGGATATTTCAATCACAGAATATAACGCACATATTAAGTTACATCTTCAAACTTATTACAATGAAGTATCCTAATTTGATAGACAAATGACTGATAGTTTCTTAGACTAATGAAAGATCCTTAAAACCTGCATTGTCCCATCGGATTTTAAGGCCATTCAATTTACAAAACTTATGTTATCGTATTAAAGACTCGAAATTAATATTTACATGGCTAAAGACATTAGATTAATGATCTAACGAACAATTGATCATAACAGAAAACGGCTTCAGGTAATCTTGTCACAGCTAATATTCAAAATATCGTGAAAAATAGATTTTATGAGGCATTTACCGTTTAAGGGAAACTAGGCTTCGATAACAGTGAGTGGAGGAGAGCTGTTAAATCGAATATTTCATGAACTCTGTTTAATGCACCTCACTTTCGAAGCTTAAGAGCAGTAACTTTGAAGATGCTTTGAAGATTGGACTCGTTAACATAATTTGCGACTTTAATTTAATCAGAGGTTTCTTCTTTAGAGGGTGTGTTAATTAGAGGTAATGGAATAAAAGTGAGCTAAAAGGCTTTCCGGAAGCCCGAACCTTAATGAAGATGGCTTTATAATTTAATATTCAAACGATTTTTCACTCGGAAAATGAGGCCATTTTTCTTGTAATAGGGACTGTTAGTTTTTTAGTATTTTAATAGAGTCAATTTGAAATATAAACATATCAATCTTTTATTTACAGCTTCACAACAGATTTTAACGAGAAAATATTTGCTACTGTGTGGAAATTGCAGCTGCTCTAATCTTCAACAAAATTGATCATTATAAAATTTCAGAAATGATGCATTCACATATTTGCACAAAGGCACATTAAACTTTGTTTCCTTAATGTCAAAGCTCAGAAAGTTGTACATATTAAATAACACACACAACCCCCCCACACAGAAATATATATGTATAATTATATACACATATCTACAAATAAGCATGATTATCAATACACACGCAGATTATATATGTGTCCATGTATGTATGTATATATATACTCTCTAGTGTAATATATAGATTATGAAAAACTAATAAACAATACAAAATTTATTAAAATGTATAGTTACTATTTAATTTTCAATGTAGTATGCATGGACACACAGACACTGGCATATACGTATATATATATATATATATATATATATACTAGTATATAGCCCGTCATATGACGGGATCAGTAAAATTTTTAATTTTCCAGAATTGTAAACTACCCTATGAGGAAGGTAAAAAAAAAATGGTTTTTTTTTTTGGCTGAGAATTATCTCGCAGCAAAAAATAATCGTTGATTGAATTTTAAATTTTCACATACGCACCTAATCTATTATTTAAGAGAAATATAAAAGAAAATTAATTACGTAATATATAAGTTCAGTGATAAAACGTGTGAAAATAATGCAGACGATATTTAAATAATTTAAAATAAGAAATGATTAAATGAGATGGTTAAAGGAATGACGTCATAATGATAGAAAATGTTTTTTCATCTATTTATTCTATAATAAATTGATAAATCTAATCGCCTGCTCTTAATCGGGGGAAAATGGGGCTTGAAATAATCGCATTAAACTCTCAAAAAGGGGGGAAGGAGTGAATTTTTCAATATTTTTGCTGTGATATGAAGCTTATTTATACCAATTTATTTTAGAATCAGATCGATAGTTAAGGAGAAAATAAACTTTACTCGCTTTAAATTTTGCTAACCCTAACTCATTAAGAATTCAATATGGAGCCTATTTCCATTCCAGGTCCAACCGCTTAAAAAATTCGTGGACAGATGGACAGATAACTTAGGCTATTATTATATAGGGGACTAGACTTGTGAACTGTTACTATTATGTTATTGTTATTGTTGTGTAGTTAGTTGTAAGTTAAATTTTAAGATAAAAGTTAACTTAGGTGGGAGAATGTCAAATCGTCTGTTAAAATTGATGTTCTACCCACATATTATCTTTTTTATTTTATTTTTTCTCTGTAAGATGCGAGTGGCAACGAACGATTTTGTTTAGTGAAAACATGGCTGTTCTTTCGTATGCGAGAAAAATGGCCCTTGAGTTGCTTTTGTGCTTTAATATGTTAATATTATTTACGCCATAAATTCTTCTATGTGACATTTTCTGTGCATTTAAAGATCTCGCATACGTAAATATAATAAAAAGTGTTTTATATTAAAAGGGCGTCTGTTTTGAGCAATTAATTAACGCCATTGAGAACATTCTTCAGTATCACACTTCTGATTTCGAAACCCAAACGGGACAGTGATTATTTGGTGGTATATATGAATGGCATCGAAAATGATAAATTTAATCGCCTGCTTTTAACGGGGGGAGAATAAGGCTTGAAATAATAGTATTAAACGCTAAAAAAGGGTGGATGGCTTAGATTTTGAACTCGCTTTGAATTTTGCTAACCCTAACTCATAAAAAATTCAATATGGATGCCTGTATCCGTTCCAGGTACAACCGCTTCAAAAATTTGCCGACAGACACCTTAGGCTATTATTATATAGGGGATATATATATATATATATATATATATATATATATATATATATATATATATATATATACATATATATATATATATATATACATATATATATATGTATATATATATTTACGTATATATATATATACGTATATATATATATATATGTATATATATACGTATATATATATATACATATATATATATGTATATATATACGTATATATATATATATATATATATATATACGTATATATATATATATACATATATATATATATGTATATGTATACATATATATATATACATATATATATATGTATACATATACATATATATATATATGTATACATATATATATATATATATATATATATATATATATATATATATATATATATATATATATATATATATATATATATATATATATATAGATAGATAGATAGATAGATAGATAAATATTGCTAAATTTTGTAAAATATTATTGTTGGTTTGAAAGCGAGGGATTCCAAGTGGTGCTCCAGATTTAAAGTTTTACAATTAAAATTTTAATGTATTTCTGGTGCGATGTAGCACTGAAATCTATCAAAATTATTTCAAGCATTGTCAGAATGAGTGTCTCCTTTGTAATCGGAACACTGAAATGTTTTTTGATTACACACCTTACTTTACTTCTTACAATAAAAGTAAAAATAAGAAGTATTTTTTTTCTACTGAAAATTAGTGCGTACAATCAATTTCTTATGATAAACGTGTTTCAAAAATATGAAATAAATTTTCTGTAACAAATTATTCTTCCTATTGCCTTGTATTAAATCCGGATATTACAAGTGATAAATGCAACGCAAATATTAAGTTACCTTTTCGAGCTTGTTACACTGAAGTATCGCAATTCTGTAGACAAACGACAGTTAGTTTCTTAGACTAATGAAAGATGCTTGAAACCCGCATTGTCCCATCGGATTTTAAGGCCATTCAATTTACAAGACTTATGTTACCATATTAAAGACTTCAAATTAATATTTATGTGGCTAAAGACATTAGATTAACGATCTGACGAACAATTGATTTTAACAGAAAAGAGCTTGAGGTAAACTTGTCACAGCTAATATTCGAAACATCGTGAAAAATAGATTTTATGGGACATTTATTGTTTACAGAGAAACTAGTTCTTGGTTACAGTGAGGAGACAAGAGCTGTTAAATCGAATATTTCATGAACTCTGTTCTGAACTTTCGGAGCTTAAGAGCAGTAACTTTGAAGATGCTTTGAAGATTGGACTCGTTAACATAATTTGCGACTTTAACTTAATCAGAATTTTCTTCTTTGGAGGCTGTGTTAATTAGATGTATGTAATGGAATAAAACTGAGCTAAAAGGCTTTCCGGAAGCCCGACCCATAATGAAGATGGCTTTATAATTTAATATTCAAACGATTTTTCACTCGGAAAATGAACCCATTTTTCTTGTAATAGGGACTGTTTGTTAACATGACAATGGCAAAAGGACTTTTATTACTTATTTTAATATAATCAATTTGGAATATGAACATATAAGTCTTTTCTTTACAGCTTCATATCAGATTTTAACGAGAAAATATTTGCTAATTTGTGGACATTGCAGCTGCTCTAATCTTGAGTAAAATTGATCATTTTCAAATTTCAGAAATGATGCATTCACATATTTGCAGAAAAAGCACATTAAACTTAATGTCACAGCTCAGAAAGTTGTATTTATTAAATAACACACACAACCCCCACAGAAATATATATGTATAATTATATACACATATCTACATATAAGCATTATTATAAATACTCACACAGATTAGATATATTTCATGTACGTATACATATATATACTGTCTAGTGTTATATATAGATTATGAAAAGCTAATAAATAACAATACATAATTTATTAAAATGTATAGTTACTATATATTTTCAATGCAGTATGTATGGACTCACACACACAGGCATATATGTATATTATATATATATATATATATATATATATATATATATATATATATATATATATATATATATATATATATATATATATATATATATATATATATATATATATATATATATATATATATATATATATATATATATATATATATATATATAGATGGCTAGATAGATAGATAAATATTGATGAATTTTGTAAAATATTTTTGTTGGTTTGTAGGTGAGGGACTCCAAGGGGTGCTCCATCTTTAAAGTTTTACAATAAAAATTTTAATGTATTTATGTTGTAATATCGCACTGAAAACTATCAAAATTATTTCAAGCATTGTCAGAATGAGTGTTTTTTTGTAATCGGAATCAACAAAGAGAAAAATAAGAAGCATTGTTTTTGCTACTGAATATTATTATGTACAAAAAATTTCTGATTATAAATGTATTTCAAACACGTGACATAAATATTCCGTAAAAAATTGCTCTTCCTATTTCCGTGTATTCTATCCGTATATTTCAAGTGATGAATGCAACGAAAATATTAAGTTACCTTTTCGAGCTTCTTACACTGAAGTACCGTAATTCGGTAGACAACCGACTGGAAGTTTCTTAGACTCATGAAAAGTGCTTAAAACCCTCATTGGATTTTAAGGCGATTCAATTTTGAAGAGTTATGTTATCCTATTAAAGACTCAAAATTAATATTTACGTGGCTAAAGACCATAGATTAACGATTTACGACCTTAAAATAAAGATCTGACAAACAATTGATCATAGCAGGAAAGTGATTGAGGCAATCTGGTCACAGCTAATATTCCAAACACAGTGTAAGATAGATTTTTTAGAACATTAATCGTTTAGAGGGAAGCTGGACCTCGGTTACAGTGAGTAAGGAGAACTGTTAAATTGAGTATTTCACGAACTCTGTTTAATGCACCTCATTCCTAAGGCTTAACAGCAGGGACTTTGAAGTTGCTTTGAAGACAGGACTCGTTAACATAATTTGCGACTTTAATTTAATCAGAATTTTTTTCTTTTTAGGGGCTGTTAATTAGAGGTAATGGTATAAAGCTGAGCTAAAAGGCTTTCCGAAAGTCTGCTCCATAATGAAGATTGCTTTATAATTTAATATTCAAACGATTTTACACTCTGAAAATAAGGCCGTTTTTCTTTTACTAGACATCGCTAAGAACTTTTAATGCTGATTTTAAATAAATCAGTTTGAAATATGAATATATTAATCATTTTATTACAGCACCATAACTTATTTTGAAGAGAAATATTTAGCTCTTTTTTGGAAATCGCTGCTGGTTTTATCCTAAGTATAGTTGATCCTAATCAAATTATGGAAATGTCCTATTCATGTATATGTAAAAACGCACATTAAACAAAATGTAGCATTATCATCAAAGCTTAGAAAGTAGAATTTATTTAATAACACGCACATAAATATGTATATGCATAAATCTATACATATATTTACACAGTTGCATTATTATATATACAAACATAGATTATATATATGTGTGCATGTATGCATGATTATATATACTATCTAGTGTTATATCTAGATTATTAAAAACTAATAAAATATATGATTTATAAATAAAAATATGTTGTTTATTAAAACGTATAATATTTTTAAAAATATATACTTTATTAAAATGTATTATAATTTAAAAAATATATAGTTTATTAAAACATATTTTCACTATATATTTGTTATTGTAGTAAGTATGCGAACACAGACACAGGCATGACACACATGTCTATATGTATATATATATATATATATATATATATATATATATATATACACACTCATATAGGTATACATCTGTCTATCTATCTATCTCTCTATGTATATATATATATATATATATATATATATATATATATATATATATATATATATATATATATATATATATATATATATATATATATATGTATGTATATATATTGCTGAATTTAACAAAATATTATTGATGGTTTGAAGGCGAATTGACTCCAAGTGGTGTTCTAGGTTTAAAGTTTTACAAATTTATTTTACTTATGTTGTGACGTATCAGTGTAAGTTATCAAAATTAATTCAAGTATTGTCAAAATGAGCATCTGCTTTCTACTCCGAACACTGAAATATTTCGGGATTACAAACCTAATTCTACTTCGTACAATAAAATGAAAAATAAGAAGCATTTTTTGCTAATGAAATTTATTACACAAATTCAATTCTTATAATAGATTTTTTCAAAGAGTAAATATAAATATCCTGTAAAAAATTGTTCTTCCTATGGCCGTGTATTGCATTCCTATATTATAAGCGATGAATGTAACTCAAATATTAAGTTAATATTCGAACTTGTTACACTGAAGTACCGTAATTCGGTAGATAAACGACTGGTAGTTTCTTAGACTAATGAAAGGTGCTTAAAACTGTCATCGGATTTTAAGGCGATTCAACTTACAAGACTTATGTTATCCTATTAAAGACTCAAAATTAATATTTACGTGGCTAAAGACATTCGATTAACGATCTGACGAACAACTGATCATAACAGAAAAGGGCTTGAGGCAATCTTGTCACAGCTAATATTCGAAACAACGTGAGAAATAGATTTTATATAGTACTAGCTGCTTCGCACCCAGCCTTCGGTCTGGGTTTTAAAAAATTTAGATGAAAGGTTTAGAACCGCTATTAAAGATAATAAGACGTATTAATAGAAATGCTGAACAAATCTCGTATATTTCAGGTTGTTGACGATTATAACAGTTTATTTTAATAGCTGAATGTCCAGTAAGTGCATTGTGTAGCTCGTGAGCCGCTGCATAATAATTCCCAATTCGGAACAGAGGCATTATAGCCACGTCTGCCATGTTTTTTTTGGCGACCAATAGAAAAACGCATGATTTGAAAAGTCGCCAAGCAGAAAAACATGGCGGCGGTGCGTGTTTTCTGAAAGATCACCAAAAAGAAAAAAAACATGGCGGCGGTCACGTGGCATATTTGAAACATAACATTAACAAAACTAAACTTTAAAAGAAAACAACAGATTAACAATTTAAAGTATTATTAAAATAAAATTAGCATAATAATCATATTTTTTTACGTTTTTTAAAAAATAACAGATTAGTAATATTTATGATATGTGTCAACAGAGTAAACACAATATATATCATTTTAATAAGCACTAATATTATGAAGAATCTAACATGTGAGGGGGGTTCCCCCCTCAACCCCCCCCTTGTGCAAAGAACAAAATAAAAATGTTCCAAACCAATTAACTTGAATATCCTGATACATTTTAACTATTTCAAAACCGAAATAACTGCACCCGTCTTAACTAAATCCCAGAAAATGATAAGAACAAAAACAAAATGTTCCAAACCAAAGCATCTTGTTTGGTTTAGAATATTTTGATACTTTTTAACAATTTCAAAACAGAAATAACTTACTCGTTATAACTAAATTAGCTAAATCCCAGAAAATGATAAGAACAAAAACAAAATGTTCCAAACCAAAGCATCTTGTTTGGTTTAGAATATTTAGATACTTTTTAACAATTTCAAAACAGAAATAGCGTACTTGTCATAACTAAATTAACTAAATCCCAGAAAATAACAACAAAAACAAAATGTTCCAAACCAAAACTTCTTGTTTGATTTAGAATATTTTGATATTTTTTAACAATTTCAAAACCGAAATAACTTCACTTGTCGTAACTAAATTAACTAAATCCCACTAACCAAATACATAAAAAAAACTCAAATTCGGAATTCCATCATCCCCACAAACGTGCCGTTTTGAATGAAATGCAAATCCAACCTCAGGTCTAAGAATTTCCTGATATTTCTTCACAATGCTACAAATAGTTAAAACCGAAATAAGAACATCCATAACTAAATACCAAAAATAACTTACCTACCTACGAGACAACCTACTAATCCAAAGTCTGGAACGAAAAGAATATTTAAAACAGAAAATTTGCATAGATTGCCGGGTAATGACGTCAAAAATCACGTGCACCAATAGCTTCCATATTCCCCTATCAATGTTAAGGCATATACAGCAACCTAGTCATCGCCCCAAAAATCGCCAAGTTTGCCACACAAAATCGCCAAATTTGGCGAGAAAAAAACCAGGCGGCTATAATGCATCTGTACCCCCAATTCAACGACTTTCTTTTAATGTAGGAGTCAAATTTCAAAATGCTGTGGAGAGTAATATATATGTACTCTTCTGAATGGGATAATTCATTTCTGAGATTGGATAACTTTTAGTACTAATGTTTTACATACATAAAAATTAAATTTTAAACAACAAAACCTATGACGTTAACTTTTTCTTTAAAAAATGGCAATTGTGAAATAAAAACAAATTTGATAGAACATGGCGAATTTGTAATTACTGAAAATAAAAATCAAGCCAACATATAACAGAAAAAATATTAATTTCTTAAAAAAATTGAGAAAGTAAAATAAAGATTTACATATTTTGATGAAGTAAAATATTTAGCTACTAAAAATAAAATGATTTTTATACTGGGATATTTCAAAGAGATAAAGTTATTGCGTATGACAAATAGTTGTAACTATAGGTAATAAATGGCACCACTCAGTACATATATTAATTAATACTAGCTGCTTCGCACCCAGCCTTCGGTCTGGGTAATAAATGTTCCTAAATATAGCTTTAGAAAAAATACTATAGATAAAAATAGTAATAAAAATGTTAAATTCTGATCGTATGCTGCAAATTGCCTATGAATATAAGTTTATTAACAGTACATTGTGCAGCGGAGAGAGTGGAAGTGGGATTTCTAACCTTCCTTAAGAAATTCCTGATTCCTATTTAACACTAAGGTCATCGAATGGGACTCATATCCCGGATTGCGACATGAATGCATACAGCAACCTTATGGAAGGTTAGAAACCCTAGACCACCCCCCAAATCTAATATATGTATAAGAATTGCTTCATTAATGGAAACTGAAGGGGAATATCCCACAATTGTACTAATCCTCTGTTAATAGTATTTAATTCCCTTTATATAGAATTAAGCACTATTAACTTATTCATTATTGGAGGTACCAACATTTGGAAGGAAAACGGACCCAGCCTCTTTCAAATACTAATTACACAATCCCTCTCTCTTATGCCATACAATAGATTAATATGGGGTTTTGAAAGGAAATTTCATGAAGTTGTAAGTATATTTCTATTTCTCGGTTGATATTGCAAAAAATTTGCTGAAGTGCAATGTATGAGAAGTGCTTTGGCGATACATAAGTTTCTTGGCTGACATTCTAAATAATTGATCACTTCGTTCAATTTCATATTTCCTTTGACCTTAAATTGTGAGTGGTGGTATCAGGCACTCTAAGAAAAAAAAATCCCATTTTATGGGTTTAAAAAAATATAACTGACTGAAACTAATTGTAGTCCAGGGCACAAAACGTTATTCGTATAAGGTTTTAAAATTGTTATACCCGAATAAGAGCATTTATAAGCAATATATTGGATTGCTCACTTAAATTCTATTGTGGAAAGATGTTTATTCAAATGACTACATCGAAGATTTGTTGAGTACATATAGTTTAAATTTGAGAATTAAAATTTAAAATTTGTAGCATATTTTTAAAATGTCTATTATTTTTACTATTCATTTTGTTAAACATATTTTGCCCTTTTACAATTGCTGTTAGAATCCAATATTAGTAGATTGGTCAGATGTTGACATTTATAAACGTTTACCAAAATGGTACAAAATTCTATTTTTAAATTTTTGGTATATATGAAAAGTATATTACTAAGAATATGCGCAAAATATGTATTTACACGATATACATACTAAAACATAGCTAAGATTTAGGAAACAGGTAACTGTTTTCAATAAGAAATGATAAAATTTGTCGAAAATTTGGTAAGAATTACTTTCTTAAATAATTCCCAATAATATTTTTGGAAGTTAACTGAATTTTCACGAATATAATGAATCTAATATAAAAGATATAATAAAATATAACAAAAAGTCCTTTAAAATACTTGAAAAATAATACAGTTAGTAGTAATAAATTCCTAACTTTTCATATTCTTCTTATTTTATAATGCTCAATCAAGCTTAGAATAGCTTTACTTACACACACCATTGGTGATATTTTACACTGGTGATATTTTTGTCATCAGTCTAGAGAATTGAGTTTGATACAAGAACAGCGTACGTCCACCAGTTTGGCAATAATGCTCTAAGCATAATGGCTTTAAATTTTCTCCTCATCTCTTCGTATCTACACAATTTTTATCTATATATCTCTTTCTATTATATTAGTATCCATCTCTCCTTGAACAACCCGTTTCTTATATATTAAATACACGTATTCCCTAAAAAGTTAGATATAGTGAACCATTAATGGTTCACTATGGCTAATATTTAATAATTTGGAGCTTTTGACTTTATAATGTTGAATTACTCATAAATATAAATGACCAATTTCTAAGCGGTCTTGATTAATTAAGTAAAATTATATAATTATATTACAAGGATGCATTCTACATTCATTAGAGTAGCCAAAAAAGCAAGGAATACAATGGATGGAATACATTTGTGTTTTAGTAAACATCGCCAATGATTTTGCCAAATTTGCCAAGGGGTATACTATACTTAAGTATTACCAACAGTTGTATCATTGATTTTGTATAAATAGCATAAAAATATTTTGAATTCTAAAGATAAACAAAAATTCTTACTTGCTATTTGCCTTTTTTAGATGTTAGTTATAATATGAAAATTAGAAATTTTTTGTTCTAAAGTAAAATGTTTGTAAAATAATTTTCATCAACCTTCAAGTCGGAAAATGTATGAAAAAATTCAAATTGAATTATTCCAAGCATTTGAAGTTATACTGTCCAAGAGTTGAGCAGCATTTTACTTCCTCTCCTTCATGGAGTTTATCGTTTGCTTGTGACTCAAATTCATTAACTTAATTTTATAGTCATTTTGGGTGCTACTCTGCGGTAGTTGAAATATTTCAAAGGTGACATATGCACACAGCCATCTAAACACAAGGCCTGCTCGCTGATTTTCCGAAAACCGGTCACGTGATCTCTGGAAGGCGGTATTCTATTTATCTGTTGATACGTTGATGCTTGTAGAATGCTTGCAGATTACTGCTTTTGGATAAAACAAAAAAAGAAATTTATGGAAATAAAACAACGTTTGCTATTATAAGAAAGGTAAGTAGCAATTTTGCTATCGTTTCTCCTATTTTTTTTTATTTTTTGAGCTGTTTTCTAATTAAGCATAGCATAAGAAAAATTTTAATTCTTAAGTTCGCTACTATGGAATAGTTCAAATGTTTTGTTCTATCACATTGTATATTATAAATGTCGATTTAAAAATAAGTTTATTTTTATTGTTAGAACTCATTAAAGAATGTATAAGTACTTAATATAACATTAAATATCAGCAAGTTTAATGTATTTTAAGTTTTGTTAGTTTCGTTTTTGCTGCGTATTGCAACTTGACTATTGTAGATAACTCACAAATTACATTTTCTATTTTATCTTAATGGAAAATGATTTATTATTACCACAATAAAAGAATAATGTATCCTTATTTCATTGATTTATAGTGTGTTTTTAAGGAACTTTATTAATAAAAGTTGATATTCTTCACATACCACAACAGCAATTGTGAAATTTCTTACTATGTAGAATCAATGTTATCTGCACTTTGAATTGTTTCTAATTTATCAGGTTCATATTTTTTAAGTCCTGAACTCTGTTTCGAGATTTTCTATTAACTTTCTACAATTTAAATATTTATTATCTAAGCGTAAAAAAGACAAAAATTAAACTACCAAAAGAAAATATATAAATATCAGTAAAATGTAAAATGACTAAAACATAGCTTAAAATAATATACATTAAATTAAAAAATTTTTTGTAAACTTTAGACTGTATTATTGGAGATATTGTATTTCTGTCATTCAACTGGAAACCTACACATTTTTATATAATATTGTTCAAAGATCATAAGGACAACTTAGGTATTATACCACACTTGGATTAATAATAACTATGTTAGCAAGAACAAAACATACATTTATGTAGTGTATTTTTGAATATTTTACTTAATATATAGTTTTTATTAATATTTTAATGCAATAATATATTTTTGTTATATAGATCATGCCTTTCAAATGTTCGGTTCCGGGCTGTAAATCCAATTATAAGCCACCATATGTTTCCTGCTTTCGATTTCCCGAAGACACTGACAGGAGAAAATTTTGGATTAATAGGATTCACAGAGACAAATTTCTATACACTGATAATGCTAGAGTCTGTATCAAGCATTTCGACAAATCTATGATTATTAGAGAAGACTCGTGGACTGATACAGATGGGAAAGTCCATAAAATTCCCCGCGCCAATCCAATTTTAACTCCAGATGCTTTTTCAAGCTTGATAAGTGAATCCACACCTCATCTAAATGTATAGTGGCAAAGAAAAGAAAATCTGGCAAAGAAAAAGAAGATGATAGGATTCAGCAATGTTTAGCTGACAGTGTTTTGACACATATTCAAGAAGTTGAAAGGGCGCAACTAAAATGTTTGTCAGAAGTAAAATTATATGTAACGCACTGTCTAAAGGACTATTCTAGCTGGACATACATTTTTTGTAATTCCATGTTGACAGTTATAAACCTATGTGATTCTGATATTCCAATTATAACAGCATCATTTAAAGTAAGTGAAGATTTATCTTTTGAAATATATTGTAATAACGAAAGATTAAATGCAAATATTCTAAATTTAAACTTTATAAAAATAGAAAGCAAACATCATATTGATATATTGTTAAATGCTTGCAGTAATTTTAATTTGTATGAGAAAAATATTATGAATGACAAATTTTCACAGGCTACTAAACTCCTAGAAGAATCCTTGATAGATTTAGATGATAAAAAACAAAAATCGTTAAGTATTTTATTAGAACAGATAAATTTAATTCGTACACCTAAACAGGTATATAGATATTCCTCTACCTTGCTCAATTTTGCATTCAAAATTTTTCTTTCATCACCATCTACTTATCAAACTATTAGAAAAACAAAATTACTAATTTTACCACACCCTAGTAGCTTAAGGAAAATGGCCTCAAAACTAAATATTTGCTCTTCATTCTTTAATGTTAAAAGTAATTATTTACAAAAAAGGCTAAGCATTCTTAAACCAATAGAAAAATATGTTAATATATTATTAGATGAAATTTATATTTCTCCAGAGCTTTCATTTATAGGAGGAAAGTTAACTGGAACATCCATAACTAATTCGAATGCATTAGCTAAAACTGCTCAGGTATTTTCCATAAATTCTTCATTTAGTGGTTATAAAGATGTTGTTGCAATTTTACCTATTCATGAGAATTCTGGAATTTTTTTATTTGAAGTAACTAAAAAAATTTTGCAAGCATTGTATGAACTAGGAGTTACACCTTTGAGCATAATTGCTGATAATAACCAAGTCAACAAATCTTTATTTTCTCTTTTTAAAACTCATCCTTTTGGTTATCATTCTGTATATAATCCAGTATCTTCAGATTCAGGTATCCCATTATTTTTACTTTATGACACGGTGCACCTTTTCAAAAATATACGTAACAATTGGTTACACCATAAAAATTCAGCTTTAAATTACCCAAATTTTGAGAACAAATATGATATAAAAAATGCTGATTTCAATCATTTAAGAAATATATATAATAAAGAAAAGGATTCCTTGTTGAAATATGGATACAAATTGTGTCATAAAGCATTATACCCTTCCAATATAGAGCGTCAAAAAGTTAGTCTGGTTTGTAAAATATTTAATTATGAAAATATTCATGCTTTAAAAGAAATTGGGGGTAAGGAAACTGAAGGTACTGTAATGTTTTTATCTATCATTTTGAAATGGTGGAACATTGTTAATGTCAAGTGGAGATATAAAGATGTGAGATTCAAAAATGAGGATTTCAAAGCCATTTCATCAGAAGATCAGGAGCAGTTAAAGTTTTTAAAAAACATGGTGGTTTGGCTAAAAAGTTGGGAAATTTTATCAAGAGGGAATTTGTACAACGGACTAACTAATAGGACCTTCGATGCTTTCCAGCAAACTTGCAGTGGATTGTATGGCATAGCATTGTTTGCTTTAAAACATTTAAAAATAGAATTTATATTATTTGGAAAATTTCAGACAGATCCTCTGGAGGAAAGATTTAGTCTTTATAGACAATTCTCTGGCAGTAACTACTATATTTCCTTGCAGCAATTAATTGAAAGCGAAAAAAAAATAAGGATACAAAATTTACTTTACTTTAATGAAAATACGCAAAGCACATTTCAAGCTGTTGAAAATAAATATCATTCTGAAATAGATGTATGTGGAGAAATAGATGAATTGAAACCAATAGATGAGGAAATTATGCCAGTCGTACTTTTCATTGCAGGTTATGCTGCATTCAAAACATCTAATAAAATAAATTGCAAATTTTGCATTGATGTCATAAAATTAAATAGTGAAACCGTTGAATATGAATTTTCAGAAAATTGTAAATTAATAGATGCTGTAGATAGAGGATCTTTGAAAAAACCCACTGTATTTACACTTAAAGTAACATATTTATGCATTCAAATATTTACAAACGTATCATTAAAATATAACAGCAGTTTCTTAGCAAATGATTATCAACTCAATTTATTAATAAGAATTACTGAACCATATCTTAAAAATGTAATAGATGATATAAACAGGTCTTCTAAATTATGTTTGCACTAGCATATAGCCCGTCATATGACGGAATCAATAATTTTTTCATTTTCCAGAATTGTAAAGTACTTTATGAGACAGGTAAAAAAATATTTGCTTTTTGGGTGAGAATTATCAGGTACACGCTCAATAATTTTTTTTTTGTGTCAATCAGACATCAGGATCTGGAAAATCAGACCTTATTGTTAGAGAATTGAAAAAATAAATATTTCAAGTCCAAATGTTAACAAAAGTGAAAGCAAGTTGAATAGAACTTGAAATGAAAAACAAAGAATACACCATTTCTTCAAAGTGTGAGAAAATAATAAAATCCAAACATTTTATTTTTGAATTATAGAGTAAAAAAAAAATAAAGCTACGGCCAATCCTAGATTATACATCCCCCCTAAATAAACATTATCTTCCTCATACATCTCTATAGAAAAAGTTAAAAAAGCTGCACTACTGATTCTGCCAATCAGCATTTGAATTGAATCAGGAACATACGATTAAATAATCATGTATTTAAAAGTAACATCATTTGTAAAATAGCAAAAACATATAAAATGTTTTAAAAACAATGTAAATGTTTATTGAAACACATACATATGAAAAATGTGTACGTTTAAACTTTAAAAAACGACACACTAACAAAATCCATTCCCCTATATAATAATAGAAGTTATCTATCCGTCTGTCCTCGAATTTATGAAGTGTTTCGACCTGGAATAGAGGCATCCATATTGGATTCTTGATGAGTTAGAGTTAGCAAAATTGGTTACAATAAAAATTGAACACAGACACATAGTAATACTAAATACAAAGGTCTTTTTTTAAATATTGATTCATGTCATTACAGTCGTTTTAAATTTAAATAAATTTATGGGAAAAAACCTCACGATATACAACATTAGCTGTAAAAGAACTTGACTGCTTTTTAATTTTTCCTTGATTATCTGTTTCTTCGATGCACAATTTGAGATTATTCGGATTCCGACACCTAGATAAAGCAACATATAGTTGTCCATGAGAGAAAACAGGCTGAGGGAGATATATTCCAACATGATCGAATGTCTGTCCTTGAGCTTTGTTGATTGTCATAGCATATGCTGGAATTATTGGTAATTGTCGGCGCTTTAAAATGAAGGGTAGATTAATATCACTCGGACGTAAATCAAATCGATTTATGAACACAATGTCACCTTTGTTACACTCTGAAAGTATCTTTGCAATTATAAAGTTTTCATGAAGTTCCATCACACATAATCTTGAACCATTACAAAGTCCTTGTTTTGCATTCAAATTTCTCAGTAACATAACAATAACCCCTTTCTTCAACACTAACTGATGAGGTGGCATCCCAGACGGTGTTTGTCCATGAAGAAATTCAGGTGGATAATTATGAATATCATTATCATCTTCAGAAACAATTGTATCTACACTGTTATAAGTATGGGCATTTCCTTCAAGACCTAATATTATTTTCTGATTTATTTCAAGAGTCTTCTTATTTGTAGGTGATAAAATGATTCTTTTCGCCATATCTTCAATATCCATGTTCCTGAAATTTTCAGTATAGATAGCATTTATAATGTTTTTCTCTACCATGTGAGATGGAATTTTCACAGAATCATATGGCAATCCTTCTATTTGAGAAAGAGTTCCAGAACCAATATTCAGCAGCCATTTGTTATGGGAGTCTTCGCCAGCACTTCTCATGTTAATTCGGAGTGTGAGTTGAGTAAATACAGACCAAAGAGGACTGGACTTTATACAACTTTCAATAACTTCAGTTCTATTTCCTTTGGACACAACAGGAAGGGTTTGTCTGAAGTCTCCACCAATTACCATTACTTTTCCTCCAAATGGCCTATCATTGTTCATAATTTCTTTCAATAGTAAGTCAATACATCGAATGCCTTCCTTTGTCAACATTGTAATTTCATCAATGATTATGAGCACAGCTTTTTTTAGTAGTTTAGCATCAGATGTATCAGCTGTCATTCTTGAAACTGAACTGTCCAATAGAGGTACAGGTAATTTAAAACCACTGTGAACTGTTCGACCCCCTCTCAGTAATGTTGCAGCAATTCCAGTAGTTGCAAATGGGAGTGCCACTTTTCCTTTTCCTCGAATAAAAGATAATAAAGTGCAATATAAAAATGTTTTGCCAGAGCCACCTGGTCCATCCAAATAAAAATATCTATTCTTTTCACATTCATTCTTTATAGCTTGTAGAATAGTATTGAATGCTTGGAGTTGATCATAATTCAGAGATGCTATTCTTTCATTGGCTTCTTGCTCCTCTTTCAATTCATCATACATTTTATACTCAAAACCAGTTCCATTTGGTACTGGTAGACCAAATGATGCACACGACATTCCATGTTGTTTCAATATTGTGTTAATATCATGAAGAGCAAAGTTTAGGGCTTCATTTTCATTTGAATTGCGGAAGAAATCTATACACATTTCTCTCGAGTACTTATTCCACAGGTTAAGTGCATTTGTTGGATTACAGAATATCAGTATGAATGAAAATGTCTGGCGGAGTTGTTTTGGCATTTGAAGAACGGAAGCTTCTTGCAAACAATTATACCACTCTTCATCAGAGTCTAGTAAGTGAAGATGGAAGGCTGCTTCTTTAAAGGAGTCGTAAACAATATTGTGAACTGTTCGTAGAAACTGAAAGCTTGTAGCAGCAGGTACATGAAGCAGCAACATTCTTAGGTAAAATCTTTCTTCATCTTTCACACTAACTATATGCATTCTTGAAACAATCTTGGATCCACCTTTTTTTCGTTTCAGCCAGTTGTTTCCAACATATACATAATTATAAGGAACATCAGTATACAAAAGATCTTTCGCATCTATATCTGTTTTATTTAAATCAAACCAAGCCTCAAGTTTCGTCCTGCGACTTCTTGCAGATTGCAATGCTTCTTCTTCATGACCCTCGGTAAACATTATTCTTTGTTTTTCTGGAAGGTGTACGGGGAGTCTGATAACTGCATGTGATCTGTCATGCATTCTAAATTCTAACAAACGCCACATTGCTTCTGGAGCACTAACATATCGTGCACTAATATAATTAGCAATTTCATTTTGCTGCACTTCCCCTGCACTCACAACTAAATTAGCACAATCATAACCTTTGTATATGTACTTGTAAATATATTTCACAGCCCTGACTGATGTGCATACCTCAACATTTATGTGGGCATCATACTTCATTAAAAGATAAGGATTGTAGGGCACCACAAATCTGTTGTCCATTTGCACCCCTCTAACTAAACTACTTGCACCTACTCTTCGTCTATATAAAGGATAACCCTCGTCATGTATAACAGTTTTTGACTGATAATCCTTTGGAAAGTTTTTATTGCATTTCCCTTGTTCCATGCACGGTGCTCCTACTCTATTGACACCACAAGGTCCATGCATCATGCATCGTGTCACAATATCATACAAGAGTGGATTCTCCTTCTGGTCTGGAATTTCGGCACACACAATCCGATCAATCATTTCGGGAGTAGATAATTTATCTTCAGAGCGTAATACGAGTAACAAATGTGCATGTGGCAAACCACGTTTTTGAAATTCTATGGTATATACATGTGCAACCGAAATGCCTAAAACGCCATTAGTTGTTACATCTTCAAGGAGTGCTTTCAGCTTCAAGTTATAAACTCTAGCAATTAAATCAGGCCTGTCATGTGCTTCTTCACAAATCAGTAAATTTTCTGTTATTTCTGGCCACTTTGGATTTGCTGTAAATGTTAAAAACACATCGGGTGACCCAAATTTTCCAAATATGGACATGGCATCCACACATCTTTCACGCATATTTCTTGGAGAACCCTCAAAAGATGAAGGTAATATTACTGGAATACCTGGTGGAACCGTACTATTATTTTCTCGCTGTTCAATATGATCTGCCAAACCTTGGTAATATTCACTACGCAACTTGTTCTGACGAGTTCGGATGAAATTTAAATTGTTTGCTTCCACTTGTAAATAAGAATCTACAATATACTGTTGTGTCAGCTTGCCACCATTTAATACTGGATTGAAGTCGCCTCTAATTGCCAGTAATGCAGCTTTATATTGCAGCATAGTTACATTTATTCGAATCTTATTTTTTTGGACCCCTTCATAAGCATCACAAGTCCAATTAGGCTGCCACCCTGGTTCCCCAAAGGGAAAAAATAAAGGGTAACACATAGGATCTAAATTAGGACTCAATATGTTGATATTCACAAACTGTTGTTTAGGGTTTTTGGGATTATTTGGATAAATTCGTAAATCCCGTTCAAAAGGAGGTTCGCCATCATCGTTTACAAAAACCATTGCGATTTCATTATGCGTTGGTTCATTATAACGTCGTCTGTCCGATTGCCTATCTCGCCTGAACACCAAATTCACTACTGGAACATTTTCAGCTGCTTGTCGTGCTTCTTCAAGTGCTTGAGCTTCAATTTCTCGTAACATGTGGTAGGTATGGCACAGTCTGTTGTTCTGTCTAAAGAATCGATCAATATTATCAAGAATACATGTCAAACATTGCTCATTAGCTGGATGCGATACTCTAAAATTGGTAGCTTGGGTACTGTCGAGCACATAAAGTTGAGCAAACTTGGGTGTCTCTCCATCTATAGGTTGAAGGTGACTTGTATGGTGATATATCTGTCCATGAACTTTGAAGACATATGGTCCCCGACCACTAAAATTTATCACTTTGGCGCCCATGGAGGCAAAAGATACAGCACTGTTGTAGGAGCGAATATTTTGTTTGAAGTTTTTGTGATGTAAATTTGCAGGGTTTGACATAAGATCTTGTAAAAAAGTTGGATAACTTAACTCCTTTCCTTGAACATCCAAGGGTTTGCTGAGTGCAACTTTGCCTTTTCGGCAACAACTTGTAAATTTCCCATCTTGTGGTTTTTCACCAACAAAATGTTTAGCTCCACAAAACTCACAAATAACATTAAGGGGTCCACAGTTATGTATATTAATATTTTGTGGTTCAAAAGTGTCAATCTGTTGTTCAATTATTTCAAGTTGACGAATCTTTAGTCTTCGTTTCGACATACGTTGCTCACTTGCCTCAATTTTATCTTCTTGAATCTTCAATCTTTTTTCACGTTTACGTTCAGCATCTTTTTGTTGGCGAGCCTTTTTTACAAACGCATTTTCTTGAGCCCTTTTTCTTCGTTTATGTGTTGCATCTTTCTCTTTACGGATTATTTGGCGATTATACTTTATTGAATTTGACACAGAATTAACGTAAACGTCAAAATGGCCACTTGATAATTCATTGGAAAAGCGTAGCCGCTTAGTGGGGTTTCCCTCACTTCCAAAACTGTAATAAAGGTTACAATCACGGTAAACCTCAAACACATACTCAAAAATTTCACCTGCTGCATACAACTCGCAAAATCCTCCAAAAGTTGAACATCGTGACATTTCGGAAAAATAAACTGCAGCCGAACTATAATTATGGCCATATTCATTATGTGACATAATACTAAAATGATCCCAATTTTGTACTACATGAGTAACAATTTGTTTTCGAATGTCACTGCTAAAAGACTGTGTTTCAAACATAACATAAGAAAGCGATCGAAATAAACATGACCCATCCCCAACTATTGGAAAGACAGTATGGGGAACCATTTTACCATTTATATTTAATAAATGTTGTTCCATTTTACAATCAGGCTGACTAAAAATTATTCGTATAAAACTTTACTCACTTTGAATTTTCCTAACCCTGATTGATCAAGAGTTCAAAATGGATGTCTCTTTACATTCAAATTTCTGCGGTACAGTATAAAAAAAAAATTACTTGGTTCGTTGGCGCCATCTATTGACTAATATATTAACTAAAAGGCGATAAATTCAGCGATAAAACGTATGAAAATAATGCACGCGATATTTAAATAATTTAAAACAAGAAATGATTATATGAGATGGTTAAAGGAATGACGTCATAATGCTAGAAAAAAAATGTTATTTTTACCTATTTATTACGTGAATAAATTGATAAATTTAATCGCCTGCCCTTAGCCGAGGAATCCATTCCAGGTACAACCGCTTCAAAAATTTGCCGACAGACACCTTAGGCTATTATTATATAGGGGATCAGCGATAAAACGTATGAAAATAATGCACGCGATATTTAAATAATTTAAAACAAGAAATGATTATATGAGATGGTTAAAGGAATGACGTCATAATGCTAGAAAAAAAATGTTATTTTTACCTATTTATTACGTGAATAAATTGATAAATTTAATCGCCTGCCCTTAGCCGAGGAATCCATTCCAGGTACAACCGCTTCAAAAATTTGCCGACAGACACCTTAGGCTATTATTATATAGGGGATGATTGTTTACCTCACTTCAAAAATGTAATTTTAACCATTTATAAAATACTTCTGAATAATTACTGTAAAAAAGTGACTGAAAAAATATATTGAAAAAAGTTAAAGAAAAATCCAATGAGAGAAAAATAAAAAAGTTATCTTAAATTTCTCTTGTAATACCATTTTTTACATTTTTTTCTCTATATACTGAATTACGTTTCATTGTTTATGT
>CM063497.1:67177780-67250280 GCA_032207245.1 Pardosa pseudoannulata
TTTCTCTTCTGGATCATATTTCAATCAGGGTTTCGAACCGAAAATAAAATAAAATAAAATAAAAAAATAAATAAATAAATAAAAAAAAACGTTATTTATTTGGAACGAAAACCAGAACTGAACCAAAAAAATATCAATTTATTTCGGTTCGACATGTCTTCAGTCATTTGGTTACTATAGTTTACTTACCATTTTTTTTTTAAATTTAACGTCCATCAAATAATTATCGCCTTTACTTGTAAACTGTACGGACAGAATATTGGGAAGAGATGCTTCAGCCAGCTCTCCACTCAATTAGATCATTACTATGAATTGCTACCAATGCTATTCCTCATGAGCGTATGTTCACTCACCCTAGGAGATCCTTCAATGGCCGATCCTTGTCTACATGGTTAACTCAACCAGGTTCTGTTTTAATGAAAAATCATGTACGACATACTAAATATGACCCTATTGTACAAGAAGTTGAATTGATTGAAGCTAATCCTGACTATGCATATGTTAAGCTTCCTGATGGACTAGAGTCAAGTGTCTCTGTTAGACATTTGGCACCCAAAGGTGACTCAGCAACCAATCTCAACATGTAACCCATTCATCTTCCCCACACTGATTCTTCAGAATCTCTAGAGGATGTCAGGGTTTCTAAGGACAATGACGAAGATACCACCATGCCAGAGATCAATTGTCCTGACCTTAGTAATGTGGATTCTGTAAAGCCACCTACCTTGAACAATTCCTTATCTCCTGGACAGAGAAGGCCACCAACTTATCTTCAGGACTATGTGACTTATTAACTTTCTAGTGGGGGTGAATGTAGTAGAATAATGTATTTTGTTTCCTGTAGCAACACTTGTTTTAATAATTACATTTGGCAACTCTTCTGTACTGTTTGCATTGATGCAACTATGTAGCCTTTACACCTCGTTGTCTTCTAGTTGATTAAAGCCTAAATCTAGGGTATTATGTTGTTAGATTATTTTTCGCTTCACTACACAAGAGATTCGTAACATTTTTAATAATCAGACCTAATAATTCCCGAATATAGAATTTCCCCAACAGTTATTCTCTGCCAAACCTATTTCTTAAACTTTCTATAACTTTTTCATAATTTTTAGCAGTTGCAGGGAAGCTGTTCACAATGTCACATGGTTTCGTACTGGGTATGGTAGCTTAAACAAAATAATGCATCTTTTCCTCATTTTGAATTTTCTTATCCTCGTGTATTCGCCGATATTGTCCCCAAGACGGTAACCAATCCTTAATGTTGCCCCCAAATTGTTTCAAATCTATTTCCGGCAATTTCAGTTTCCGTTTACTCAGATTTGGCGGCGTACTGCCAGTGGATTCTGTCATTTGGCGATTAAAAAATAATTCCGTTTCTACTCATATTAAGTCTAACTTTTCCCTGTACTCTTCAATATTTGCCTACTCACTTTCAAATTCATCATTTGAAGAAAATTCTGTATTCAATATCTGAGTGTCAAAAATATTAAGTTCACTAGATAAACGTTCTAAAGTAAGAAGTTTCGTTTTCACACATTTAACATCGAGTCTTCTTTTCTAATGCCTGCGAAATCACATTAATTGTTTTCGTAAAAGAAGCTCTGATCAGTTTTCGTTTCTGAACTAACGACACCATTTCAATAAAATTAAAGCTCAATAGTAAAATCAGATTTAAACGAAACTATTGTTCTACGATTCAAATATCAACGGTAAAGAATAAAACATCTGACCTTGACTTCTTGTTACCCTATCAAGTCAGGGATCACCAATTTGTGCGAGATTTACAAGAACTAACCATTCTCCTAATGCTTAAATAAGTAAATTTAGTTCCCAACTACAATTCAAAACAACATGCCTTTATTTCAAATATCCCTCCAACTGTTTTCAAAATAGTGTTGCCACTTTTACAATATTAAACTATGCATGAAATAACAATTCAGGTTTATTTCTTAACACATGCTGGTTATTTGTACCAATTCACATAAAGTACTAATTAAAAAATAAAATCTAAATTTTAATAGAATTATATTTTTAGTCCCAAATAAGAATATAAATAATATATTTTTTTTCAGAACTAAACCTACAGATTTTTTTTAATGAACTGGAACAGAAACTGGAACAAAAACTATTACGGTTTGAAGCCCTGATCTCAAACTATAATTGCCTCAATACAAATCTACATTTCAAAGCAGTCAAAGATTTTTACGATGTAATAAGTTTCGATTTAGATTTCAAAATTTTCACTTCCATATTTTTATTGAATTTTTAGTTTATTTTGAAGAGAAAAAAATACTCATTAAACATGTTTTGCATTTTTGCCACCTTAGGCAAATCTTCCCCCCCCTCAAACTTACATGCTTAATTAAAAACATAAAAAAAACCAAGTTAATTTGAGAAATGACAATAAAACTAAGACAAAAGTACTAATACAAATTTGAAGAAAACTGTTTTATTTAAAAACAAAATTTTGCACTTTTAATAAGCTAATGGAAATAAACTAGTACCTACTCATTTCAGAGATAATTTAAATATACTTTAAAACAATAAACAAAACTAGTACAATAATATAAGTTTAAAGTAAATTATACCATTTTCTTTCAAAGTGTCTTTTCTGCAAAATCATAAATATTTTCTTTCAGTATTACACAGTTTATGTTCAATGGTCAACATTGCTAATACATTAAGACGATATTTTAGTAGACAATATTCTTATGCAATCTTATATAAAATTTACTACTCATTTATTATTTCTGTAAATTTTTCAATATTTTTATATTTATTTCAAGTAATTGAAATAAATTTTTGTGGGTCATGTTTATTTGTGATGGCTGTTCAATAAGTCATAAAATTGTATTCATAGAAAAATAAAGCTTACTTTGTCATTATTTACATGGTCTTTGTAAGTGACATGCCCATCAAAGTTGACAAAAGGCATGTGAAAGTTTTGTCCAGACAACAGGTTTCAACAGGGAGACAACTTTGGGGACAAGTGGTAGAGTGATGTTTCCCCCATTAGGCTTTGTGTTTTGAACAATGTTGTTCGAGGAATGCAGTTGTGCACTTTGAGAATACGACCCCTCGTACCAAAGTTTTTTTAGTGAAGGAAGAAAGATGTGAAAGAGAGATTCAAGTTAAAATCTCCAGCTAGAGAGAAGCACTCTTAACAACTCTATAACCAAAACTCACTGACTTCAGCACTTACAACCAAATCAAACCCCGCATGAAATGTTTAACATTTTGAGTAAAATCTCCTTTAACCTTCCAATCATGTGGTGAGGTACTGGGCTTTAGTTCCAAAACCTGAGGGGTTTAGAAACTAAAGCTGGAATTTAGAGAATTTTTTGTGGAACACAATAACATCAGAACCTTCTGCAGAACTGAGATAAAACCCAATGACAAATTTCAAGCAGTTCTCGTTCATGTCTAGTTTGTGTTTTTCTTCTCTGGAATAAATATCATTCCTATCATACCAAAGATGTTACATTTATCCACTAGACCATTAGACGGTTAAATATCACAAAATAGGACATTTTACTTCAGTTTAAAGCACTAAATAGAAAATATGTTTTATGTAAAAAAATTATCCAACTTTTATAACAACAAAATTTTTCCATTCAGAACGCATAAACATGTGAGCACAGAAGTTTCTGAGCAAAAGTTAACTCTGAAATATTAAAAACAGGGCTCAGCATAGCTCATAGCTATAAAACTAGTGACAAAAAATGACTATTTCATTTTAAATGATCAAATAAAGAATGAACTCACAAAATACATATATTAATACAATATTTTATATTTATTAAATATATCATTTAATTTTGGTATATTACAAGCTTTTCTTCTGTGTTTGCCAAATTGGAAAAAAAAAAACTTTCTCACAATATAAATAATGAGTGTTTTTGAATAAATGTTGGCATAAGCTCCAGAGATGGGCCGGTTAAACCCCTTTAAACCCTGTACATTTTCTTGTTGCAAGATTCATCCCTTCCCTGTAATAAATAAATAAGTAAATAAATAATAATAATAATAAAATAAACAAAAATAAAACAACACTAAAGAATGACTGATAAAACCTAAGCAAACAAATCAATCTTTTATCAATAAAAAATATTTAATATACAATTAGTTTTTTTTCTACAAAAGTTTGAACAGTTTGTAACTTATTTAAAGATTGTAAATTGTTTTATTAAGTATCTAACAAATATAATTAAATAAATATGAATAAACTTTAAAATTTTGTTTTCTAGTCTTTAATTCATAAATATTATCACTTATTATCCAAAGCAGCTTTCTTGTATAAAACAGCTAAAAAATTTGACTCTTCTGATTATTGGTTAAAAAGGTCCCTCAAAAAATTGTGACCAGAAATAAAATAAAATATCATGAAGCATATTTTTTTTTTGAGTTCAGAAATGTTTCTTTAAAGAAAAACCAGAAAGTTAATAAAAATCAACAAAAAAGTGAGAATAATGACTATAGGCCATAAATGGTTAACAGAGATCGAGGCAAGAATAATGATTTATAGGGAGGAAAGTGACTTATGCTGAACCCTGTAAATATGACTTTTTTTTACAGTGTTGGTTAGGAAAAGAAACATGTAAAATGAACTTATAAAAAATAAAACAAACTGTAAAATATCACATCAATTAGAAAGAAGATTAGTTGTTTTTTGAAAATGTGGGTTTCTGGTTACTATTCACTCAGGAGACATTTTGACATAATAGGGTTCAGTCCTGATCCCTCTTATCATGACTGCTATCCTAAGGAGACCAGTTACCATATTTTGTGGGATTGTAAGTATTGTTTGACTTACAGGTCTGAGCACTTTAGTCACCACCTTATTGAATTTTTGATGTTGCAGGATATACCAATCAGCTGTCTCCATAGGTTTGCTTTTGCTATAAACCTTCTTTTTTGAATGCTCTTGGTTTTTTTTTTATAAAGTCTTGGGTGCAGTAGACCTCTGGTGAAACTGTCTAGCTCTTGGCTAATTTTTTAAGAGCTGCCATTATGGTGATTTCCTTTATTCATTCGGTTGTGAGTAAAAAATGAACATCGACACAGCATTCTAGAGAAAACGCCTTCTAACATAAATTGCAATCTCCAGTAGGTTTTTCAGCAATATGTCAATGAAGATGAGGAGAAGACCACTCACCACATTTTGTATGACTGCAAGTATTTCCTAACTGAAAGGTCAAAATATCTTAGTCATCATCTTATAGAGCTTTGGGGGCAGCAGGACATTCCTATGATCTGTCTGCTAAAGTTTGCTTCAGCCATAGACCTCTTTTCTTAGTTGCTGTTGAGGATTCTGTTTTCTTGAATTTCGGTACCACTGGTCACAATGTCTAGTTCTTGAGATACCCTCTCTTCCCAAGGGCTGCCCTAATAGTCATTTCATTTATTCATTCAACTGTGAAGATGGAGATGAACATTGAAATAGAATTCTTGTAAAAAAGCTTATTACAAACATTACAAGCCATTATAAAATGCCTTTGTAAATACAGTAAACATACAGATTTCCTCCAAAATGGGAAGAAAGATGATTAAAGCAGTTACATTTTTCAGAAAATGATTTCATACATAATGCAAAAATATCATTTCTTAACACTGTGAATACGAAGATGATCATTTAAGTTACCTTTTTGAGCAAATGATTTTCCACAAACATTGCAAGCAAATGGTTTTTCACCAGTATGGGATCGAAGGTGAACAACTAAGTACCTTTTTACAGAAAATGTTTTTGCACATATATTGCAAGAAAATGGTTTTTCTCCTGTGTGGGATCGATGATGAACTTCTAAGAGATACTTGTTAGAAAATGTTCTTCTACATATACTGCAAGCAAATGGTTTTTCGCCAGTATGGGTACGAAGATGAACTAATAAGCTGCATTTTTGAGAGAATGATTTTGTACATACATTACAAGTAAATGGTTTGTCTTCAGCATGGGTACGAAGATGAACTACTAAGTTGCCTTTTTGAGAGAATGATTTAGCACATACATTGCAACTAAATGGTTTGTCTTCAGCATGGGTATTTAAATGAGCATCTAAGTGAGACTTTTTAATAAATGCTTTCTGACACACACTACAAGAATATGGCTTTTCTCCAGTATGTGAACGAAAATGAACTTTTAAGTCCTGGCTAATAGCAAAAGCTTTCCCACATACACTGCAAACAAATGGTTTTTCCCCTGTATGGGAACGAATATGAACATCTAAATACCTTTTAACAGAAAATCTCTTCTCACATAGACTGCAAGCAAATGGTTTTTCCCCTGTATGGGAACGAAAATGAACATCTAAATTCCTTTTACTAGCATATCCTTTCTGACAAACACTGCAAACATATGGCTTTTCCCCAGTGTGGGTGCGATAATGAACTAAATGATCTTTTTTAGAGAATGATTTATTACATACATTACAAGTAAATGATTTTTTCTCTGCATGAGAACGTAGATGAATGACTAATTTACATCTTTGAGAAAATGCTTTATTACATACACTACAAATAAAACCCTTTTCCTTCGAGTCTATGGAGCTAAAATTTTCTAACATGCTTTTTTCCATATCAGCAAAAAGTATTTTTACTAATAAGTCTTTTTAAATTCATTTCTGAAGTATTTATTAATTTGCTTCCCTTGCAATATTCTTTTATAACACAAATATAAAATTCTTCAATAAATATATTGTAGGTTTTAACAAAGTACAAAAATTTGCAATCTGCATAATTAAAAGTGAAAGGTATTTTTAAAATTTTTCATATTATTTTAATATTAACAAAACTTTATTTTATACATTATTTATGAGTTGCTTCCTCCTAATATCACCACAGTGTAAAGATGCTCATGAGTTATTAGTTGGATAGCATTCATTAGGCTTGATACTTACAGTTTCTTGAGTAAAATGGTGTAACTCTAAGGCAGATCAGAAAGCCTAATCTCCCTTTTCATCACTTAACATGCTCATGATTACAGGTACGCAATGATGTTTGAAAATTATTCTCTATAAGAACTGGACTTATTTGGATAGTTTCTAAACGCATTTGTTAGAATTATACAATTTTTATTGAGATTTTAGGAAATTCTTTTGCAGAAATACAAGTGTCTTGTTCAGAAAGACATCAATACAATGTCTAGTTGAACTTTCCAGCTCCAGTTTCGGAGAAATGTTCTAGTATGTAACCTGCAAAGTAATAAAAGAAAAAAGTTATAAGTTTTGTCCAATTTGGCATGTTGAGATTAATGCTGAAGATATAAGATATTGGTTAACCTTAATTTGAAGCATAACTGTATTGAAATAATACTATAAAACAATTTTTATGCTTTGTAACCGTCTATTTAATTTGATATACTTTCTCTTTTAAATAAACTGCTTTATGTTAAAAAGTTAAGCCATGGTAGCTCAGTTGGCAAAGGCATCAACCTCATAACTAGAGGGTTGTAAGGCTTGTTCGAGGCTTATGTCAACCAAAGATCTATATTCATTTATGGCAGCTGGAACTCGTAAAATAGGTTTATGGTTGCAATGTCCTCAAAGTTTATACAATATCTCTGGAGGTGGCAATACAAGCCTAGGGGTCTTCTGCTTGATTTCAGCTTCTAATTTATGAGGATCAAGCAGGGGCAATGTTATTCATGTGCACTGTGTTCCTTAAGCTACATGTGCTCCCTAAATGGTGTTAAATGAGTTTCAGCTTCACAGTCATGTTTGATATGACTGAAAAGCTATATGCTTGTATTAGCAGCTGCACAGGGAAAAAAAATTTAAAGAAATTTTATATCTAGTTTGAAAATTGGGTAAATTAAAAAATATTGTATACGATCCTAGTTACTTTTATTATAAACTGTTTGTAGGGAATGAAACTCATCTTAAAAATAAATAACCTATTACAAATAAAAGAAAACAAATAATATTAAAAAAATTCTTCGCTGCAAAGTTACATACAGCAATTGTAACTTAGCAGGTCAACCTAATTAGTGCCTCCTAAGATGTCTGGATTTAGGAATTAAAAGATCTAAAAAATGTGTTTGTACCAAAGTACTTTCCCATGGTGGTCTGCACGTGCATGCACAGCCGTGGGAGAGATTTCCTAGAGGAATTTAGGACTCTAATTGTGTACGTCTAGTTTAGGGACCCCTGCAGAGAAGGTATAGATCATGGAATGGCAGCGTAACGGTGAAGCTCGCACAGAGATATAACCGTGAGTTATGGGAGCAGGGGCTAAAAAGTAATGTCAGCTTGCACAAAAGGGGCTACTTTAATGAGCCCACCTGCACTCCTGAAAGGGATGCAGATGTGGGAAAATTTCCCGAAAACAAGCGATTGGAAAGGAAGAAAAAGGGGCGTTAAAACCGAGGCGAGGAGTTTGGAAACAAAGTTAAGGAGAGGGGTTTAAGTCAGGATTCGAGAGAAGTGGGACAAAAATCCACCAGCACTGACTTGTCCCGTGTGCCCAAATAGCTGGACTGACTCACCACATGAGGAAAGCCTCTACCTGACCCTCTGCACCAACTGAAAACCGACACATTGCATGAGAAAACCCCCTGCCTGCTCCCCTGTGCCTTTAATGCAGGTAATTTATAAAATAATATTTACAGTCACTTAACTTAGGCCTCTGTTAATAATGTAACCCTGTTACTAAGTAATAACGCCTTATAAAGAGAATTGTAATAATTATAGTGTAAATATAAGACATAAATAATTGATGATTATGAT
Organism: Pardosa pseudoannulata; assembly: GCA_032207245.1. Lineage (NCBI taxonomy): Eukaryota > Metazoa > Arthropoda > Arachnida > Araneae > Lycosidae > Pardosa > Pardosa pseudoannulata. The sequence continues at coordinate 67,186,504 of CM063497.1, forward strand.
ATATGATAACCAAGGGTCTATTTGTAAATGAATGTACAGAATAAATGTTTGAATCTCAATATAAAGTATTATATTCTTTCTGTGTTTCCCCCTTGTAACCTAACACTGGTGTATAGGTTATAAGTACAATACAACAGTGTTATATGTTGGCTAACTTTTACTTAAGCTATAACTATAGTCTTTAATAGTTTTAAAATAATGAATAAAAATGTCTGACGGACTGTATATGATGTATAATACTATTTGTTTTTATGTAAATACTAATTTTTTAGCTTTGTAACCAGGAAGTCAGGTAATGAAATTTGAAGAACTGTCACCTCACCATAACAGTACACCTGCGTTTGGTAAATAAATAAATAAAAATATAAAAATGAGTAAAATAGAGCTTGAGCAATCATCTTCCCCTGTCATTTACATTAAATCATGCAAAAGCAAAATATGTGAATGCAATAACTGCAGAACGACTTCATACATGCAAGGCCGTAGGCAGGGGGAGGAATTTGGAGAACTGGTCCCCCTCCCAAATTTTGAAAGATCAATTTGTAGATATGTCCCACGTTTGTGTATGTGTGCTATCTGCTTAGCTATTAGCTGAACATGGGCAGTTATTCTCTTAAAAAAAAAAAAACGCTCACCATAAAAGTCTTGCTGGGCAGCTGCCAAAAATATAGGGCTTTCCCTTTCATCAATTGAAGTACTATTCACATATAAAGATGTCTTTCTCCCTTGGTCCCCCTCCAAAAATAATTTCTAGCTACGGCCCTGCATACATGAATACATATTTGGATTAAATTAAATAACTTGCTCTCAAGTCCTTACAGATTGTGCAAATTTCGTAAGATTTATATACTTTAAGATTAAAAAAGAAGCAAAAACTTTTAAAAAATTTGAACAAAAGTATACATTTGTATAATTTTTATTACACCATTTCATCAACATTTTGAGTAATAAAAGATATTTCTTGTTCAATTATTATAAAAATTTGGTAGCAAATTAATTACTGATGTGTTATTAATTATGTAAATTAATTACTGATGTGCCATAAGTGTTGTATCTTATATGTTGTTATAGGAATAAATATATATATATGCAGTGGCATACACAGAATTTTTTCAAGGGGGGGAGGTTCATAATTTTCAAGAGGGGGTTCAAAATTCTAAAAGATAATAGCCTGAATAATTTCTACTAAAATTTTTATATTTGCCATTTTGTCTGAGCTCAAGGGGGTGTTTAAACCCCTAACACCCCCCCTTGTGTACCCCCCTGTTTATGCGAAAGACACTGTCTTTGATTCATAAGCATCCCACATCAGGTAGATACAGGAAATGAAAGATTGAAGATACAGATCATCAAACATTAGGTATAATCTTTTTCGTATGGTATTGTATCGAAGATCAAATGTCTGTTCAAACACACAATATTACAACTCTTCATACTAAAAATAGTTACTAAATGTATAGGCTTGGATCGATATGGATCACGAACTTTAGAATGTATTTTGTCTCCTTTCCATCAAGCTTTACAAATATTTTTTCTCCATGTTCTCAGATATTTAAGTAGTTTTACTTCACCATAATCTGTCACAGAAGAGTAAAACAATTGCATGATTATTGGTGGATGTTTAAGCTTTAATAACTTAAAATAGTTAAATGTAAACATTACTAAAAATATCTTAAATAAATTACTGCAGTGATTTTAAGCATGTAAAAATTAGTTTTTGTTTAAAAAGTTAAAATAGAAAATACACCAGAACATGTTATACCGAGATGTTCCTCTTCGTTAAAAATTGATAATAAAAAAAAATTGTTAGAAAAATTGAGAAATTTATTTATTTTTTTTGGGGTTAGAGTAATCAAACTTACACTTTCACAAAAAAATCTTACTAATATCAATGTCTTTAACATAATCTTTTGCTGTAAGATGTGATCCATTAAAGAGTAATTAACTGAATATTTGTTAAATGGATCCGGCGCAAGTTTATCGTATTTCTAGTATAATTATCTAAATAAATGTTTGATCGCATCTAATGAACAATCTTAGAAATTTGAATAAGAAGTATATGTAATCATATTAAATTTAATAAACTACAATAATTAACATTCAAAGTCTACCTTTCCACGGCTCTCTTGATATAAGAGGCTAATGTTTACTCCAAAACTGTCGATTGCGGAGAGTCTGTGTCCAGAATTTTGTTGCCATAAGAGGTTTAGAAATTCAGTGTTATTGATATTTAAATATGTAAACTCTTTCGAACTTGATTTTTTTCGTTGTTTGATAATAAATGTAGGGAGGTTCCTTTTCAGCAGTTTTATACAATGATTCTCTTGGGCAGGGAGTTATTTATTATAATCACTATTTAACTCACTATTTAAGTTGTAATAGAACGCACGGACAGTTGCAGAAATTTAAAGGCTAACAAATGACTCTAAAGTACAATGGTGTTAGAAAAAAGCTAAAAGTCTGAAAAGGAATTACTAAGTTTAAATGTATGTAGTTAAAAAATCAATTGGATGAATTTAAAAAATAAAGGGAAGGTAAAAAGCGTGATTGTACCATGATTCCAATTGTTCCCTCTATGATTCTAGCCACTCTGACAAAAGACTTGCATCTATGGGTATTCCACTTCAATAACGTTGCAACTAAACTTAATATGTTTGTTTTAGAAAGGGAAACAAGAAAGCAAGACTGTGTGTTGTTGTGATGGCTAGTAATGTAATATATATTCATGATCTTCCATTTAAACCCAGAAATCAACTTTGTCGTATTCTTGACGCAGATAGACGATGGGAAGAACTAGGTCTGTATATTTCCCCTCCTCTTTATTAATTAAAGAAGTCACATATTTAGTGCTGTAGTATTTTCATACTCGAAAGCGTATGGCGAACTTGTTTCCGTCAATCTTTTGCACTCAGTTTCATTTTGTTAACGTTAAAGTTCAAAGTTCAAACTATGTTTTATTGCGTGTTATCTTAAGTGTATTTATCTATAACTATACAAATGAATCTGAATTCGAAAAGATAAAATTATAAAGTTATTTAACCGTCATCACTTAATATCATTTGAGTTTGACAACTATTAAAGTTGAAAACCACCCTCGCTACACTGAGAGACCTACCTCCTTCCCACTTCTCTTCCTAATAATATCAATTTATTTATCCATGTATAGATAGTCTAATTTAAATTATTATTTTTATAATAGAAATTTACCAGTTTCTAATATGTATCTATATATATTTTTTATAAGTTCACGTATGCGTATATGTTCAGAGAAAATGTCTTTTAATAATTCTTTAATAATCTTTTAATAATTGAAATATTAGATAAATTTTTCTTTCATAGTTTTTCAAGCTTACTTAATATTTAACTTTGTGTTCTTTGAATATTCTAATAATTGATAAATAATCCATTAATATTGAAATTCTATTTTCTAAGTTTTGTTGACTTATACATTCTCAATGTAAATCAGTGATATGTAGTTTTTTTTAGAGGAAAATAAAATGTCATGCATGTAAAATTTCATTAGGTTATAAGCCACCCTTGAAAAAAACCCAAGTCATTAAAAACTTAAGTTCATTCAATTTAAACTTGTTTGAAAATACTGACAGAAGACTCGGTTTACAACAGGATATGTTTTTTAAACGATAATACTATTTATGTAAAACTACATTATATTTATGTAGAAAAGTTATGTAATATTTCAGTAATTATCATATAAGTTTATTGCTTGGCAAACTTTTAAATGATCATGATCAGGATTTATTATCATCTTAATTAACATATTATCTTTCTACAAAACAATATCTAATTAAATACTGTCTTAAATAATTTGTCTTAAAACTGTCGTAAATAATTTTACAATTTTACACTAACTTATCTAGATTACTGCCATAACACATGGTTTTGTAACTGCGGCACTAGCCAGTGAGGCCAATTATATTTTTACTTAGATGCTGACAAGTTTCATCTTTGGTAACCATGTATAAAGATAACTTCATAAATTTATTATAGGTTAAAGATTAATGAAAATATATAGATTAAAGAAAATTTATTATAGATTAAAGATTATTGATTTTGGTTATTGGTTTGGAATAGGATTGACAATGTTTTAACAGTTTGAAGATTTTATCCTGTTTTAACCATGATTTAGACAGTCATTTCAGAAAATTAATTTTTTGACATAGTTTTTGACAACTGCTGTCAAAAATCTAAAATTGTCTCCAAAAACTGTTTAAAATTATATATATGCAAGAAACTGAAATTTATAACTTTTAATAATTTTTAAACTTTTTGATAGTATTGGGCATTAAAAACTATATATCTTTTGTAAAATTCAAATTATAATTTTAATTCAACAAGATGTTAAGAAAAGAGAAAATAATTATAAACTGTGCTTATAGGATAGAAAATAAATAAAATATTGTTGCTTTGAAAGTATAGCTGAACAATGGCCAAACAACAGGTCACTGCTTTTTGGTTCTGTAGTATGGGGATTTAGATCTGATTACTGGCAAGGTTGTTTGTAGCTGTTTGGAATTGCCTTTAAAAAATATGTCTCTGTCTCATTAACTCTCTTGTACCAAAATAGTATTATACTCATTATAAATATAAATTAATCAAAATATTTTTTATATGTTTTAATTAACTTCTTCCCTTATATTTAAAAAAAAAATATTGCAAAAAATCATCAAATTTTTTTATTTTACTATTAAATACAAGGAAATGAAACAAAACAAAATATGTAGGTTTTAAGTTGATTTTTTAATTTTTTACAGATATAAAGAATTTAGTTTTAATATTAGTTTACTATCCTGAGTTATCTCGGGCAAATGGAAAAAGTTGAATATTAGTCTTTGTATGATAGTTTTTGAAACAAGGGACAACACAAAGAGATACCTGACATTATGTACACTGGTATCTAATCTCTTTTCTTACTGGCTTACCTGTGGAATTTGTTTCAAGGACATGTAAAGCTTTAAAATGAAGCCCAGTGGCATTGGGGTATTTCTCGCTTAGTGGCATTCTCGCTGCTACGTCACAAGTCTGAAGTTCGATCCCCGGGCTAGGCAGCCGAACGATGGCCGATTGGTTAGGGTGCTGGCCTTCGGTACCAGAGTTCGTGGGTTCGAATCCCACAGTGGCATGGATGTTCATAGCCTTTCGGCTTTAAGCTGTAGGTCCCAGTCTCATTAGCCCTCGTGTTGCAAAAAGTAGACCGGAGCACTCCAAACCAAACCAAACCCTGGGCTAGGCAAGGTTGACTCAGACTTTCATCCCTTCAGTGGGTCGATGAACTGAGGACCAGGATGCTTGGGAACTAAACACTGGCGTTCTGCGTAAGAGTTACCACCTAACCAGAACATATGCTTCACACCCCAGGGCCCTTGGTCACGTAAACGGTGATTCGCACCATAGACCCTGGCCCCCTAGGGGCTGTTGTACCAAGGACTTTAGTTTAAAGCATTACGATACTGCTGCTGAAAGATACTGAGCCAAGAAGAAACTTTTAGGGTATGTTTAAAGAAGCAGTATTGAAAAGTGGCCACTTAAACTTTAAACAAACTTTATTTTTAGTATGAAATTAGCTAAATCTTTTTTATAACAAACAAATCATTCTAATAGCAATATACACAATACTTTGATGCATTAAATTTTAGCTTCAATTTGTAGTTTGTCTAAAATATCATTAATGATTGCTAAAAAACTGTAAATAAGATTTTTGATATCAAGACAAAGATTTGGAACAGATGTGATATCTACTTTCTTCTGGACGCCATGTTTTTTTTCTTGGCAATTTTGGCAAAAAAACCCCATTTTTGAAAATCGCCAAACAAAAATGGCAGCAGAAAATAGCGTTTTCTGAAAGATCACCAAGAAAAAAAACATGGAGGGCACTACATGGCTTTTAAGAAACCAAACATAAAAAGGATATTTTCTGAAAGATCACCAAGAAAAAAAAAACATGGATGGATAAAAAAATTTACTGCAGACTATTGAGCACACAGAAAAAGAAATTTAAATTAAATTTAGAATTTGGGAGGGGGTAACCCTCCACAACCCCCATACTGTTACAACTATAAATACATAAAACATACACACATTTTAATAAACATTAAAAAAAGAAATAAGGACATTAAAAATTAAAAATTTGTGAGGTGGCGAAACACCCCTCAACCCCCCCCCCTGTGTTGTTACAACAACTGTAAATACATAAACTATACACACATTTTAATAAACATTAAAAAAAGAAATAAGGACATACAAATTTAAAACAAATTTAAAATTTGTGAAGGGGAGAACCCCCCTCAACTCCCCATATTGTCACAACTAAAAATACATAAAAACACACATTTTAACATACATACACACATTTTAATAAACATTAAAAAAGGAAAGTGTGCTCAACAGTCTGCAGTAAATGCATACTAGTACTAACAAAAATGATAAAAAAATAGTACAACCTGACCAGCAACCTCACTACTCAAGCACTCCTGAACTACACAAATCCAGTGTAATTAGAACAATCCAGAGAAATTATTCAAAAAGGCTCTGGGTGGTCACGTGCACCAATGGGGCTTAAAGAATGAACCAGGGTTACCACCACAAAGTTCCAATGTCACGGTAGTAAAAGCTAAACAGACATCGCCTGGCAAAACGGTTGAAAAAGCTGCCAAATTTAGCAACAAAAGCCTTAGCATAAATATAGCATCTGTACCACAATATGATATTTGGTTAGTCAACAAGAGTCGCAATGGGGTCATATATCAAAGCGGTTTCATACATCAATATCCTTATGACTAAAGATTATATATATTTTTACATTTTAAAGGGAATAAATACCTGTAATTTTATTGCTTAAGAAAACTATAAAACATACTTAAATCAGACAGACAGAAGGGATACAAAATTAATATTAGACATTTCCTGGCAAAATACTCAAAACAGCCGCCAAATTTGGCGACAAAAGCTGGAGCGTAAATATTGCATCTGTACCAAAGAGGAAAGGTCAAAAAACACTTTTGACATAAAAAATCTAACCCGGTTTTGGAGTACTGCCATTTGCCTCCCTTTTTTGGTGACATATAAGCAGGGTTGGCTTCATTTGCCCAACCCGAAAAAACCCGGACGGGTTTTTTTCAAAAAAACTCATTTGAAAAAACCCAAGTGGGTTTTTTCAAAATTGGGTTCTCAAAATCTTTATTTAAAATTCCATATATTTAACTAATAATACATATATTGGATTAAATCTATAATATATATTACATAATTCATATTTGACAATGATCCTAGATTTTGTTTAATTTGAAGGGTCTAAACTGTTAGAAAAAACAAAAACTTAAAAACTTTTCAGGGAAAAATAGTTATCTCTATAACAAATACAAGGAAATCTAAATTAAAAAAAGTTAATAAGAATGTATGATGAAAAAAAAGAATATTGAAGTATTACATGTGATAAAATTAATTGAAAAATGGACAAGAAAAATTGGGAATAAAATATGTATAACAACTGCAAATAAATAAACATGGGAATAATATATATAATTAATTCAGCTACTTATCATATATAACTTACAAATTAACTAAAAAAATATCTTCTAAATGTTTTAATAACACAATACTGTTAATAAATATAGATCAATAATTTAATACATTTTATTGAAAAGAAAAAACTTCAAATGCAACTATTTCAAAGCCAACTTTTAGTATAAAATAATCGCCTTTCAAAACTAGTTTTTGAAGTCAGAAAAATTTTATAATATGAAAGAAATTTATTTTAAAATTTCAAAATTTTCTTTAATTTAGACAAAAATTTCTTCTGCATAATTTAAAATTGATTTTTAAATTTTTCAATTTTAAAAAGTTATTAACATTTTAAATTTATTTTAATCATACAATTAATTATATATCCTGCCCTCTTACATAACAAAAAAAAAAAAACCCTGAATAGTTTTTAAATCCCCAAAAAAGCATCTAAAACCCATTAAAGTATAGTAAAAACCCCGATAAAACCTGAAAAGAGCCCCAAAACCCGAAAAAACCTCAAAAACCCTGAAAAAACCCACTGGGTTGGGTTTTTTTTAAAAAAAAACCCAGGTTTTTGCCAACCCTGCATATAAGCTAATGAGGCCAGTACCTACTTCTCAAAGCTAATTCTAAACAACAATGTTCACCTTTGCTGAAATGGAATGGAATAAGAAAATAAATGGTGTTTTGAAAAATAATCAACCAACTTTATTGTAATGTAATCATAGTATTTTTAGAACTTTTAAATGCTTCAGATATAAATCAGAAATGTGATAATTATTCTTATTGCTATAAAATTATGAGAAAATGTTTATTTTTATTATTTTACTTATTTGTGATTAATTTTACTGTATGAAACTCACATTTCCTACTACTTACATTTTCCCTATGTAGTTTTTATGATTTTGTTTTAGGAATTAAAAAATGCATTAAAATTAATTATATGTGTGATGTTAAATTTATGTGTCGCATAATATATATATATATATATATATATATATATATAATATATATATATATATATATATATATATATATATATATAAAGTATACCCTGAATCAGTATTGAAATTTTAATCTAATACTTTTGTATTTAAAAATTTTTTTCCCTGTGTATTTTTGTAGGAGGAAATTATATGGGATATGACGTGACTACACTTACTCTCATTAGTCATGCTATTCATCGAGATAGAAGCCCAACATGGGAGCTTTTAAATAAATATAGTGAAAAAAATGGGACCATTAAAAATCTTTTTATCATGCTTGCCAAAATGGATCATCAGAGAGCCATGTCTGTCCTTAAACCATATGGTAAAGTATTTTATTTTGAATTTAAAGTGAAACTTTTCTCATTGACACTTACCACAAATGAAACATTTTACAATTAATTTTCACCATGTTAATACAGTGGACTCCGCTTAATGGGATCACAATTAATGTTATCAATTGCTTATTGTTATCAAAATCACTTGATCCTGATTTCTTCTATTCATTTGTATGTTAAAATTATTGCTTTATGTAATCGTTACATCTGTTGGGGGTGATATTGAAAATAAAAAAAAAATTTCCCTTTCAGCAGAGTGTCCATTTTTAGAATGGCTAAAAATAATAAGACGAGTGCATCTTTATAGAAAAAACAACTCCTTTATTGCAACTTGCAATCTTAAAGAAAAAAAATTCTATTTACAAAAAATTAAATTAGTTACTTTGCACCTCGTAATTTCAAAGCTCATACTATGCGAACGCCGACGTGGCAGACTGCCAAACTGCGATCGACAACTGCTGCGAACAACTGCCGCGGTCAAGTGCGGCTGATAGTCAACTACGAGCAGCCTCCTCGGCTATCCGCTTATATCTCAAAAGCACATTCGTAAAATCTGCATACACCTGATGCCACTCAGATGAAGCATAACATTTACAGCAAACTCTGCCACGCCCCCCTAAAACACGCATGTAAAACTTGATCGCTTGAATGTATCCCGTTAACTGGCATTTAACTGTTTCAAATATCACGGAACTGTAAGAATAAATTGGGGGAAGTTGAGATTTCCCAACAACATTGGTTAATGTTATCAGTTTTTGAACATCATTTTAACTGGCAAAGAAATATTCATAATGTAGAAGGAACTCATTCTTTTCTTTCCTTTCGCTGTTGTTTGAATTTCCGAGAATTCTCCCTCTTCCACCTAGGGAAATGGGGAATAATCAAAGGAGTGGGGTATTACATGTTCCTGGAATTTTGCAGAAATATGCACATACTGCTAGGGGTGAATGGTTGTCAGATAAGCAGAAGACAACAGGTTCTTATTGGAACTGAGAAGAAGTGTATTCACATTTTATGCCTTGCTTGTTTACATTTAGTTTGTCGATATGGAAGCTAGAAAGCGAAATGATTTAACATTAAAACAAAAGATCGAAATTTTAAATCGTTGTGACAGGTTACCAAAAATGAGTCAATGCAATGCTGCAGCGCAGTTAAACATTTCTCAGCCTCTGAATTGCATTGAAAGTGTTGAAACGGGTACTACGATACTGCTCTGAAGACTTTAAAAAACATTATGATTACGAACAATTTATCAATAAGCTGCATAGAAAAAATTGTAGACAGTCAACAATTGATTTTTTAAATTATGTATACAATTCTTATGTTTTAAAGGATAATACAAGTACATAAATGTATGAGTTTTTTTTCATTTTATTTTGAAATTTAGTACTTGTGTATTAAAGGGAGAGGTAAATTTATCTAATTTTGCATATCGTTTATTGTTAGCAATCAGTTATTGTTATCAAAATCACAGTGTCCCAAACTGATCACATTAATCGTAGTCCAGTGTATCTTCTTATTTCAGTTATTAGTTGTTACTCCTGTTTGATACCATGGTAAATATGCTTACCACCAAAGTCACTATTTTTGAGTTTCTGTTTTAAGTTATTTTACCACATAATACATTGCACTCCAAACCAAAAGAGCACGTAAAAATAAAGGCAAATGGCTGAAACAAATCTCAGCAGACAGCCGATAGACATATCCTTCAGCCCTCAAGGCTCCCAAAGAATGTTACCAAAAAAGAATGAAGAATATTTTTCTCAAGTTGATCATCTTTATCGATTTTATAAATATGTTTGCAAACAAAACAGAGAATGCATGGGATATTCGAGAAGACTTAAATGGCAAAAAATCTCATTGTAATATGTATACTGATACTGGCATGGTTTCCACGCACCTGGAAAATCAGGGAAAGTCATGGAAAATCATGGATTTAGACAATGGATTAATTTTGTCATTGAAAGTCTTGATTTTTCAAGCAAAATGAGTAAAAGTCATGGAAAGTCATGGATCCGCTAAACTACCGATTAAAAAAAATGTATTGAATTGTTTAATTCTATTTTTACTTGTCATTTGACTGAAGTTACTGAGTTTGGTATTTATGTATTATCCTATTGACCATATTGCTAAGTAAAATTTGTTCACCAAGGAAACTCAAAGCAAGAAAGCTTAATGAGTGGGTAAATGTATATTATTCTGGTTTTATCTTAAATTGTAGATTAAAATTTTATTAATATAATATTTTTTAATAAAAATTATTTAAGATTTTTGAACAAAATATAAGTTTATCTCTAGGGATATTGTATATAAACATTATAGGGTTATATTTGGCTATTATTCATGGTCACCTGAATAATACCAAAGTACCCTGAATTCAAATTGGAAATATTTTGATTGACAAATTACTATATGATTAAACTTAGGTATGTAGATACAACAATTTATTTTTATGTATGTGAGTTTATTAACACTTATAAAGTTAGTTTATAGTTTTTTTATTATAAAATTCCTGTAATTTCTCTAAAAGTATATATTTTATTTGTATGTACATCAGAAGTTTTATTCATATATACTTTTAACGAAAGCTTTTTAAAGTCATGGAAAAGGATCTGCTAAATCAGGGAAAGTCATGAAAAGTCATGGATTTGAAAAATTTTATTTGGGTAGATATCCTGCACTGGTAATAATTTTATGCAAATTATTTTCAAATGTTCAGAATAGGAGAATACTGCAGATGTTAAGGTTCTTCATGCAATAACTGAAATGAAGAGATTTATATTATACTATTATTAATGTGATATGTAATATTGATTATCTGATATGCTATAAATATGTAATGCACATAAACATAATATGTAATAAATAATAAATAAACTATAACGAAATAAAGAATAAGTGTGGATCAAATAATTGTACAGCATCCTAACAGTATGGGTTAAGTGACTAGCATCTAAAACAACGTGTGTTGTTCCATCTCCAGCATAACATCAAGAATGCCCTGTGCTTGCCAGGATATATAGCATGTAGTTAATTTATATCAAATTTAAACATTTACTCATATGTTATATCATTTACATGTTAAGTGTGAATTGTAAAGTCATTGATAGTATGTAAATTAATCACATATCTTTTTTCAGTTGAGGAGAAATATCATCAGTTATTGAGGAGTGAAAGTATGCTGTCTACTTCATTTCTTAGTTATTCAAAGAAAGATATACCCAGGCCATCAATGTCTCAGGTATACATTTATGTATTTAATGTTTGTCTGAATTGATATATAGGTACCATATATTTTTGAATATAAGCCCATCTATATATAAACTGAGGGTGTGATTTTCCTTTAAAAATTTACCCAAAGTTCAATATATGTATATAAGCTGAAATTGAAAAACAATTTGTAAAATGTTCAAATATGTATGCCAAGAAGCTGAAAATGTTGCCAAGCAGGTAAAATGCGGGATGGAGGAAATATTTTCTAATCAAATTGCTTTATAGTAAAATGCTTGATCAATACTTCCCAATTTAACTACCACAGAGGTATAAGATTGGGTACAAGGACATCTCTTACAACATTTAAAAAATGGCAAAGAGAAGCAACTTACATTTTAAATTTGAATTAACTTTATGCTGTCTTAAATAATTTTACAATTTTACATTAACTTATCTAGATTACTGCCGTAACACATGGTTTGGTAATTGCAGCGCTAGCCAATGAGGCCAATTACATTTTTACTTAGATGCTGACAAGTTTCATCTCTGGTAACCCTATATAAAGATAACTTCATAAATTTGAGCAATATAAGCTTAAACAAAAAAAGGAAAAAATGCGATGTTTGGTAATATATTAATTGCTTATTGTTTACCTAGAATTGTGTATATTAGAAGATTAGCTGATCCACTACCATTATAGTACTGTTGTTTTGAAGTGATTGTAACACAAATATGAGTCGTTTTAAATTTATTTTTCAATTTTTGTTCTTTTTCTCATCTAAAAATTTTTGTAAACTTCGTCTACTTTTCATCTTAATAATTTTCTTTTTGTTTGCTACTCCCCCTGTTTTGGTGACTTTGTCACCTACTGCAAAAAATGATGATATAACACACTTGTATTACACCTGTTCCATGGATCCATATATAAATCGAATCTGCGCCCTATGTTAGGTTTTTAAAGAGCCCCTCAAACTCTTGGCTTATACACAGAAATATATGGTATATACAGGCTTGCAATTCTGTCACTTTTTTTTTACAATTGATCATTTTTAGTCACTTTTTTAAGAAAACAGTCACTTTTTTCATGGTGTATCATGGGATCCGACAATGTGCTGAACCGTATTTCATTCTTAGTACAAGCGCTACAATCACTCGACATGACTGAATAGAAACTTCTGTATTATTTATTTTGCATATGCGGCTCTCGTAGGTTGGCAAATGACCTTGGGTAAGCACATTATTGAATCCTTGGTAGACAGCTACTGGTGTGAGGGAAAAACTTGATGAACGCAATGACGTTTTACAAGTACATCACCCCTTAGCTGTCCAGACCCATCTCTCTTTCCAAGTACCATTCCCCCGTAGGGCTGTTTCGGACCCTGCCTAGATTTCCGGTTGATCTAGTTTCCAGTTCTTTCTGTTGTTGGAAAAACAAAATCTGAATTAATAAAAAAATATTTTAATAAAAGACCAAAAGTGTGATGCTCTAATCTTATTTTTCTTATTAAAATGTAATTAGTCATATGGTTTCCAGAATTTAGTGATTTTAAACAGTCATAAAGAAGTTCCTGAAATGTACATTTGTACTGAAATGTACATTTAATACATTAAAGTAACTTACGTCAAAGCACACATTTTTTTTTTCTTTTACTTCACAATTTTTGTTTAGATACTCTAATCTAGCTATGCACATATTTCAAAACACCATTAATATATGCACAAAATTGTGATTATAAAATTAATGTATTGTATGTATTCAAATCTAATTTATTGATTTTCTTGAATAAAAATCAATGTTTAGTTGTGTTAAACAAAATTTTTAACCTTTTTTATTTGACACTAAAATCATGTCTTGCACGAATCATTTGATTTCGAGTTAAAATAGAAAAATCTTAATAATAGCATCTGTAATCAAGAGGAGAAAAAAATCTTTTTTTTTTTTTAATGTTTAGTCACTTTTTATTTACTTTTTCTGTATTATTTGACACTTTTCTTACCTTTTTAAAAGTACCTCAGCAGTTGCAAGCCTGTATATATATATATATATATATATATATATCTCTTGTTATTAAATATTTTATTAGAGGCCATTCAATATGGATCACCTGAAAAAATTTGTGTTTATCAATAATGGGTCGTAGTTGTCCTTAGGTTCCCAAAGAAAAAATATATGTCCTGAGATGTTCTTAATTTTTACTCAGTTTCCAGAAATGTTATAAAGAATACATAAATTTTATTATTTTCTACATTTTAGCAATTTCTCTTTTATTTTCTTGTATGAAGTACAGGAAGTATTGTAATTTGAGAAATACAAAAGAAAAGAATTGTGTGAGAAAATTGTGTACAGTAGATTCTTGATTGTCAGGATATGCATCATCCTGGATAGGTGAATATTTTAGATAATTAAATTTATGTGAATTTTGATGAAAAGTTAAAAAAAATAGAAAATGTAAAAATTACTTATAATTGAACATTAATAATTTAATTATTACAAAAGGAAGAGAATAGATATAAACTTTAATGTTATTTAGATCTACAATTAGTATAATGGAAGAAAGAATACAAAATGTAATTTTCCTCAATATTTTGTAAAAAATGACATGATAGAAATTTGTTCTTCATTTTCTCTTTGTCAAATTTACTTTGTGAACACCTCAAAATGATTTTCTGATGCTCCAAGTAATTAATTTATACCTCAGTATGTACTTATGCTTCATCTCGATTTAATTTTTGTTGAGTGACTTTCTTTTTTGCTTTCATAATGTTAAAAATTACATGCTTCTTCTGAGCTACAAGTGCTATGTAACACTATCATCATCACTTAAAATTTTGTTACATTCCATCTTAAAATCTTTGTTAATCTATTGTTGTACTACTCTTTTGTCAGCATTTTCAGAAGTTTAACCCTTTTGCGCCTACTGTCACAAATATGTGCCAGCAAGAAACGCACTCACTTCCAGGCCGACACACTGGTGTGCCAGAGCGTTTTCTCTTTCACCCCTGACCATCACATATGTGTGCCAGTGTTGTGGAACATTTTAAAAACTATAAGCTTTGACACAAGATGGCATTGTTTGTCCATATGGATTTAGATACATGTAGATTTGATCTTGACTCAATAGGAGAGTAATATGATACACATACAAGTGGTTTTTGATTATATAAACATGAGGGAAAAGGAATGTTTCCGATTGACATGTTTTATGATGGCTCTTTAAATTTCCACGTGGTGTTTTTTTATGTAAGCAGGGGAGTTTTATTTTTGCTAAAGCGTTGTGCATTTCGGTTTGCAATCCAGTTTTTAATACAGAATTAGATCTGACACACTTGATTTTTTTCTCTTTTTATTGTTAGATTTTCGAAATGTCGAAAGTGTTTAACTGAGCTTGAAATAGCTGAAATGACTCGAAATATTTCAGATTTTGATTCTGAAACAAATTAGGATATTAGTAATTGTGACACTATAATATATTCTGATTGTTCTTTATGTTCATAATGGATCAAGTGATTCTAATGATGAGGAGGACATTTCTGACAAAGAATTTGACGATGTTTTGTTTTTTCACATTCCGGAAAAATCCTCCAAAACGGCAAATAAGTTACTACAAGTGAAACGACTGTAACGTAGGATTGTTTGTAGATCCCTGTTTTTAAAATTTTTTATGCAAAATAAGTTTAAATAACATAGTATTCAGTTTTGCAATGTTAAAAGTCATTAAATACTAAGTAAAAAATGAAAAAAAAGTAAAGTGTAAAATATATATTTAAATAAGAAATAGCTTAAGTAAATAAAGTATCTATAAACATATATAAATCCCATTCCTTTTAAATACTTTATGCAGCATTATTGAATGACATGTCGCTACTTCGTTAATTTTAGGAATTTAGGCTTAATAGCAAAAAACCCTCCGGCCCAGGATACTCACTCGCGAAAGTGACTGCCGGCCTCAGAGAAAAGTGCCCGTTTGTGCTTCCCGCCGCAAAAGGGTTAACTTCCTCAAATCATCTAAGATTTTTCTTTCAGAGTCAGCATTATCATATCTTCTGTACGAATATTTTTTGGGCTGTCCCAGATAATTTGAATGTGATTAATCAATAATCTATTTTATTACATTTTATTTCGTATTTTACTGATATAGCGTGAGCTGTTTTATTTATTGCTGTAATGTGATAATTATCTGTTATAAGTATGCCTTCAATCATTGCTCAAATAATTATTTCCTTAATAGTATCATGATATTAAGAAAACTAGTATCTAGCCTGTCATATGACGGGATCAGTAAAATTTTTAATTTTCCAGAATTGTAAAGTACCCTATGAGGCTGGTAAAAAATGGTTTGTTTTTTGGCTGAGAATTATCTGGTACATGCTCATTAATTTGTTTATCTTTATACTCCTCTAAAGTCTCTTGATATTGTGAATGCAGTTTAGAATCATGTTGAACTCATTTAGAAAGATAATACAAAGTTTTCTTAGCCTACGTTGAAATTATCATTAAGTTCTTCCAAATTCTTTTTGCCACAGTAATTAATGGGATGAAACTATCATTTCCACTACACCCTGGAGGTAGATAGAATTTGTTGTAAATACCGGTGATAAAATTTTCATTGCAACAAAAAGTAATCGATGATTAAATTTAAAATCCTCGCATATGTACCTAATTTACTATTTAAGCCAAATATAAAAGAAAATTATTTAAGTAATACCTAAGTTCAGTGATAAAATGTGTGAAAACAATGCAGATGATATTAAGTAATTTAAAAAAAGAAATGATTAAATGCGATGGTTAAAGGAGTGACATCATAATACTAGAAAAAAAAGTTATTTAAAACTTTTTATTATGTAACAAATTGATAAATTTAATCACATGCTCTTAACAGGGGAAAATAGGGCTTGAAATAATGGCATAAATGCTCGAAAAGGCGGGAAGTTGTGGATTTCAAAAGTTGCTAACTCTAAGTCATCAAGAATCCAATATGGATGCCTCTATCCATTCCAGGTACAACCACTTCTTAAATTCGAGGACAGACAGACAGATAACTTAGGCTATTATTATATAGGGGATATATCATGAAATTTCCTTACCCTTATGCTTGATTATATGTGAATTTATCATTCATGATGGAAAGCTTTTGTTGATATATATTTGTTATAAAAAGTATGTTTTTGAAGAATATTGTACAGAGTTGCTGAATAAATTCTATTTATTATGAAAATTTATATATTATTAAATTCTATGTAGAAAACCATAGTAGTTTTCTATTATAAAATGAAATAGACTTTAAAATTTTTGTGTAGGTTTCTGTTATTAATACATTTTGGATTTAATGCGGGATTTACTTTCATGTACAGTAGACTCTCAATTAATTACAATTATCAGAAAATGCCTCATTCTCAGTAAACAAATATCCTAAATAATTGAACTTATGCAAATTTTCATTAAAATGTGTGATAGAAATTAAAAAGTTAATCTATACAGCATTAATAACTAATACAATAAAAAGAGAATAAACATAAATTTTAATGTTATTTAAATTTACAATAAATAAAATACAATAAAGTGTAGTTTACTGCATTGTTTTGTGAATAATAAAATGACAGAAATCTGTTTTTTTTTTTTTTTTTTTTTTTTTTCCAAATTTAATTGTGCAAATTTCTCATGCTTCGTCATGATTTAATTTTTTGATTAGGTGTAAGATTTTCTTCATCACTTTTAGGACATATTTCAAAATTTCATATTTCATCGAAACCTCAAATGCCAATCATCATCACTTAAAAATTCACAACACTCAATTTTAAATGTTTTTTAATTCAGTGTTTCACTACTTCTTTGTCTACTTTTTCAGAATAATCTAACTTTCTCAAATTCAAGATTTTTATCTGCAAATCAGTACTATCATAGTCTTCTATTGGAATTGTTTAAAGCCCATTGAGAATAATATGATTCCTGTTAATTGAAATTATTGTATTGATTTTTATTTCCTATTTTATTAATACTAACATAGTAGTATTTATGTATTATTATAAAATGATAATTACTTATTACAAATCTGCCATAAATTGGATCATATAATTACTAATTTCCGTAATAATGTTGTGAGATTAAGTAAAAAATGTTCTGAAATTGCATTCATTACTCAACCTGTCTTTGATTAAGTATAAATTTATCATTCATATATTTATAAAAAGTTAATAATTCTAATATGTTTATAAAAAGTTAATTTGTGATGAATGTTATAAAAAATTGCTGAATAAGTACTGTGTATTATATAGTTCTAAAATATTTTATTTAGAATAGAAGAGATTTTAAACTCATGCAAGTTTTTGTTGCTGGTACATTCTATGTTAAATGTGTGATTTACTTTCGTATATCTACAAATTAATATTTTGTAACCTTTTTCCTTCACCTTTTTCTTTAAAGTTGTCTATTTCAACTAAGAGTAGTTTACAGACGTCACATTCATCTTCTACATACAAGCATAGTCCTTCTACGCAGTTTGGCTCTCACAGAGACAAAGAAAACATTACCTCATCTAGCTCTAAGATGGAAAATAATTTGGCAAATTTAAATCATAATTTTAGTTCAATGAGTATGAAGTCAAAGAATGTTACCCATGTTGAGCCTAAAGTTGCTGCTAGCAAAAGGTGAGCAATTATTAAATGTATATGTTAACATAATTATAACATACTTATCCAAAATAATTAATTAGAATGCAGGTAAACACTTAGATTTTAGTAATTTTATTATCATGATCTTATGGATGAGATATAGCTATAGTCTGACAATCTCACCAACTAGTCCTCACCTGT
This sequence comes from Pardosa pseudoannulata, assembly GCA_032207245.1. NCBI lineage: Eukaryota > Metazoa > Arthropoda > Arachnida > Araneae > Lycosidae > Pardosa > Pardosa pseudoannulata. Next base: position 67,205,372 of record CM063497.1, read on the forward strand.
CTGTTCTTGTGAAAACAGGACTTGCTTCATTTTTTGACTGCAGAATCTAGAGGAAAGACATTCATTTTGACTTACTGAATACCCTAATGACATCTTGGCAATGTCTTTTTTTTTGTATCATAATTGTTACTTAATATTAAAAATATAATTTTGAGATATTTTTATGTTATACTAGAGACAAACCAAGCAATAATTTTGTAGCCCACTGACAGCATACAGCCCATTATGTGTAATTTTGTAGCCTTTGGCAATATTTACAAAATTTATAATTTAAATAAACATCATTCTGACTGTAATAAGCATATTATTACATTATTTTGACTATTACAATTATTTAGTTATAAATGTTTAACTGTGCTATTAATCTATGAATAATAAAAACTATGATAATGAAATTTTTAAATTTTCACTTAAAATTTATGTACAGAATGTGGGTACTATCTTGTAATAGGCAGACAGTAATAATTGTTATATAGATTTTGCAAATTGTTATGGCAAAGTTTGAATGTATTATTTAAGTGAACTTTGTATTTTTAGGCCTTCTGATCTATTTTGTTAATATATTATTTAAATGCCAGAAAAGAGTGTGAGCTTAGGTATTAATGTCAAATGTAATTTTTCTCTAATCAAAAGATTAAATTTATTCAGGATATAAAGAAAGAATGTAAATAGCTGCAGTAGTTGGTAATTTCAACTTGACTCCATACAACACACTGAGAGATATTTATCTCTATGTGGCACATTATCGCTTTTGAAATTAATTGGGGATTCTTCGTTCAGATTCAAATTCTGTCAACTCATGTAAAATATCAGAATTTTTTGTTTTCCTACCATTCTTTTAAAAAAGTAACTACAGATAGGCATATATCACTCAAATAGCATTTTGAAAATACCATTTATATTTTAGAAGCTGGCCAGCTCACAGGTTAGTTATACAGACAGAGACATAAGAAAATAAATATTTTCTTATTTGAAAATATGTGTAATTTTCCTGCTTGAAATTTAAGGGACTCTCTCTTTTTTCTTTCCCCTGCAGGACCCACATTCTTGTCATTAGTGTGTCTCAGGGATTTAGATTAAGGATAGTTCAGCACAGGGTTGGAAAAAAAATCATGATTTTTTTTAAATAAAAAAAAACCCAGATTTATTTGATTTAAATCAGATTTTTTTAATTTAAATCTGATTTTTTTCTGAATGCTAATTTTAATTGCTGTTTTTATGTTTTTTGCAATATACATAGAATAGTTTGTTGTAAGAAGTAACATCTTATCTATCTAGTATATTCTACACACTGATTACCTAAAATTAAATATATAAATTTTAATCTAAATACATTCCATTATTTTGAAATTGGATAATGCAAACTAAATAAGATGTAAATTTAAAGAACAAATTTAATATTCTTTTAAAGCAAACTATTTATTTAAAAAAACAAATCACAATTATTTCATTATTTTTAAGCACCAAAATATGGATTTAATTGTTTCAATAAAAACACTAGCTTTGATGTTTTATTTACTCCTAATTGGTTATGAAGGCTAGAATGAACAATACCAAAAGAAGAAAACTGTCTTTCCATTCCAGCAAATGAAGCCATGGCTGTTGTTATTTGGTAAACGAACTGGATTTTAAGTTCTGTAATACTCTCTTTAACTCCCATTTTATAAAATGAATTCCACCAGTCATAATTATTGTACTACCCTTACTATGTACAACCCCTAAATTCTTGGAAAGCACTTGCTATCTATTTTCTTATTGGTATTATTGTGCTGACTGATTCTCAATTCTCCTGTCTTTGGAATATAGGTTTTAAAAGAAGTGAAAAAAAAAAGATTTAAATCAATGATTTAAAAAAAAAATCAAATGATTTAAATTAACTGATTTAAATCATGCTAACCCTGGTTCAGCAAGAACACTTATACAGTTGAACCTCAAAAATCCGGACCTCCAAAATCCAGACATTTTCCAGATTTTAGCTTTAATTTTTGATAAAACCTTAACTGCACACAATTTTCACATTTCTTCAACCCGCCGTGGGCATGGATATTTGTAGCCATTCAAAATTGGCTTTAAGCTGTAGGTCCCGGTCTCATTAGCCCCCGTGTGCTAAACAGTTGACTGTAGCGCTCCAAACCAAACCAAACATTTCTTATGGAAAGTACCCTAATTTCCTGCCTATAATCTGCTGATTATATGTTAAAAAAACTTTAAATTTTTTCTAATTAACACCACCACGTATTATCTGCTGTTAAAAATTATTTTTATAGTAAAATTTACAAATATTTTTCCTAAAGAATAATAGATGACCTGCTCATATTTACACATAATTAAAAAAATTTTTTTTTTAAAGGATGATTAAAGTTTTTTTCAATCCAGGACCAGCAGTTTAGAAAAAAATACTCGATTAAATTAATTTTTTTCCATTTTGTATAGTTATTTCTATGAAAAAAATAACACTTGTATAATATGAAATGGAGACATTTTACAGCATTCTTCATTTTGTTTCACTTTCAGCTCGCCAAATGGCACCATAACTGCAGTTTAAAATTTTAATACAGATCGCAAATAACCATATTAAATTGAAATAAAAAGATGCATTTTAAAAATTCTAAATTTTAACATCTTTTTTATGTAAATATGCGTTCAAATAATTAATTTGTATCATTGTTTCTGTACTAATTAATATATATAATTATATATAAATAAATAAAATAAAATTGCTTGAGTTCCCATCAAAATTCAAATTCATATAGTAAATATTTTATTGTAGTTAATATGTAAAACAGAGACAAAATAAAGGATTGATTTAATAATAAACCAATAAAGAAACAATCAGAATCCCATGTCAATGTATAACAGAAGTGTTATATGTAGGGGGTCACAGGATTCCTTATTTTCCTAATTTTTTAAAATATCCATGGTTTTTAACAGATCTCTATAATCCGGAAAATTCCAAAATCCGGAAGCACTGCGGACCCGACTGTTCCGGATTTTCGAGATTCAACTGTATATATTAAAGGTTTGGCAAGGTGGTAGGAACTATCTTGTAGTTGGCAGACAGTAATAATTGTTATATAGATTTTGCAAATTATTATGGCAAAGTTTGAATGTATTATTTAAGTGAACTTTGTATTTTTAGGCCTTCTGATCTTGTTAATATTAAAAAAAGTACATACTCTAAAGAAGAATCTGTAACAGATAATAACTGTGTATCTGAGAAGATAAAAAATGGCAAAAAACCTCTTGTCCACGAGATGCTCAATGGAAAACATGCAAAACAAAACCCCCGTCTTCCTTCTGGTAATAAAATTTATTCACTTGCTGAAATTATCTGTAAATTGAATTTAATTTTTTAAATACTGTTGCTTACTTAAAAGCAAAACTAAAATGGTAATTTTTTGCTGATAGTTAACTTTATTATTATAAATTATCTGATATAGTGCTTAATATTCTTCAAGTGAATAAAAATGATAAAATTGAATGCATAAAATTTGTTAAATAAATAGTATTGTTTATTTACTATTTCAAATTATAATAATAAAATAATGGTAATTTAATGGTTAAATAATTAAAACATCATTAACAATTGAACATTAAAATAACAATATAAACTTTTTTATTGTAAGATATATTGCTAAATAATTGATGCTGTAGATAAACAATAAAAAAAGTATAAATAAAGGATGAAATAATTTAACCTAAATTTATAGTTGGTTGAATAATCAGTTTTATAAGGTCTTAATATTATAGATAAATGATGAAATAGTTTAATTAAAGTCTATGCTTGGTGGATATAATTTTATTAGTTTGAGGCTATCAAATTTATTTCATAAGAAATTAAATTATTTCAATATAGAATTGTATTTCAATAATTTACTTATATATTATATAGAATTATACAATAATATGAAAAGATAGAAAATGGCAAGAATATATTAGAATAATATAATTTTTATCTTTATATTAGAATTTTTATTATTCTATTATATTAGAATTTCTATTTTTCAACTTTAGATATCTAGAGAATAACAAAATTTAAAAACTTCAATAATGTTAAATAAGAAATCTTTATTGAATATTTGTAATTTATATCTGATTACAACATCAATATATTTGAGTTTTATATAGTGTTAATACAGTACCAGATGTTGACTTATTTAGATATTACTTTTTATTAATTTTTAGAGGTATTAAATTCATTGTTTGAATCAATATTAGTAGAGAAATAATAAATTTTGTTGTCTACTTTTTAAAATTATAAAGGTAAATTTACATTTAAAAATTCTTATTGTGATGAAACAGCGATTTTACTACCTATCAGATATCCAAAGCTCCCTAGTCATTTTGTTATATTTTGTGCTGTTATATATATATATATATATATTATTTTAAAGTAATAAATTACATATTTTATGTATATTTTTTAAAAGCAATTATATAAAAATTTAATTACCAGAAACTTTATTTAAATATTATGAATATATATTTTTAATAAGGCTACATAGAAAAACTTAGCTCACAGACTCTCGCTCCCATGCCGGATCAAGCTCCAAAATACTAAAATTCTATTGGCTCTCAGGAACCAATAGAATTTCTCCTACTAGTAGTATGAATCCGTGCTATCAGAGACGACATCTTTCTTGAACTTAGAATCTTAATCAATTTAAGTGTTTAATAATAATAATAATAATAATAATAATAAAAAGAAATGTATTATTGTGTTATAACCTAATATTGTTGTTTGAACTAAATCGTAAGTAATTTTATACCTTCTCTTATATTGTGTCCCCCTTCACCGAACTTGTGTATCGTGTTTACTATTATCATATTCTCTTAATTTTAATTCTCTACCATTTTAACTAATTCATATAGTTATTTCAGTCCTCAATTTCGTGTTTAATTATCTGATATCTCATTACCAAGCATGCTTGCAGAAATTCTAACCTAGAGGGCCTGTTTCAGGAAGGTCAGACAACGAGCTCCTGTGCGATGTACATAGAAAAGATTAAAATATTCCCTTTATTCTTTTTTGTATTTGTACAAAACTGTTATAAAAGAAGTATATATTAATCCTATAAGCATTACACATGCAATTTTCTCCCCAGTCAATGCCTTCAAATGGGTGTGCATGTGTTATGAGGTTAAATTTAGATCCGAATCTTTTATTACAAGTACAACTGTTATAACCATTTAATTAAAAGATATTTTTTTTATGGACCTAAATCACCTCATAACATGTGCACACCCGTTTAAAGATATCATCGGCTGGAGAGAAAATTACAAGTCTAATGCTTAGAGGATTAAACAAAATTTATTAATACACCTATTTAGACATTTTTTTAAAAGGTAGAGTTATTTTGTACATTTAAAAAAAATTAGTGCTTTAATTTTAAGCCATTTTAAGTTTTCTTCTGAGTTAAATAACTTCTTGAAATTCATAAGTCGATAAAACTAATTGACTTTATTTGTAGCAAGGTTTAATTTTTTTATAGATACAAAATAGAATTTTAAGTTACATATTAAAATTTAAAAAAATCAATATTTTTTCTTATTACAGAAATGAGAAATTTTTTTTTCAAAAACTAAATACTTTTGTCGTTTCTTATCATACTTAAAAAAAAAAGTGTTTTCTTATATATTTATGACAGTTAAAAGTGTTTTTAAAGAGTTAAAGTATAATTTAATTAATTTAATGTATGGGTAATATTATACATTTAAAATTAAGCCACCATATTTAGATATAAAATTTTTTTTCTGTGTGAAAAAGCTAAAAATTTTTAGGAGTTTTAAAATTTCGGACTGTTGACTGCTTAATATTCCTAATTATGTTTGTACATTTCTTACATAAACCCCTTCCAGTAAAATGACGAGTCCAGCTTGTCATTAGTTTTTCATTCCATACAGCACAATGACGAGCTACACTCGTCATGCGATTAAAGTTACTGTTAAATATGATAATTAATTTAGTTTAAAATTTTTAGTGTACTGAATTTGGCAACACTTTTATCACTTGTGAAAATCACAAGTCACTATTGCATATTGTTTACTTAGAATTTCTTGGTACAAGTCATTGCCAAATTAATGAGTCAGGATAAAAGAAAACCTACTAAGAAATGCCGTGTGTGTTACAAGAATCAAATTAAAAGTGAGACTACTTGGTGGTGTAAACAATTAAGAATTCCGTTGCACTTTGTTTTGAAAAGTACCACTAGCTTGAAGATTATTATCTGTATACCTTATTAATGTTTTGCTTTGATATTTTCTTAATTTTACTGTTTCTGATATTATTTAACACTATGTAAAAAGTGGATTTTAATTAAGAATATGTAAGAATTGTAAAATGAAACAAGTTTTTTAAATAAAAATTAAATGGTTATTTCATGCACAGTTTTTCATTATTAAATCATACCAGAAGGAGTTAATGTTGTGTCACTGTACGCAATCTTAAATAGCAATCAATCATGACAACTGTTAGAACAAAATTATAAATTTAGATTTGACTAATAAAATATGCTCCAATTTTGCATTATTCTTTGAATATTATATAATACCTCTCCAGTACTTTTTGCTACAGCAAAAATCAATCATTCAAGGAAATTAGAAAATTTATCAGCGTTTTAACATGGACATATTTAATTAAAATATTTTAAAACACCCACATTTTCCAAGATACTGAAAGATACTAACTTGTGTTGTTACGTTGTGTTCACAATATAAACCTGTTGAGTCTGCAGTTCCAGAATTTTGAAAATTAATTGATCATTTACAGTATATTTTTATTTCATTTCTGTGAGTGGTTATAAGCTTTTGCCAAGGTACCCATAATACATTGAAATAACACTAAGCTGTTATAAATTTTATCAGATTTATAAAGTAAGACAGTTGTAACTCATTCTTAAAAATGCATTCTATAGGTGCTAATTATAATTCTCATGAGGACTCTTTGCCGGATATTATGCACATCCCCTACAGTGAAATTTCAATAGCTACTGATGGCTTTAATGATGCACGTGTGCTGGGTAGAGGTGGTTTTGGAACTGTTTATAAAGGCGAGTGGAAAGGAACTAATGTTGCTATAAAGAGACTAACTCCTGTAAGTATTTTATTTTTTAAATGGTATTTATCTGTACATTCAACTCTTTTTACATGATTTTGAAATAACACAGTTCATCATTATACTTTTTTACACAAATTTTTGTTCTTGCGCAATTCTCCCCAATTTTTTTTTTAAATTCCAATTTTGACAGTGTAATCAATAGATGGTTGGTTTATGACCACATATGTGTAAGTGACTTGGTCTACGTAATGTCTTGTTTACTTTGTATTCTGGTGTTACAGGGAATATTTGAATTTTATCATCTCTTTTTATTTTATTTCATTGTACTCCAACTAAAAGTTTATGATAATAAAATAAACTTTATAAAAAAAAAAAAAAAAAAAAAAAATCCATAATGAGAAAATTGAAGGTGAAATTAAGCTATTATAAGCTGATTTTTTTTTTTTTTTTGTGAGGGCTTGAAATTTGCTATAAGTTTGGAACACCATTTTCTTATTCATGATCCTGATATAGAGCATGCTTTAAAATTGCAATGTTTTTTAAAGTTTTGTGTAGCAGGATATCAATTATATAAGCTACTTGAGATATAACAGCCACTAATAATAGCACGGTTTCCGCACACCTGGAAAGTCAGGGAAAGTCATGGAAAATCATGGATTTAGAAAATGGATTAATTTTGTCATAGAAAGTCATGATTTTGTAAGTAAAATGAGTAAAAGTCATGGAAAGTCATGAATCCGCTGAGCTACCAATTAAGTAAAATCAAGAAATGCCTCAAGTACGTGGGTTTGAATCCCACTGCTGGCATGGATGTTCACAGCTGTTCAAAAATTCATACTTTGGAGGAAAAGAGGAAATCTTTTCTGTAAAGAGTTACTAGGAGTTTTAGTAAATAATAGATTTTTATTTTGAGGCATTAAATTTTGAGATTTACATAGAAATGTTAACAATTATCATTGATTGTGAGGCACTAAATATTTTGGCAAAATCATCGCATTGCATTGTTTAATTCTATTTTTACTTGTCATTTGGCTGAAGTTACTGAGTTTGGTACTTATCTATTATCCCATTGATCATATTGCCATGTAAAACTTGTTTGCAAGGAAACTCAAAACAAGCAAGCTTAATAGATGGGAAAATGTATAAGTATATTATTCTGGTTTATTCTTAAATTATCAATTAAATTTTTATTAATATAATAATAATTATTATTTAATAAAAATTAGTTAAGATTTTTGTACAAAATATAAGCTTATCTTTAGGGCTATTATATATAAACATTATAGGGTTATCATGTTTGGTCATTATTCATGGTCACATAAGTACCCTGAATACAAATTGGAAATTTTTTTCCAATCGCATTCAGAAAATTGATAGGTATGTAGGTATGTATATATATATATATATATATATATATATATATATATGAGTTTATAAATATTTATAAAGTATTTTTTATCGTAAATTCTTGTAATTTCTCTAAAAGCATACACTTTATTTGTATGTACATCATAATTTTTATTCATATATACTTTAACAAAATATTTTTAAAGTCATGGAAAATGATCTGCTAAAATCAGGGAAAATGATGGAAAGTCATGGATTTGTTAAAAATTGCATTTTGGCAGATACCCTGTAATAGGCTTTGTAATAATTAAAAAAAAAAAAAAAAGAAACCAACAGAGGCTGTAATTAATGAACAAAATTCTTCATTTGAATCAAAGCCAACAGTCATTAATCCTCATCTCCTTGTGCAGGTTATTCTGAACTCCTCAAAGACATAAGTTAATTTCAAAGTTTTAAGTACATTTGGATTTTACTTGTTATATTAAAATTTATAACTTTTTAAAATATAATTTATATCTAAAATTAGTGTTATAAATTAATTGAAAGAATTTATGTATTAAATATCTGATTTTGTCAGGGAATAAATTGTGAGTTGCATTGAATTATTACGGAAATATCCGGGAATTTCTAAATGGTCTGCCCTTGCACTTCCTGAATTACTTCTTTGTCAAAATAATTTTATGACTTTTTATAATTTTTATTTGGCATATTTCTTTTTTTTTTTTTTAATTTTGCTTTTCCCATTTTTTGAACCAATTAATTTTTTCATTCAAATCTATTCTGCTGCTAGAAAGTAATGGCATTATCATTTGAAAAATTTATTAGTAATTTATTAATTTTTAAGTATTTAACATTTTAGCATAAAATGCAAAGTCAACAAGTGAGACACAAATAGATAGGTATAGTGTGCTTGCTCACAGCTGTTTTGTAGCTTTGGACAGACAACATTCTCAATGTGATAGCACTCATTATTTTGTAACAGCACACTGATTTAGTCTGACTTTTGTGCTTTACTTGTGCTAGTTTTGCTTTTTATTGCTTTTATTCAGGCATAAAAGTTTTACTTTTTTATATGCATTTAAAATTTATTTGTCACATGCTTAATATTTTTATAGGCAACTTAGTTCTCTTTAAGTAATTTTGCAAAAAAGCATAGGTGCTTTCCTGCTAACTGAGAGCAAGGATAATTCTCCAAATATAAGCATTTTTATTTCTTTAGTTTGCATTTTAAATTTATGAAAAAAAATTAAATAATGAAATGTATTATTTTTGGTTATCAAGTTTATGGGGATAAGCTTTTGCATCTTTAACTAATGTTAGTAGCAATAATTTGCATTATTAGATTTCTGTTTATATTTTAACGGTGTGCCTTAACGGTGTTCCTACATTAAAAATTCTTTGAGAAATGGACTTCGCTTCTGTGGAGACAAAGGTGTTGTCTCCCCTGGCATCAAAATATCTAGACTTTTGTGTCCTACAGTAGCGAAACAACATACCAGACAACCAGGCACCCAGACTGACAGCCAGAAAGATGATCATCGAAACCACAGGGGAATGCCCAACATTGGCTCTAGCCGACACGAAATTCTAGGGACTCCAGGTTTGCGGCCGGTGATTGTCTAACCCAGACCAATCCAGTTGGTTAAAAGTGAGATCATCGCCAGATTATCCAATGATGAAATTGTGGGTGAGGCCCCTCCCCTAAAGAAGAGATTAGATAAGATTTTTTTTTTTAAAGAGGTAGTTAATTAGCTAGCAACCAGCTAATTCGGAGGTTGCCGTGACCAGTCTCTCTATCGGAGAGTTTCCTTATCTATAAACCCACCTTGGGATCTTTTCTTTTGAGAGATAGCTAGAGTCAGCAAACTCAGAGATAGTCTCTCCATCAGAAAGTTTTTCCAAGCGAAAATCCCACCTTGAGTTATATCTCTTGTGGAGATTGATAACGATACCCTGTGCCTTGGTTTTTTTTAAAAATATAATCTTCTTCAGAATTGATTGCATATTCCTCTTAGGAACTCTGTGTTTTGATATTCTTCGAAGAAACCATTTATTATCTCAACTTTTCTCATCTAATTGAGTGTACTGTCTACTTAATTACTTCAGAGAACTTTCGCACGAGCTACCAAATTGTTTCTTCTGTTAGATCTCCAACATTTCAGCAGAGGCACTTATTGTATGTCTCTACTCAGTCTTACGTATATCAAATCACATACTTGTGAACTGAAATTTTTTTTTCTTGTATATAGAAATGATGTATAAAGCAGAGGTGTAAATAAATCAATTATTCAAGAAACACCGGATTCTTCATTGTGTCACCAGATACGTTACAATACAAAGAAAAAGTGATAAACAATTACAGACAAGATTAAGGTGAAGCAGTGATTTGAAGCAATGATTTTGGTTGTTCAGATGATTGATAACTGATGATTCATATCATTTAAATTATGGTACAAATCTGATTAATCAACAGTCATTTGACCTTTAAACAGTTAATTTTATTTTTGTTTTTGTAGCTGTACTCAAGTGAAATGTACAGAATGTTTTTTTTCATCTTATTCATAATTAATTCTGTCTGGCATGTCTTTACTAATAGTTAAAATATTTCTCTTTATTTGTTTTAGAAAAAAAGCACTGATAGTCCTGCACAACAGCTTGTGAGTCTTAAGCAGTCTTTAAATGAACTAAATATATTAAAATGGTAAGTTTGATACATATTTTCCTAGAAAGTTAGCAGGCTTTTTTTTTATTGGAAGATTTAACTTTCCTGTCATGAAATATTAATATTTTTCTAGCTGCACAGTTTTTAAGCATGATTCCAAAATATATATTTATTTTATATAAAGATTCCTGAATGAATAAAATAATTGCAGTTGTAATCAGTAAAGACACTAAATATTTATATAGTTTTAAAGAGTAGAATTGAACTTAAAAAAATCATTAAAATTTCAATGCTATAAGATTTTAGGCAAGTTAAAGTTGTCCTAGGCCAAGATTTACATTAGTTATACAATTTTATATATTTTCTACTTGACATATTTCTTTTTAACTTCATTTTTAGCTCATTTTATACCAATTCTGTCTCTAGACATAAAAAGCATTATAATTTGCAAATTTAAAAGTATTTAACATGATACAGTTATGCTATGCTTAGTATTTAAATTTTATTGGTACCTGGCTGTCTTTAAATAATCTCTCAGAAATTGTAGGTACTCCATTGAAAGATGAAAACAAAGATAAAACACCATATATAGCACTTTTATTGCTCTAATTTATGTTTTTCAAATTTAGGAAAAAATTAAAATGTTTTTTGTTTTATGAAAATAAGTTTTATTTTTTAAAGTTTATATTATTGGTTTAATATAATGTAAAAACTAATATCAATCTAATATATAAAAGGCATAATGGGGATATATGTAAACATGTTTGCATGCAAACAGTACAACATATAGACATTAAATTTGTTCTAGGGTTTTTTTGGAACACCATTCTAAACTGTACAAAGCCCTGTTATCAAATTTTGAATTAGTTTTTTTTAATATTTATCTATTTTATTTGCCGAATGATGGCTGATTGGTTAGGGTGCTGACCTTTGGTACTGGAGTTCGTGGGTTCGAATCCCACAGTGGCATGGATGTTCGGAATTGGCTTTAAGCTGTAGGTCCCAGTCTCATTAGCCCTCGTGTTGCAAAAAGTAGACCGTAGCACTCCAAACCAAATTAAACTTATCTGTTTTATTTAATGCTAAATTGATTATAATTTTTTATTTCTGGCAACAATTTGTCTTGTTATTGAATCAGTATTGTTCTTATATTTTGGTAAACCTGTCAAAGGAACATGTTGGCAAATTTGTTATCATCATTAAAACTTTATATACTTAATCTTGAGTTGATAAGTTGTCAGTATTTTAGTATTTATTAAATATAGTGTTTTTTTTTTACTATCCATGCCTTCTGTTTTGCATTGTAAATTCTTCAGGAGAATTTGAGGGTTTCAAAACATGTAAAGATCCTATGCCTCCCTGTTTCTTAGAAGCACAGGATTTTCTATTTTCCCAATGAGATTTTCTTCTGTGGCTCATTAATTCAGTTGGTTAGACCATTAATAACGGGAAGATTGTGGGTTCGATCCCTTCATTACCCTATTAATTATTTTTATTTTCCTTTTTATATTGAGTATATAAATTTAGTGGTAATTAAGATTAATTTTAATTTCTGAAAATTGATTGGAAAGATATTTTTTACTTTTATATTCTTTAACTATATGAAATAAATATAAATTCTAATTAGAAACATCCATTACCATTACCCTGGCCAAAGGCTAAGTGTATAGTGGCTAGTTAATATGAAACTTAAAGCTTTTGTGCTGATTTTGTAGTGGTTATTTCAATAGAAATTTCCCTTCCATTTCCATATAGCTTTGTAAATAGAGTGTGGATGGAATGTATATGTCTTGTTACATATTTCAAATTGACAACAACCTATTACTTGAGCTTAGAAGTTCCCCAAACCACATTGCAATCAAACATTTCGCAACACGGTAATCAACTCCTCATTAATTAGGCATGCTGTTAGGATTACTTGGACTTAACCAGCGGTTAAGTATTGGTCTGATTATATCCAATTTTTGACACTTTAAGATTGTAAACGGTTTCAAATGTACTAGTCATCATTTGTAATTATATTTTCTTTATTTAGTTACTGTGTGTTTATTTAAGTTTCTTGTATGTATTAATTTTCAACTGTATGCAAATTTACACGCATATCTGGTCATTCCAGTCGTATATAAATAATTGCAGTTTCTGTGGGCTGACTCTGATGGTTGTTTTTTTGATTCCCTGTGTGGGTTTCACACTAGTCTTATTTTATTGCTCATGGAGCAATGTATAATGTTATGTTTTTTGCATGTTAAATAAACGGCATGTGTTTTTAATGGTTTCACTCTTCACTTACCATACTTGCCACTCTGCGTTAAATGTCGTATGAGACTGACACAGGCAAACTGTTTTAATGTGCGTGCACAAGTCAGAGCGCGAGTATAAGTACATGTTGGAGCACTCACTGAGCCTTCTCCCCGGCAGTTCATTCTTTTGCATGCAGCCGTGCGGTGTACGTTCGTGGTAGATTGCCCAAACTTTCTACCTTCTAGTAGCCTTAGCCCGTAGGGTTATTTTTCTCCTGTTTGTTTTACGTAGTTTATTATTTTTCGCTTTTAAGTAGGATTACTGAAGGTAGTAATGTTTCTTTTTTGTCTTGCTCTAGTATGTACTTTGAACTTGCTCCAACCATCTCCTTATATTTTATTTTAATGTTACAGTGATTTGTTTTTCTTGTGTTTCCGTTTACCAATAAATGTTAATTGTTTGTACTTAAGTTTTGTCTTATTTCCTCTTATCAATGTAATTGAGCTTTAATTTTCAGAGTAGCTTCTCTGCTTCACAGAACTCTGTTATCGTAATCTGTCGAAGGTATGCACTAGAATTTCAATTTGTTTTTCCCTGCTAGTGTATGCGTTTGTCACAGCCTTTCTGTGACATGTCTGTGCTATCTTATTCTTAAGATATTTGACAAAATAAAGTTTTAAAAAAACTTGAATGTTATGAAATTATTAAATCTTGTATATTTATATATGCCTGTTTTATTAATTTTAATTTATTTGGTTAATATAAATGTTTTATATATTTGACAGCTGTCGATTTGACCATATATTGCCACTTTATGCAGTATCTTTGGATGGAAATCCATGCATAATCTACCAGCTTATGGTTAATGGTTCTTTGGAAGATAGATTACTGTGTAAGGTATGTAACAACAAATAGTTAGAATGTTTTTATTTTTTTAAAAAGTTAATTATTTTTAAATAATCTGTTCAATTTTTTAGGCAACTAAACTAAAACTAAGCATTCAGACATGCCAACTATTCCGGAGTTGCTTCAGAGAAATCATAAAAATGAATAACTCCAGAAACTCCTCAGATTGCTCCGGAAAATAACAAAACTTTTGAACAGCTATAAGATTACAATTCAGCAATTAAATAAAAAGTTTTGCAAAAATGCTGAATATTACTCTTTACACACAGTAATGCTGCACGTTAAAAGTTTTCAGTACTGTGCAGAAAAACCAAACTGAATTTAGGTTCAATTTGAGTTGACAAACTCGGGAATCTCTGATGATAAAAAAATGGAAATATTTTAATTAGGGTCAATGCTGCTATAAGAAACACTGCAGACATGCCAACATTCAGGCACATGTGTCTGGAGCAACAGCATGGTTTAAAATTTTAACATGCTAATTACAGATTATACATATCTTATTGGTTTCTAAATGAAAATTAAATTTAAAACATTTGCACTGTAGTAAATTGTAGGTACTTACATATTATCACAACCAGGTTGGCGTGATTTGTAAGTTTGAGTAAGAAAGTATGAAATGAAAGAAAATGTACATTTATTAATTACAGATAATTTTTAATACAGTTTTTTATATTATTTTGTTTTAAAATATAAAATAGCAATTAAACCCTTCCAGTTTCGAATTTGAATAAGTTGCAGAATTATATTTTCGGCGGAAATCTTTTAGCTATTGCTTTTAGCACTGATTGAAAACCATCTTCGCCATTAACAGCTTGAGCTTGGCGCCATATAAATTTGATAAGGTATGAGTCAAGATGATGACGGGCTGTTCCTCTCTGTTTTTTGTTGTGCCATTTGGCTGAGTCCCACATGCGCTCTACATGTTGTGTGTGAACGTCCGTGTCGGGATACACAAAGTTATATTTGTGACTAATAGTTCCATGCAGAAATCCAGCATTTTCCAACTCACTTGTCTTGTATCCTTTCCAGCAATCCGAATAAATAATGCTTCCTTCCTTGATATTTTTGCAAATTTTTTCCACGAGGGTAATGGCGCTTCTGTTAGGTACAGTAACTAAAAAAGTCTCTTTTGTTTCTCGGCAAATTCTGCCGAAAACCCATTGCTGTGGTAGTACATGCCCAGTGTTATTTTTTCTTTTTACAAATAAACTTTCGTCTATTTCCACAATAAGTCCTTCGCTGCCTATTTGCTTTCTTTCTTTTTCATCCATTTCAAGGGCACATACCTCCTGCATGTAATTGTTCCAATCTATAACAGTTTTGTCAGCAATTCCCATCTCTTCTGCACAAAATTTAATTCAAGTTAACTCTTTACACCAACAATAAATGAAGCGCACTGCTGTCACAAATGAAATTCGGCTACCTTCAAACCAATTTCCAGTTCTCACACCGAAGTGTTGATTGCACTCTTCGACGTTACATTTCCAGAAGATTTGCTTTCCAAAATACAGTTTCATTTTATGAGAATTTTTACAAGTACGTTCATTCGGTTTAATTCCATATCCCTGTAACAATTCAACAGCATCTTTTTCACTCGCAGGCAGATCTCAAATACCCATAGTTAAAGTATTTCACGGCATTCAATCTAACCAGTAAACAAAATAATTTCTTTACGAAAAACCACGTATAACACGTAGGGTTGCCGTAAGTAGGGTCGCCAAATTTGGCGATTTATGCGAATTTTGGCCTGGTTGCATTAATACGTAAGTACCAAATTGTAAAAGGTAAATTAAAATTTATGAATTTAAAAATGCATGAATAGCCTTTTTTTTTTTTTTAGCTTTAACAACTTATTTTTCAGAACAGTGTTTCTTATAGCAACATTGACCCTGATTAAAATATTTCCATTTTTCTGTCATCAAGGATACTAGAGTTTGTCTATTCAAATTTGATCTAAATTCAGTTTGGATTTTCTGCATAGTACAGAAACCTTATAATAACATGCAGCATAACTGTGTGAAAAGAGTAATATTCAGCATTATTTATTTTCTGGAGAAATTTGAGAAGTTTCCAAAGTTATCAAATTTTCTTATATCTCTGCAACTGCTTCGGAGAATCCGAATAGTTGGTATGTCTGAAAAATAAGTTGAACTGAAAAATAAGTTGTTCTGAAAAATAAGTTGTTAAAGCTAAAAGTTACTCATACATTTTTAAATGCATAAATTTTATCTTTTACAGTTTAGTACTGTGTAAATATTTTAATTTTAATTTAGAAACCAGTAAGATATTGTATCTCAGCAGATTATGTATAATCTGTAATTATCATGTTAAAATTTCAAACCATGCTGTTGGTCTCGACACAAGTGCCTGAATGTTGGCAAGTCTGAGCATTGCATGCTGGTACATGTATTCATGGTCCTTAAAAACTTCAAAATTTAACTTAACAACAACAGCAAAAAACTATCTTTTTTATTTATATTTCTTATTACAGAAATTATTTATTGTAAGATACAAGTAAATTATTATAAAGCAACATTAATAAAATTCATTGTTAGATTGTTGAGTTAGGTATTTAAGTTAGATAAAAATTAAATTCTTAAAAATCTTGTTTATGGATTTAAAATGTATTATTAGATTTTAAAAACAATATTTAATTAAAATTAATGATGTATATTTATACATGTGTTTCTGATATATATATATATATATATATATATATATAATATATATATATATATATATATATATATATGTGTGTGTGTGTGTGTGTAAATTGAAGTTTTTAATTGATTATGTTAAGCTTCAGAATGGCAAAGCCATATGCAAGAAATTATCATAAAGTTTAAATTATTGCAAAAAATAATCATGATGAAAACTTTATATTCATCTGTTAGTAAAATGTCGCTAGATAGTCACCATCCAGAACTTTATATTCATCTGATAGTAAAATGTCGCTAGATAGTCACCATCTAGAACTTTATATTTATCTGAACTTTATATTTATCTGATAGTAAAATGTTGGTAGATAGTCACCATCCAGAACTTAATATTCATCTGATAGTAAAATGTCGCTAGATAGTCACCATCCAGAACTTTTTATTTCTTGACCTTTCAATAGACGCCGTTGTATAATTACACTTAGAGCATCTATCTTCCCCATACTCAATCTTAAAATTTCCTGAAACCAACAAAATCAACATTAATGGCTGTAATTTACAACATGATATACATAAGGATCAGTTAATAAGCAGAATTTATTCAGATATTTGGGGTAATTTTTAAAATTTTACAATATCTATACATAAATTAAGATACCAATGTTAATGTTGGTCTGTACAAAAGGTGTTCTTCTCTGTACTATGGGTTACTTCAATCTACTGCTTCCTAAGACTAAACAAATCCACATTAATAGCTGTAATTTACAACACTATGTACATCAATTGATAAATTTTATCTGTGTATCTCGGTTGTTTGTTAACCCTCTGACTGCTCAATTCGTAAACCAAGATCTCTTTAAAAATTGCGTGTTTTTTTGTTGCATAGTTTAAGTACATATGTATAAGCATACTATCTATAATTCTATTATCCAATATGCCTATAGTTATAGTTATATATTTCTATTTATTACCTAATTAAATGCCTAATTTTATATATAATTTATTCAACTGGTTAAACGGTGAAAAGGTGGAATATGCTTCTTAAAAGAGGAAGAAAAACACATGCCTGCGAAAATCGCGGAATAAGCAAATTTTGCTACATTTGAATTTGTTACCTCCCACTTTTAAAAGTGTGAGATAGATAACTAAGTTATCAGTATATATGAAAAAAGGTTGTGCGCTGTGGAAGCTTAAAAAATAATGACGGCTAGAGCAAATAACAACTATAATATTTAATGGAACATACCTGTCTTGGTATCTGTACAAAATAAGGTTGCTACTCACAAACCTTCTTAAAAGAAACACATACTTGACAACAGAAAACTTGAAATCATGCAGCGGTAAAAAAAACATAAGTCCAACTGTGGTAGCTTCAAACACGGCTTCGCTGATCCACCGGTCTGCTCCCTCGGCTGTGTGCAGCAGGCGTCTCTACTTCACCATGAACTCAACTAGAACTTGAACACAGACTACTTCACTGGGCAAAAACATCAGCTTTTATATTCGCCGGGTTAACATCTGCGGCGCTGATCTCTACTGTCCCTTTAAGACCTAAGAGTTGGTCAGTAGTAAAAAAGAGCAAGAGGTTGGCAAAAAAACTAATTAAACTACTGTAATAAAAAAACAAATATTTATTTCTTGAACTGTCCACACAGAGTATTTTTTAATGCTTCAACATATGTGTATTGAAGTACAAATAAACAACAGTTTCACTGACTTAAGTGAAAAAAGCAGGCTTAAAATAAACATAAGAACAAAAATCGAACAACTGTAGTAAAACCATCTTCAGTAATTCCAAGGACATATCTTGAGAGATGCAGGAAACATAAGGTAAATGACTGTAGCTAGCTGCCTGCTCCAAAAAAAGGCCAACTGCCTGTTCCAAGGGTCAACTTCCTCTTCCCAAGGCTGACTGACTGTTCCGTGGTTGTAGGTTGTAAGGGGTTCCTGGGCCGAAGGCCTTATCCCCAATTAGTGAGAACTATGAATTTATGAAATAGAGTCCTTCTTTAACGTAATATCACAATTATATAAATATGCAGGTCTTTAAATTACAAATACACATATTAGGTTAAGTTAAATTGAAATGCCCCAAAAATTAAGATAATAAATAAGCATACTAAAATAAAATAAAAGATAAGTAGAAAGTTTATGGATAGCAAAAATAAAAGAAAGTTTAGGGATAGGAAAAAATATTTTTGATTTTATAAAATTTTATAATTTTTATTTTTATTTTAAGATTTTTTATTAATTTTTTTTTGTATATTTTTTTTGTTTTTTCTTTTTTCCTCCATTTTTGAAGTAGACAAGAAAAGCACAAAGTGCTAGCACAATTCACACACAATAAAAATGCATATTGCAAGTAGAAAGGAAGAATGCAATAATGCTACAAGACAGAATCGAAGCGATCGGAGAGGAGCTCAGATCAGGTTCTGTGGCACCATCTATTGGATGGTCGTACGTTCGGACAGTGTAAGGGGAAAAATTAATGAAGGGACTTGGCAAAAACAATTAATAAGTTAAGGAATCATAGCGGTTCTCGGCCGCTTCCTATGCTTGGCCTTCCGATGGTCATAGTCCGGTAATTCGGCTATGATCGGGTTAGGCAAGCTGTTAAGCTTAGCATAGAATTTAGAAGAAATACTAGTGCAAATATTCTTAAAGGTGACTGACTGTTCCACTGCTGCTTTGCAGCTTATATCCTCACGGAGGACCAATCACAGGGCTTCACAGAAATTAGCATGTCGCTCATTGCACCATCTGGTGAGAATTAAAAAAAAAAAAAAAACTTGTGTGAGAATATATACCACAGTCCGGCACTCCTGCTTGTCGCTCCGCGCACCGTGATGTGAGCATGTTCGCCGTCAACACGTCACGTTCGTATGCTCCTTCCGGGATGCACGCTTAATCAGCCTCGTCTGTAAGGTGAGGGATAAGTGGAAATATTGGTTAAAAAAAAAAAAAAAAAGAAAATTTACAAGTGATCTAATATTTCCTAACAGAATTGCCCGTAGAAATCGCGGGATGAGCAGTCAGAGGGTTAATAATAGCTAAAATTTCATAATACTACAAAAGTTAAAATACCAATATTAATCTTAGTCTGTACAAAAGGTAATCTCCATACTGTGGGTTACTTCAATCTACAGCTTCCTGAGTTCAAACAAATTCACATTAATACCTATAATGTACATAAGATCAATTAATAAATTATATATATATCTAGGTTATTTATTAACAATAGTTTAGGATTTATAATATCCTGCATAATTTAAATACCAATATTAATGTTGGTCTGTAAAAAAGGTAAGCATAGCTTATTTGGACTTGTAATGAGCTTCAAGTATGATATAGTGAATGATTAAGATAACTTATCTTTTTAAGTAAGCATTTTCTGTATTGGCTTTTTGAAAATTGATTTGTATATTTTTACATAGAATTTGTAAATAAATTAATATATTTTGATAAATTTTATATTTACCTTTAATTTTACTTATTAAGCCTTATTTTTTTGTGCAAAAACAAAAGATTTAGATGTTAAATAAAGTTGTTTTTATTTTTTTAGCATAAAACTCCACCATTAACATGGTCTCAAAGAAGTCACATTGCTGAATGTACCGCTAAAGGTTTAAATTATTTGCACACAACATATGAAAAACCTCTGGTGCATGGTGATATTAAAAGGTTAGTATATTAGTAATCTTCTTTACTTACTTTTTTCTTTACTTAATTTTTAACTTTAACTTTATCACTTATGTTTTTATATGTAATTTCTAACGGGATTTAATTTAAACATATATTTTTTCATCATCATTCACTTTTATCTCTACTGTCTTGTACAGTATTTTATTAATAAAAAATAAAGAAAAAAATTCTTTGCTATCCTTAAACTTTCTTTTATTCATTTTAAATTTTATTCATCTTAATTATTTAACTTGTTAAGGGCCTAGCACTATTTCTCATCCCATCATAAAGACTTGTATTTTTGTATTTATTGTGTATAAGCTTAATGACTGGACACTGGATAATGAATTCTTAGGCTTTCGGCCAAGGTACCCCAGACAACTCTTCAACACAGTTTACTTTCTTATATTTTGTACTGTTTCTGGAATTCTTACCCCCTTGTACAAAGCAATGAAGCTATGTTAATAGCAAAAACTTCCGATCTTAATCAGTGAATTTTCATTCAGTTTTTTCATTTCAGTGCCAATATTCTATTAGATAATAATATGGATGCAAAAATTGGGGATTTTGGATTAACAAGAGAAGGACCTGGTTGTGATGATACTCATGTGAAAGTAACAAGTATTAGTGGGACAGAATGCTACTTACCTCCTGAATACTTAAGGCACAGGCATTTGTCACCCCAAGTGGATATCTACTGCTATGGCATAGTGAGTGTTTATATTTGTTTAATTTAAACAATCAAATTTAATAGTGAATCAAGTCTAATAGTGAATTTTAAAATGTTTTTCTCATTGTATTTTCAATGTTCAATCAAATTTTGAAAAAGTTATTGAAAAATTGCTATAAAAGAGTTGCAAAAAACCCGGGTTTTTTAAGAAAAACCCAACCCAGGTGGGTTTTATTGGGGTTTGTTTTTAAGAGGAGAGGTCAGGGGAAGTACCATGTTTTAGAAAAGATTAAATTGCTAAAACTGAATAATTTTTATTAATTAACTTAATATTCAAGAAATTATAATTTAATTGATACAAATAAATCAGTGTAAAGGCTATAAAAAAGTTTATTCTGACATCACAACACAAAATGTTATATATTGATATATACCACATATTTGAATGTTACTTTAACAAAGGATTATTTTTTATCTCTATTCTTTCAACCCTTAAAAAAAAATAAATAAATGGTTAATTCCCCTCATGAATTATAAGTTAAAAGACCCCAAAATATTTCCTCAAAGTATGTTTAATGCTGATGTAATTAAAAAATTTAGTCCAGCGCAGTGGTGGAAACTAATTGAAATGTGTGTTAGGGATGGAGATATGATAGATTTTTGCCACTTTATGGTATCCCTAAACAAGTGCCCAGCTAGCTGTGCATCACTAGAGCGAGTGTTCTCTACATGTGAGTTGGTTTGGTCGAAACTTAGAAACAGATTAGGAATACAAAAAGCATTCAAGTTAGTATTTTACACATGAAACATTTGCCTTTTTCTTTATGGACTTCACAGATAGTTTTTTTCTCCAAATTGTTATGTTGGATTTACCATAGATTTGCAAAGATAACAGTTTTTGAAAATAAATATAAATATCACAAATTTTTAAAAAACCAAACAAAACCCACTCCAGAGTGGATTTTGTTGGGTTTTTCTGGGTAGGTGGGTGATTTGCAACCCTGATAAAAGTGCAGAAACATACTAAAATTTCGGATAAATCTTATATTCAATCAGATATGAGCCATAATTTAATAGCTTAATACAGTGCTTCTCAAACATTTTGAAACAATCAAGCAGCAAACCGGACCCATATGACCATGAGGACCTCCTGGTAATTTTCTGATTACAACCTTGTCCTAATGCTCTTAATTGATAGTTACGTATAATCATTTTGCACCTTGGGTTTGAAACCTTTTATGGTTTTAAAATCAATACATCACAAGCTGCAGACTGAAAAATTCAGTAACAGTCTTCTTAAAAAGGAGCCTAAATATATCTTTACTAAATTTGAAAGTTTTGTAAAAGTTCTGATATAGATATTTCATATCTTTATGTGCAGAAAGTTCTATGATTATTCTATTGTTTTTCAGGTTTTGCTAGAAGTAGCAACTGGATTGAGACCTTTAGATGTAAAGAGAGGAGCAAAGAGACTGGTTAGTGAAACTATTTTGTATAAATATCTATTTGTTTCTTATTGTCTTGTTTAATTTTCACTTCTTGACTGATACTTTGAATTTATCAGTTAAAGGACACTGTATCATCCATTTATCCAAAGCTTGTCCACATATTAACATTATAGAGAGTGTAGACATAGACACATGTCATAATAAATATAGAAAGCTATCAAATATAAACATCTCATACCAATACACATTTGTCCATTTACCTTCCCCTCACACGTTCACTTATTGAGTTTTGTGTAAGACTATAAATTTAAATATGCTTATTTTTATTTATTCTTTTTTTAAAGGTGGATCATGTAAAAATATGTGATGAAACTGGCCTTTTAACTTCATTGCGGGATACTAAAGCAGGAGAAGAAGGTATGATTTGGTTTAGGGAACTTATTCAAATAGGACAAGTCTGTAGTAACACTGAAAAGAAAAAGAGGCCCACAATGCATCAGGTATGGACAGCATTTCATTCAATCTTAAATAAAACAATTAAGCAAAAAACATACTAAATCTACTGTGTAAAGTAGTTGGATACATGTAACTAAATAATCAAAGCAGTTTTCTCTTTAAAAAGGAATTAATTTATTTTAGTGAGTTATCAGTATTATCATCATATAACATTTAGCAAGATTGATTTGATATCATTTCACATTAATATATCATTAACAGAAAAATACAATATAATTTTAAGAATAATAAACTGAGCACACATAAAAGAAATATATCCTTTGTTACATAATGCACTTTTGTAAAAGGTATTTTATGTAAATTTCCAAAATTACTTAAGTACAGTGAAACCTGCTTAAGAAGTTCCATCTTAAGATGTTTTCCTGCTTAAGACGTTCTATTTCTGTGGTCCCAGTTTTATTCATATAGCTATAATTGTAAAGTCCTTTGTTTAAGGAGTTGTACTTTTAACTATTTTCCCCCTTAAGAAGTTTTATTTACCTCCATTTCTATTTTATCAAGGTTCGATTAACTTTTTACCAAACAGAGATACCAAAGATATATTTCTAGGAAAACTAAATGATTGCAGAGAATAGAAGAAAAAAAAACCTTCAACGATCATTATAACAACAGTTCTTAGAAATTAAGTAGTTCTGACACTCTGCTTGTAAGGCATAACATATACAAACTTTTATAAACGAAGCTAGTTTGATTCCTTTTACAAACCATTCCAGACTAGGATGAAAATTTTAAATTATAATAATAAAACTGCTGCAAAGAGGTCAAATATGAATTTTTAGAAGTAAATATATTAATGTAAATTATTATAATTAATTATATTATTTCTATTTTCTTTCAGTCTATATCTGTACCTGACTTTCCCTTAACGTTGAAAATAATTAAATTATTCTTGGTTAAGGTGAAATTTTAGATGTTTTAGAAACACATTACATATGAAACAAAAAATATTAAATTTGTTCTTAATTATAAAATAACACTGTAGTGAAAACACATTTAGAGGGGAAAAATAAATTAATAGTAAATAAAATATTTTTCTTAATGCAATTTTCCAGTTTTTCATTTAAGAAGTTTTCCTGCTTAAGAAGTTTTAATCTTTTGGTTGCTTAAAAACTTTTTAATTGGGTTCCACTGTAGTTAGTAAAAGTGCAACATAGGTAATATAACTAGCTGACTTTCATAAAAACTTTAAATTAAGAAAAAAAAATACATTACTAAGGTGTATAAGGAGCTTAGGCAAAAAATGTATAGCCATTAGTAAATTTTGTATATAAGGCTGTTGTAGTGTTTCACACACAAATAACAATTACCCACCAGGCAGGTGTTCCATCCCCCCCCCCTCTTGATCATTTTTTCAATCCTTTTAGGGTTGCCTTTCCAGGTTATCACCGGATTACAAATGTGTCATTATTTCCATTTCAATGTTGGATTTGCTGCTGATCAACCAACATATCAGATGATGAAATTTGGCTCAAGGTTTTTGTTCACAGCTAATTGGCCAATTGCATTAGAGAACATAACTTTGCATGGTTTTTGCTGGTTACTTTTTTGCTCAAAATTTGTTTGGCAAGAAAATGAGGGAAGATAAAGAAAGTCTGTGGACATTGGGAAGTGAGGAAGGTGAAGATCCTTTTAAAGATTGCTAAAGATATGCCATTTTTTTCTTAGAACTTTACATCCTATCTTCCAAGATTGGAGTGGCAAATAAATAAATAAAGTTTAAAATGAAATAACTTTTGTCTCCTTAACTCCTGTTTTCACACTAACATGGTTACAAACTGCAACAGCTGTTTTTTTAATATCATGGTTAAAATATATAAATGCTTCACACAGGGCCTGACTAAGATACTTTTGTGCCCAGGGCACAATCCAATTTTTGTGCCCTCCACCCCCATTTCAAATTTATAATGACCAGTTATTATCATAATTACAGTCGTATAAAAATTATAACATTGAATTAGAAAACATATTTAAGAAATTGGCAAGTAATATTCAAAATCGAAAACACCAAATTTTCATTTTCTGTAATCATTATTATCTCTGTTTAGCCATGCTAAAAATTAAGGACTTTTAAAGACCTAGAGTGACCCACTTTTTTATTTTTACCTTGTCACGCTCACAAGCTCTGTGGTGCAGAAAATAAATAATAATAGAATTAAAAATAATTTAAATTGATGAGATGATTTAATGGTTTATAGTGGTACGTTGCTAATAATCTGTCTTACAAATATGCTATAACCCATAGGATAAAAAGAGCACCAGGTTTGTTGAAGGAATTATCAGGTAAATAACAGTAAAATTTAAGTAAATAGGAAACAATATAGTTCATGACAAACACAATTTCCTTAGGCTGATTCTTGGGACATTAGGCTGATTACATTAGGCTGATTCTTGGGAGTGTACTGTAGGTTTGTGTCAGGGTTGAAAAAAAAATCAGGATTTTTTTTAAAATAAAAAAATCAGATTTATTTGATTTAAACCAGATTTTTTTTATTTAAATCGTATTTTTAAAAAATTTTTCTGAATACCAATTTTAATTGTTGTTTTTATGTTTTTAGCAATGTACATAAAATAGTTTGTTATAAGAAGTAACATCTTATCTATCTAGTATATTCTGCACACTGATTACCTATAATTAAATCTATAAATTTTAATCTAAATACATTCCATTATTTTGTAATTGGATAGTTCAAACTAAATAAGATGTAAATTTAAACAACAAATTAAATATTCTTTGAATGAAAACTATTTATTTAAAAAAACAAATTACAATTATTTATTTCAATATTATTTAAGCACCGAATTATAGATTTGTTTCAATAAAAACACTAGCTTTGATGCTTTATCCACTCCTAATTGGTTATGAAGGCTAAAATGAACAATACCAAAAGAAGAAAACTGTCTTTCCATTCCAGCAGATGAAGCCAAGAGTGTTGTTATTTGGTAGACAAACTGGATTTCAAGTTCTGTAATACTCTTTACCTCCCATTACATAAAATGATTTCTACCAGTCATAATCAATCATTGTACTACCCCTACTACATACTTTCTGATAACAACCCCTAAATTCTTGGAAAACACGTGCTATCTATTTACACTTATTTGGTATTACTGTGCTGACTGCTTTCCAATTCTTCTGTCTTTGGAATATAGGTTTTAAAAGAAGTGAAAAAAAATGATTTAAATAAATGATTTTTTCAAAAAAATCAACTGATTTAAATCATGCCAACCCTGGTTTGTGTTTTTAATACATTTGGAATCTTAATGGTTTGAGATTTGTTTTATAAATGATTGATATTTTACAATATATTGAATAAACATTTATAAAGGCTTTCCTAATTTTATACAATATTTTGTGTATTTTTAAGATTTTGTATTTTTAGTTTTCCCTACCTCTAAAATGTTTGAGAGTTAAAATAGTTGGTGCTTCCTAAAACTCCCAAATACAAACTACCAAGTAACAGAATGGCAGTAAATGAGTACACCATACTGCATATTTGCTAATTAATTTTACACTGTAATTAATTTATATTTCTACTAAATATAAAATTATCAAAAGTGCATGTAAAATTTCTTTTATCTTTCAGGTTTTAGGCCAGTTCAACAAAGTGAAAGGTGAAACAGCTATAGTAGACAAAATTAGGCGTAAGTGCATTTATATTTTATCAACAACCTGTATATAAATTGCTAACTTTATTTATAGAAATTTTATCGTAATTGTAGTGAAAGAACATGTCTCTCTATAACATTATATTTATTTTTTAATATTTTTAAAACCATACTGTGATCAGTTCATGAGTATTGTTTTTTCCTAATAAAGTTTAAAAAAAATCTTTTTTCGCCCCTGCCTGTAAGTAGAATGTATAGTATAGATGGCATACAGGATTTTATCAAAGTGCCAAAATCAAAGTTAATTGAAATGTAATTTTTTTCAAATGGCAGTACCTTATGTTTGTGTATGTAGTACCTGTATATTTTTTAAAAGTTTGTAATATATAATAATAAAGAAAACATGATAGAATGTAATATTTTTTATATAAAAATGCCACAAAAATGATTGATTTTTAGTAATTATTAAGGTATCCGTCTACGTTCGGAGAACTTTTTTCTTTAAACTTAGAAACTAGTTCATGTTTTTACATTTTTATATTTATTTTTTATATTATCATAAAGAATTGCGCTTAAAAAATTTATTCTTGGAGCAGTTTTTATAAAATTTCTAATAAATAAAGAAAATTTAATAAAAAAAAAATCGTTTTTTTTTTTTTTTTTTTTTTTCCCCCTAGAAGGTCCAGTTTTTTAATAAGTTAAATTATTTCAATATTTTTTGATGCAACACATTTCTAATACACTGGGCTAGTGAATCACCTAAAATCTTTTCTTAATTTGCATTTGGTAAAAAATGTTGGTCCTTCAAAATCATATACATAGAATTTTTAACGAATTTTCATTACTTTATATGTAACTATGAGTGTAATATCATTAAAAATTATCCAAATTTAAAGCTTTTAGGTCATTTACTAGTAAATATTATCAAAATATGTTGAAAATTCATAATAATTTTCAACATTTTATTAAAAATACTGTTATGAGAAAAACGCATTTGAAGCAACTTCAACTATTAAAAAATTAAAATACATGTTTAAAATAGCCCAGACTTTCTTGCTTCAAAACTTTCTAATTACCAAGTTGCTAATTATTAAAAATACTAGAAAAATGTTTAAACTAATCTTCATGAAAATTTAAAAAGTTTTGTCCAAAAAATGTTCTTTAAAATGCTTTAAATTCACAACTTCCAGTTCCGAAGTCGCTACTTCTGTTTTTTTTTTTACAGCTGTCACTGATATTTAAACAGCTATAACTTTTCTTTAAAGTGTCGTAGAGACAAAACAAAAACAGATTTAGAAGCCTAAAAGTTAAAATTTTACAATAGAGAGGAAAAAAAAAAAAGATTTGTGGCAAAAAATGACATTTTCAATGTAGATGGATACCTAAATTGGATTTATAAATATGTTATCCCATCTAGCAGATTGATGACATATTTGTTCAGACTCATTTGCTAAATCAGCATAAAATTATTTCTATAAAAAATATTTATACTATTATTTCATTATTTGTTTTTATTAATACCTCATAATTTTGGAAAGCCAGAAGAATTTTCTGGTGTGCCAAACTTAACTTATTTACCATGTAGTTGTCACCCCTGTTATAGTGTATGTGTGCATGCTATTGAATGATTTACTGAATAATTTGGCTCTAATTAACCCTTTCACATCTACTGTCACATATACGTGCAGCAAGAAACGCACTCACTTCCTGGCTGACACGCTGGCTTGCCAGAACTTTTTCTCGTTCACCCCCAACTGCCACATATTTGTGCCAGTGTTCTGGAACTTTTTAAAAACTATAACTTTTGACACAAGATGGTATTGTATGTCCATATGGTTTTAGATACATGTAGATTTGACCTTGTACTCAATAGGAGAGTAGTATGATACACATACACATGGTTTTTGATTATATAAACATCAGGGGAAAGGAATGTTTCTGAATGACATGTTTTATGATGGCTCTCTAAATTCTCACTTGTTTGTTTATAGTAAGCAGGGGAGTTTTATTTTTGCTACAGCGTTGTGTATTTCGGTTTGTAGTCCAGTTTTTAGTGGAGAATTAGATCTGACAGACTTGATTTTTTTTCTCTTTTTATTGTTATATTTTTGAAGTGTCAAAAGTGTTTAACTCCACTTCAAATAGCTGAAATGACGCGAAATATTTCAGATTTTTATTCTGAAACAATTAGGATAGTAGTAATAGTGACACTATAATATATTCTGATTGTTCTGTTCATAATGGATCTAGTGATTCTAATGATGAGGAGGACATTTCTGACAAAGAAGCTGACGATGCTTTGTTTTTTCACATTTCCGGAAAAATCCTCCAAAATGGCAAATGAGTTACTATGAGTGCAAGGGCTGTAATGTAGGATTGTGTGTAGATCCCTGTTTTTAAAATTTTTGATACGAAAAAATAATTTTAAATAACATAGTATTCAATTTTCTAATGTTAAAAGTCATTAAATAAGTAAATAATGAAAAAAAGGTGTAAAATATATATTTAAATAACAAATAGCTTAAGTAAATAAAGTATCTATAAACATATAATATAAATCACATTTCGTTTAAATACTTTATGCAGCATTATTAAATAACGCATTGCTATTTTGTTAATTTCATGAATTTAGGCTTAATAGCAAAAAACCCTCTGGCCCAAGATGCTCACTTGCAAAAGTGACTGCCGGCCTCAGAGAAAAGTGTGCGTTTGTGCCTCCCATCACGAAAGGGTTAAAAAAAAGGGGGTTGAGAACTTATGATGTTTGGGGTGAATGCATCTTTCAAATACATAGGATGTTACCCTATTGCAGTCTAGATATGTCACAGGCAACTTCTGTGTCATAATAATATCAGAAGTCATCAGAGATGGGAACTTGGTACTATAAATTCCACTTTCTGGTGACTTCTGATGTCATTATGACATGAAAGTTGCTTGTGACACATCTAAACATCAATATGGTAGTGCACTCCTTGTATCAAATGAATTTGAGAAGTTTATAGTATTTGAAATGAGATTTACTATAATCTAGATATATCCCGCTTTTGAACAAGCTTTTAAATTGAGAAAATGTCGATATATGATTTGTGTATTTCTTTTATCCATCATTCAGTTTGAAAAATGCTTTGTCATGAGTTAACTGTATTTCAAACAATTTTACAGGTCTTTCAAATGATCAAGGAAAACCACCAATGAAGTTGAGTCCTGACATGCATTTAACTCCAATGGAATTACAAATGATGTATGATTATCAGAAAAATGGTTGTAGTGGAGCTTCAGACAACAAAAAATTACTTAATATTGCTCCAGAAACATCTGTACCTCCAGCCATTCCGGTTGTGATTGATCAGATGAAAGATATGCCTGTGAATTCCAAGGAATCAGAATCAAGGTATTTTTGCTGTTTTTAATCCAAATTTATCTTGTCTAGCTAGATCAATTTCATGAGTCCAGGTATTCCAAAATCATCTAGAATTAGTAGAGAATATGAATATGGCAAAATTTCATTAGAAGAAAAATTTATGCATTTGATACAGTAGAGAGCTTTAATCCATATGTATTTTTTCCAACTGTCACTGTTCAAATCAGTTATACATTTTATATAGATTTAAAATAAAATTTTTTTTTATTATTTAGTTTTGTCTACATATATTTGTTAATTATATAACTAAAAAATTTCCAATTCCAGAGAACAATTAGCATATAATAAACAAAAGGAAAATTAAATAGAAAAAAGGAAAAGGAAAATGTAAAAGAGAAAAATGTTAATTTCTTATTCAGCTCTTTACCTCCCAATACCTCTTGACCAGGGAAGTTCTATGAAGGGCTTTGAAATACAGAATGTGGTTGCCACCCATAATAACATAATCAATGCACAGGGTTTGGTTTGCCTTGGTTTGGAGTGCTATGGTCTACTTTTTGCAACACAAGGGCTAATGAGACCAGGACCTACCGCTTAAAGCCGATTCCGAACAGCTATCAAACATCCATGCCACTGTGGGATTCCAACCCACGAACTCTGGCATCAAAGGCTAGCACCCTAACCAATTGGCCATTGTTCAGTTCTGTACAGGGTACAGCAGGGGCTTGGGAAGACAATACTTTTTAAAAAGGTGACCAGCCAAGCAGTTGTGTTGTATGTAGAGCCTAAAAATTGCAACTGCTTTGTAGTGGGACCAGTCAGGTACAGTAGTTTGATCCAAACATCTTCTTAGGAGTAGCTTGACTCTTTAATTCTTCATTGTGTCACAAGATTCTTGGTATGTCATTTTATTGTATTAAATGGGACATGGACATGGAGAAGTTGTAGAACACTTGCACTTTTCTTTGTCAGCATATCAGCCTGATCATTGCTATTTAGTCTACAGTGGCCTGGAGTCCACTGGAGAACTATGGTTTTTTCAATTAAGGTATCCGTCTACATTAAAAACATCATTTTTTGCCAAAAATCATATTTTTTTATTTCTCTGTTGTAAAATTTCAACTTTTAGGTTTCTAAATCTGTTTTTGTTTTCTTTCTACTTCATTTTAAAGAAAAGTTACAGCTGTTTAAACATCAGTGACAGCCTTCAAAACAAAACAGAAGTAGCGATTTCGGAACCGGAAGTTGTGAATTTAAAGCCTTTTAAAGAGCATTTTTTAAACAAAACTTTTTAAATTTTCATGAAGATTAGTTTAAACAATTTTTTAGTATTTTTAATAATTAGTAACTTAGCAATTAGAAAGTTTTGAAGCTAGAAAGTGTGGGGAATTTGAAACATGTATTTTAATTTTTTAATAGTTAAAGTTTCTTTCATAAACTTTTTTTTCAAAAGCTTTTTTCTCAGAACGGTATTTTTAATAAAATGTCGAAACTTGAAATGTGATTTCTCAAAAAGTTCTTAAAATATTTTGTTGAAAATTATTATGAATGCTTTTGATAGTATTTACTAGTGAATGACCTAAAAGCTTTAAATTTGGATAATTTTTAATGATGTTATACTCATAGTTAGATATAAAGGTAATGAAAAATTTTTTTTGTAATTCAATGTGTATGATTTTGAAGGACCAAAATTTTTTACCAAATGTAAATTAAGGAAAGATTTTAGGTGATTCACTAGTCCAGTGTATAAGAAATGTCTTGCATCAAAAAATATTGAGATAATTTAATTTATTAAAAAATTAGACCTTTTGAAAAAACTTTATTTTTTTTCTAAATTTTCTTTATTTATTAGAAATTTTATAAAAACTTCTTCAGGAATAAATTTTTAAATTCAATTCTCTGTGGTAATATAAAAAATAAATCTAAAAAGGGAAAAACATAACTAGTTTCTACGTTTAAAGAAAAAAGTTCTCCAAATGGAGACGGATACCTTAATACCAACTAACAGATAGAGAATTGGTAATCTAATGATTCCCAGGAAGGTGAATTATGAGATAAGCCAATGCACTGGAGAACAAATTTGGAATTGGAGAGGATGACAACCCCCTGGAATTTATCACATCTTATGATAAGCTGGTTCGGGGTCACAACCTCCATGTCAAAGGCTGTTTAACCCGTGGGGAAATAAAAAGTTAACAAGTTGCAAAAGATTTCAACACCAGTGTTAGGTTGCTCATTAGAAAATGACCCATTAATATATACTCTAATTGCATCATTTTTTAAACTTTTATACTTAAAAAAAATTAAACTATCACTTACAAAATTATATAAATTTCGTGTGTTATAATTTGATATTCTTAAAACTGGATTCACAGTCCTTACAATGTTACAATGTACCTTTTAATAATTTCTAAAGTCATTTCCCTGCACAACTTGTAAGCAGAGCTATAATATTATTCTAATTATTTCTTATTATACCCTTGTATATGGCAGTTTTATGAACTTTCTTATTTATCATCATTTAATTGAAGAGTATTGTGTTATTAATAAGTATTAGATACTTACCATTAATTAAATCTTTTCCTTCTAAAAGCTTTGAAAGCTTAGAGAGAAGAGGATCCTATGTATCATCTGATTCTAGTAGCATAGCGAGTGAAAATGAGATTTCTGCCAGTCCAAAGCTTATGAAGAGAGGCCCTTCAGAAGCTACAAATGGAAATTGTGCAGCTGATTCTTCAGCACCTCCTGTGCCCTTGCTGACCTTATTACAGATGCAAGTATCAGCTTCTGGTGATAAAATCAGTGAACAGGCTGTAGAAATCTCAACTTGCAATGAGGATAGTAACATTACTTAGTTGTATTGTATTTGTTTCCATATTTGAAATGTTCATAGTTTGTTTTGAATGCTTTTTTGTTTTTGCTTAAATAGATATTTGTTACTTGTTGCTTATATATATCATTTATAGTTTGTTTTGAATTATGATTTGAAATCTATATCATGAAAATTGTGCTGTTGTACCTGTATGTTTTATTAGCACAATTGTGAATGAATTTTATTGCTGTTGAACATTTTTATGTTTATTAGCCTTGCATCTTTTTTTAAAGACTGTATGTGTGAGAGCTTCATGACATATGCTTCAGTTCTTAGCATTATTTTGAAGAATTGCTTTACTCAGTGTTTTAAATTTTAATTCTTTAAATGGGAAACTTTCTTATTGTAGAGTAGTTTGTGGTCTGATGAAACCCTGGAATTTCAGGGATTTTGCACTAATTATTTCTGGATTACGAGAAAAATAAAATTATGAATTATTTCTCCTTACTATTTTCTGTTTACTCTGAAAGCTAATCGAACAGCTGATTTCAGGGATGTTGTTAATTACTAAAATTACTTTTTCTGTTAATTTTGAGGAAAAAATTGCAAGTAAACTGGTATTTAGATTTAGATTTACCAAATTACTGGTAATTAAAAAATCAGTTAATTTATGATCATTATTTTCTAGATTTTATTTATTTAGGGTTCATAGAAGGTTGCAATAAAACAGCCCACATATTATTTTATATGAATGACTTTAACAATGCATTCCAATGTAGTTAATGAAATAAATAAATCCGTTAGAAATGTGTAATTGATATTATAGTTATGTTATTATTGAAATATTTAAGCAAGTATGTGCTTATATGAGTGCAATTGAGTTGTATGTGAAATATATTACTTGTTATATGCTGTTAGTGCATCAATAGAATTTCAGATGTTTATGTATCTATTCATGGTAGATTTAGATTAAAAAGTTGGTAACTGTGATAAATATTTTTGAAGTTGTTTCTAAAATTACAGGATATATTGTTCATAAAAATTATTTTAATAGGGACCAATATTAGACATATATTTTTATAAGGCATATTTTTGTATGATAAAAATTTACTTCTCTATTCAACTGTGTGATATGGTACCACTAAGTATCATTAAGTTTTATGCAAACACATATGTGACACATATGTGAACATAATGGTTTATTTATGTGCATGTGTTATCAGACATGCCAACTATTCCAGATTCTTCGGAGAAATAAGAGAAATAGATAACTCGAGAAACTCCTCCGGAAAATAACAAAACATTTGAACAGCTAAAAGCAATTCAGCAATTAAATACTTTTACAAAATATAATGCTGAATATTACTCTTTCCATGCAGTATAGCTGCATTTTCAGCACTGTGCATAAAACCAAACTGATTTTAGGTCAAATTTGAGTAGACAAATTCTAGAAGCCAAATGTTGGACGATTGGTTAAGGTGCTGATTGTCGTACCGGAGTTCGTGGGTTCGAATCCCACCATGGTATGAATGTTCGTAGCTGTTCGGAATCGGCTTTAAGCTATAGGTCCCGGTCTCATTAGCCCTCGTGTGCAAAACAGTAGACTTCAAACCAAACCAAACCAAATTCTAGAATCCATGATGATAGAAAAAGGGAAATGCAGGGTCAATGTTGCTACAAAAAACACTGTTCTGAAAAAAAAGTTGTTAAAGCTAAAAAAGCTACTCAGTAATTCACCTTTTACAATTTACTACTGTATAAATATTTTAAGTTTAATTTTAATCTAGAAACCAATAAAGTATGTACTTATGTATAATCTGTAATGAGCTTGTTAACAGGGGTGTAGCCAGAAATTATATTCAGGTGGGGGACATTGTTTTTTTGTGAATGATACTTCAATAAAACTACAGATTTTCTTATGTATGTATACTCCTAGTGAGTATCATAATACAATGTAATTTTAAAATATCAAAATAATTAAGAAATGATATTATGAATAAATTTTTAGCCTTGAATGAGTAATGTAGTAACTACACAATGAATTTAATAGTAAAATTAATATTGAAAAAATATAAGTTATGCATAGCATTAAATCCTAATTTTTGAAACAGAAGTACAGTAGAACCTCAGTATAACGAACCTTGTGGGACCAACATCATATGGTCATTGTAACAAATTGAAAAAATAATAAAAGAAATGATGCAACAGTACATACCTAGAGAACACTTCTATTTATTTGTATTTCCATTTCTGAATTTTTGGAAAAAAGTCTTTGATTGACGCCCGTTTCAAGTTCATTTGGGAATTTTTCACTATCACTGATTCCATATCCGTTAGATTTTGAAGGAAATCTTCAGAATTAAATTGTCCTTCAAACTATTGACGCAAGGCATTGATTGTATTGAAGGCTTCTTTTTCATTCACTTTTTCAAAAGCTTGGAAGATTTCTTCTCCATCGTCAGAATCACAGATTTCTTCATTACCGGTAATACAGGCAATAAAATCGTCCTCATTTAAATTTTCTCCAGAGCACTGTAAAGTTTTGTCTACGGCAACAAACTCATCAAAAGATAATTGAAGATTTAGTTTGCCTTTTTTGTCACACCCCCTCCCTTCCTTTAAGCAAACACAAAGAGAGGAGTACAGGTTTCTTGATGTTGCACCACAGTACAATAATTTTGAAATAGCCCACTTGCTCATGAGTTCTGCCTACTAAAATTGGCGGTTGTTCTAATGAAAAATAATACGCTTGGGGTCTTTGTAAGGATTTGAAATTGACATTATTCCTATGGTAAAACATTTGGGACTTTTTAAGATGGTCATTCTAACGAAGGGGCCATTGTATCGGGGGCTCGTTATAAAAAGGTTCTACTGTATAATCAAAGAAAAAGAATAATTTTGAAAGAAAATTAAAATGTTAAAAGATTTACCTATATATTATAAAATTTGCTCTTTTTGAAATTTATGCCAAAAAGTTATCACAATTTCTTTCGAATGTGCTACAATATTGTGATGAGTTGCTAAACGTGTTAGTCAATCTGCTTTCACTTGTTGAATACAATTTGCAGCTACTGTTCGACTAATCATCACGGTTTTATGCTCACTGCTGTCTCTGCATATCTAGGCAGATGACACACCCAAACACATGGTCCATTTTTTTCCACAGAAAGGTCTGTAAGAATTTCGGAGGGGGACCTGTCTCTTAAATCCATCCCCTTGCTTACGGCCTTGCTTGTTAAAATTTCAAACTACAGTGTTGCTCCTGACACAAGTGCCTGAATGTTGGCATGTCTGTGTTATTGTACATCAGAATGTGTTAGATAAGTGATAAATAAATCAGAATGATATATAAATATACATCTGATATTGCCTTTCCATGTACAGTTTTATTTTTTATATGTTTGTGAACAATAGAATTTTATATGTAAGAATTGTTAATTTGTAATATTCAAAGATTTTATGATGAATTAAATTTCATTTTTAAAAAATATTCATGGACTTACAAGATGCATTATATGTGACAATATCTCATATAATGCATATGATAAATAAATCAATGATATATAAATGTACATCTGATATTGCTTTTCCATGTACAGTTTTATTTTTTATATGTTTTATGAACAATAGAATTTTATATGTAATAATGGTTAACTTGTAATATTCAAAGATTTTATGATGAATTAAATTTCATTTTCAAAAAATATTCATGGACTTCCAAGATGCATTATATGGATAATGATATCTCATAAAATTCATCTGATAAATAAATCAGGATGATATATAAATATACATTTGATATTGCCTTTCCATGTACAGTTTTATTTTTTATATGTTTGTGAACAATAGAATTTTGTAAGTAATAATGGTTAATTTGTAATATTCAAAGATTTTATGATGAATTAAATTTTATTTTTAAAAAATATTCATGGACTTATAAGAGGCATTATATGTTTCTGAAAAGAATGTTATGAAATTATTTTTCTGTTTTTAATGAAAAGTGAAGCAAGCTGTTTTCATGTGATGCTTGTACTTTGGATATCTATGTTCCATTTAACACAATTTTGCAGCCATTATATAATTTTGTTGTAGCTGAGAAGGCAGGGCCTGACTAAGATACTTTTGTGCCCAGGGCACAATCCAATCTTTGTGCCTTCCACCCCCATTGCAAATTTATAGTGACTAGTTAGTATCATAATTACAGTCATATAAAAATTATAACTTTGAATTAGCAAACATATTTAAGAAATTAGCATTAAATTAATATTCAAAATCAAAAACACAAAATTTTCATTTTACGTAATCATTATTATCTCTGTTTAGCCATGCTAAAAATTAAGGACTTTTAAAGACCTAGAGTGGCCCACTTTTTTTATTTTTACCTTGTCACACTCACAAGCTCTGCGGTGCAGAAAATAAATAATAATAGAATTAAAAATAATTTAAATTGATGAGATGATTTTATGGTTTATAGTGGTACGTTGCTAATAATCTGTCTTATAAATATGCAATAACCTATAGGATAAAAAGAGCACCAGGTTTGTTGAGGGAATTAATTATCAGGTAAATAACAGTAAAATTTAAGTAAATAGGAAACAATGTAGTTCATGACAAACAAAATTACCTCGTACAATAATTTATTAAAACTTAACGATGGTAGCATAAGTTTGAAATTTTTCCCCACTTAATATGTGTTTCAAGCACTCGACTAAATTTTCATGCCCAGGGCATGTGCCCCAAATGCCCGTGCGATAATCAGGCCCTGTGAGTAGTAAGGTGTGACCTTTTAGTTCTAAGAATCATTGTATTTGAATCCCATTGGAGACATCGATGTTTAGAACCAACTTTAACAGTAAGTCCATTTAAATAGCTGACTGCAGTATTTCCAACCAATATAATTACATAGATTTTAAATTCTGCCAGAGTGTGTTAAAACAAAACATAGTGTTACTAAACATCAATTTGTAATTCTTTCAAAAAATCGCCAAACATTGGCCGATTGGTTAGGGTGCTTATTGTTGGTACCGGAATTCGTGGGTTCGTAACCCACTATGGCATGAATAGTTGTAGCCGTTCAGAACCGGCTTTAAGCAGTAGGTCCCGGTCTCATTAGTCCTCATATTAAAAACAGTAGACCGTAGCGCTCCAAACCAAACCAAACCTTTCAAAAAATCAGTAATAAGTCATTTACCTATGATTCTACATTATCACATTTTCCTGTATAATTTGTACCATTTTTATATGAATATACATTTTAATACTTATGGAGTTACAGATATTTATGGAGTTTTACTCATAAAATTTAAATTTATATATATATATATATATATATATATATATATATATATATATATATATATAATTAAATGCAATTTTTTAAAGCGGGTGTTATACACATGTTGTGATTTATAAATCAAAGTAATTAACATGATTTGTAGGGTTTAATTTTGTTTAATGGTGAGCAGAAATGATCACAAAAAATTTGCTAATTGGATTTTTCTTTTACTGCATTTTACTTAATATTTTATTCCATTTTTATAAAAATATACTTTTTAATACTTATGTTTGTGAAGTTTTATTTGTGAAATTTGAATTATGTATATTAATATGTAATCTTTTCAAAGAAGTTTTTCTGTTCTTGTTCTGTAAATCAAAGTCATAGATATGAATTGATATCAAATATACGATTTAATTTTGTTTTTTATTGAACTGTTTATTTTTTTTAGTGTAAATGTGACTTTTTATAGTGTTCATTCTTGTGCTTTGCTAGAGTTATTGATATATTGTTGCATTTTTAAATGTTGAATAAAAGCTAGTCTTGCTTAATTTTACTGTGTGAATTAATATTTTTTATTTGCTTATAAGGAGAAAGTTCATGTAAATTTATCCAATACTTAGCATTACATTCATGTGTAAAAGTTTAATCAGGGTTCCCACAATCCTTAACAGTCCTAAAGAACTCCTTAATTTTAGCTTTCATTTTTAAGGGCCCTTAAAACTACTTAATTTTTATTAAAGGTCCTTAAAAACTCCTTAATTTTGAAATTGGAACACTATCAATTTCTTCCATGGAAAGATATAAATAAAAGAAAAAGCTGAGTTACAGAACACGAGGGAAAAAATTTCTGATACAAAAAAAGAAATCTGTTTAACTTTCAAAATGAAATTATTTATATATGTGAATTTGCAGTATTGGAAATTTCTTTGTAAATAGTAAATAAATATTTGTTAAAGTTCATAACATTCTTTTATATTTTCTAGCCAAAAGTGCAGTATTAATAGTACAGAAAATCCTCAAATACATATATGTTGTCAGTATATTGCTGTAGTTATTCAAAATTCTTTTCCTTGATATCCTTAAAAGAATAATGAAAATTCTTTCAGCTTATTAGTATTTTTTATGGTCATGAGCTAAAAAAGTTATTTGACAAATAAGTAATATTTCGCTTACTGAAAAGGCTTAAAGTCAGCTGCGCTTTCCTAATAGCTAACAGTCAAGCAGATTTTAATTAAACGAAGCATGGAGAGTGGGGTTTTTATAGATATTCCAGTTACTTATGGAAGTTTAATTTTCTTTGGATTTAATGTAATGGAAAAGTCTAAAACTTTCTTCTTTCCCAGGCAATGTCGGGTATAATCAGCTAGTGTATGCAAACACACACACACAGGTATATATATGTGTGTGTATATATTTATATATATGTATATATATATATATGTATATATATGTATATTATATTTTTAAACCCTCAGAAAGTACTGTTTATAATATTGTATTTTATTCACAATTTATTTTTAGTTTTGATATATAATGAGTCATTTTTAAACCCTCAGCCAGTACTGTTTATAATTTTGTATTTTATTCATAATTTATTTTTAGTTTGAGCACTCAAAAAACTTTAGATGTACATTTTTCAAAATTAGTTTTTGTCAAATAGATTTATCTTATATTATTTTTTATACAATTTTAAAAACTTAATTCTGAACTATTGTACGGCATTTCTTACACATGCCTTGTCTGGTTCATAATCATTAAAATATGTTCCTCAGGAAATAGGGTTTATGTCGTTATGCCATATATTTCAAGTAGGTCCTTATAAAAAGTTACTTTGGTTCTTAGAAAGTTGTTAATTTTTCTTCTGGAAAATGAGTGGGAACCCTGTTAATACTTTGACAAGCATATGCTAGTGTTAAAAAAGGTTTAGAATTGCTGATCTGAATGGAAATTTGCATGGTGATTTAGGTCAACATTGGGAAGGTTTTAGGCTGATCAAAGAGATTCCAGGTCGAGATAAAGTACTGTAACGTATCCGGTCCCTGTTTTAGGTGACACATTGAAGAATCGGGTGTTTCTTGAATAATTGATTTATTTACACCTCTGCTATATACATCATTTCTATATACACACACAAAACAAAATTTCCGATCACAGATATGTGATTCGATACACGTAGGCCTCAGTAGAGACGTGCAATATCTAAGATCTGCCTCTCCCGAAATATTGGCTATCCGACGGAAGAAACAATTCGGTAGCTCGCGCGAAAGTTCACTGAAGTAATTAAGTAGAAAGTACTCTCAATTAGACGAGATAAGTTGAAATAACAACTGGTTTTCTTCGAAGAATATCAAAACACAGAGTTCCTAAGGGGAATATGCAATGAAGTCTGAAGAGGATTACATTAAGAGAAAACCCAAGGCACAGGGTATCATTCTCAATCTCCGCAAGAGATTTATCCCAAGCCGGGATTTTCACTAAAAAACTCTCCGATGGAGAGACTGGTCAAGAAGACCTCCTAGTTAGCTGACTCTGGCTAACTCCCCCCCCCCCCCAAAAAAAAAAAAAAAAAAAAAAAAAAAAAAGTTAAAAAAAAAAGTTAAAAAAACCTCTCCGATAGACTGGTCAAGGCGACCTCCGAATTAGCTGGTTGCTAGCTAACTTCT
Organism: Pardosa pseudoannulata; assembly: GCA_032207245.1. Taxonomy (NCBI): domain Eukaryota; kingdom Metazoa; phylum Arthropoda; class Arachnida; order Araneae; family Lycosidae; genus Pardosa; species Pardosa pseudoannulata. The sequence goes on from CM063497.1 coordinate 67,246,280, forward strand.
TTAAAAAATCTTCTCTCGTCTCTTTTTTAGGGGAGGGGCCTCTAAGAGAGGGGGCATCACCCACAATTTCATCATTGGATCATCTGGCGATGATCTCACCTTCAACCAACTGGATTGGTCTGGGTTAGACAATCACCGGCCGCAAACCCGGGATTCTTTGAAATTTCGTGTCGGCTAGATCCAATGTCGGGCATTTCTTTGTGGTTCCGATGGTCATTTTTCTGGCTGTCAGTCTGGGCGCCCGGTTGTCTGGTCTGTTGTTCCGCTAGTGTAGGACACAAAAGTCTAGACATCGTGATAACGGGGAGGACAACGCATTTGTCTCCACATAAGCGATGTTCATTTCTCAAAGCAAAGTTCTTTGATGTTGCTAAATAATGCCGTTACGGTACATATATAACATCCTTTTTTTAAATATTACTTTGCCTCCATTTTGTAAATATCTTTATAATAGCTATTCTATTGCTTAAAATTTAAAATATTTCTCTTCTTCAGCAGACATTACAACTACTCCGGATGCTCCAGAATTGAACCGGAGAAATGAGGTAATTTGATAATTCCAGAAACTCCTCAGATTGCTCCGGAAAATAAGAAAAATTTTGAACAACTGAAGGATCACAATTCAGCAATCAAATACAAAGTCTTGCAAAAAATAATGTTGAATATTACTCTTTCCACACAGTAATGCTTCATGTTAAAGAGTTTTCAGTACTGTGTAGAAAAATGAAACTGAATTTAGGTCAAATTTGAGTCAACAAACTCTAGAATACCTGATGATAGAAAAAAAAGGAAATATTTTAATCAGGATCAATGTATTACAAGAAAAAAATTTCTGAAAAAGAAGTTACTGCTAAAAAAGCTACTTATACATTATTAAATACATAAATTTTAATTTACCCTTTTATAATTTACTACTGTGTTGAAGCTAAAAAAGCTACCGTGAGTTCGTCTTCCAGCATAAACTTGCTATGTGAACTTGTTTTTTTCTTTGTAGTCGATGGTCTTATGTTTTTTTTTTAATAAAAATCAAGTTAAGTTTTTTAAAATCCTGTCATCAAGTCTGTTTTCTTTCTTTGAACTTTGATGAGCCTCGTGATCGTAACAATGTTCGTAGTTTAAGAGGCAATCAATGCTTGTTGTAGGGCAATTGTTCTCAACCTTTTTTAAGCTACCGCTTCCATACGAAGCCGAAATGTGTTCAACGTTCCCCTTTGTGAAAATCCAGTAATTTAAACAGTAGAAGTACTGAATTTTTAGAGGTAAAATGTTTAAGTAATTTACTTCAATAGAGTTATAAATGAAATTTTTGTTACTGAGACACGTTGAAGCAACAATCTAATGAATGCTATGGCCAAATGGTTAGGGAGCTGACCTTTGGTTCCGGAGTTCGTGGGTTTGAATTCCACTGGGGCATAGATGTTTGTAGCGTTCGTAATCGACTTTAGGTAGTAGGTCCCGGTCTTAATAATAGCCTTCGAGTTGCAAAGAGTAGATCGTAGCTCTCCAAACCAAACCAAACGAATGCTGTTTATAAAACATATTTTTCTGAATGTCGGCCCAATTTTACGCAGAACATAGAGAATAAAAATAACTGGTTCTGGACAGGGCCGTAACTAGAGCGTGGCAAAGGTGGCATTTGTCACGGGTGCATCAGTCATAGGGGCGCCGCACCGTGAGAAAAATGGGGTCTGAAAGAGGACGATTCGCCTAGAGTAGAAATAAGAAAAAGTTGAAAAATAATTTTTTTTATTATAAAATCCAATGTGTTTAAAAATTATTTTTTTTTTATGAATTTTATTATTTTTAAAAATGTTTCTAGAGGCTAAACCTGTTATAGATTTTTACAAAACGTTTACCAAACAATCCTAATATGCCTTTATATAAATTCGATTTTTCGTTTTAAATTTTAAATTTATTAATGTTATTAAAACTAATTTAAATTTAAAAATTCGCCAATTTTTTATGAAAATTCATCTTCTAAATAAAACATATTCCCCTCAAATAAACTATTCAGTATATCAGGAAAATAATACCCCCAGAATGTTAAAAAATATTTAAGTATTAATACGGTAAAAATAGAAGAAAATATTAAAAATTAATATACAAGGAACATTTTAAGATCTAAGAAATATTTTGTGAGTTTATTCTGGATATTTGATATAGAAAAAAAATCTTTATATATTTTCTTATTATACAGACCAGTTTTCTGCCACAGGTGCTAAAGGATCTAGTTACGGTCCTGGTTCTGGAACCACCACGTAAGTTTGTTTTATTACTGGTAAAAATGGTGTAAATTAGATAACTAATGTAATAAATTTATTTAGTATTTTTAAAATTACATTTGAAAGCTAAAATCTGCTCACATCTCCGCCGTACCGCCCGAAACAAGTTCACTGCCCCTCAGCATCGTTCTACAGCCCCTGTTGAGAGCTACTGTTGTAAGGGAATGCTCAAGCTTGAACTTGGGTATTCCACTTTGTGTGACCTTGGAGAACACTGAACATAACGAATTTTTGGCCACCTTGAACCCAGTTCGGTTACGAGCTCAACGCCTTTGTTGACTAAGCTCCGAGGTTCGCAAGTTTACAAAACCTACGTAATTCGTAGAAGGCGATCAAATAAACCCTTCTGATTGGACGGGGTATCCATTACTGTTAAGTTACAAAGCTTGACTGAAGAATAGGGTGCCCACGCCAACTTGGCGATAAAGCTCTGAGCATGGTAGCCTAACATTTTCTCCTGATATCGCCGTGTCCAAACAATCTGTATCTATATTTTAATTTTTATTGTATTTGTATCCAACTCTCCTTGTGGAACCCATTTCATATATATTAAATGCGCGTTATGCTTAAAAATATTAGATATAATGAACCATTAAAGGTTCATTATGGCTAATTTTTAATAATTTGGAGCTGTTGGCTTTGTAAACTGTTAAGGGATTCATTGTACATAAATATAAATGCCCGCTTTCTCAGTGGTTTTGGTTAATTAAGAAAATGTATATAATTCTATTAGTCTAAGTTTGTTGAAGCATTTCTGATACATTCTGAAATAACCTTTATAGTATGTGTTGCAATGAAATTATAAATGTGCAAAGTGGAGGGAGAATTATGGCATTCTTATTCGTAAAACTATGGTTCAAGAAAGTTTCAAAACCTGACTATATTGTTCCAAAAAATATCAATGTACCAACGGCACAACTTGGGTAGGTTTCACTGTTTAATGTTAAAAACTTTTACACACACACTTATATAGATATATAACTTTTTATAGTATGTGCTGAAATGAAACAAGGAATGTATGTGTGGCAAATTTCCCAATTCTCCTTTATTCGAAATCCTGTCCGATTGATCGATAAATCCTGGTGGATGGATATCGAAATCCTGATAGGCCTTCTGCCACCAATCCTATCAAGTACCACATTTACATTTAAACTTGTTTAATTTTATTACGCAATAAAACCTCTTAACTCAAATGGTAAATTTCGCTTAGGCCTAGTTTCGATTAAAATCCGTTTTAATAAGAAAGTAAAATCTCTGACACTAAATAAATATTTTTCCTTATCCAATAGCTGGATGTGAGAGAGGTGCAAAAAGAATGTTATTAACTTTTCACAACTGATGTGAGATTTGAGTCCTGAGACTACAACTGTTTCCTCTGGATCAACAGAATTAGCAAAATAAAGCTTTATAAAGCATTAAAAGAAGTTTTTAAATTCGTGACTTCGTTATGAAAACGTAGACTATTTGATCAGTCGAGCAAACGGCACGTCAAAACCTATCTTAATACACTCAAGCACGACACTGAATAGCAAAATTACATCTGACAGAACAGCCGTTTCGAAGAACTTTATTTAAAGGAAATCGCCCAAAGGCAAAGGGAATAAAAAAGAAACTACAACAAACGATGAGATACCTATCTGAAATTTCAGCTTTTATAAAAGTCATCTCCTGTTTTACATCCATGAATCGATAACATTTGCCTTGCAGAAACAACTTTCG